>OU343216.1:151614929-151648254 GCA_910596185.1 Chrysanthemum makinoi
GGCCATACGAATACCTTCTTTCGATGTTGACCTTGCCACAGGGATGGCAAGAGGCACAACATCAAAGCCACATGGATGGTAACGGGTAGGTTTTATTTCGATTCTTGATATTTGGTCTATTAACGAATTAAAGAAACGATATAACATTATTGTTATGATTCGTTTTACTTTAAATATTCGGATAAAAAAGAGGGCATAGCCTTCACATAGATCGATGAAGATGAGGATTCAATTAAAACATTCTTAACAAGATATTACAAAAAAATTTGAGTCCAAGCTGAGATCTAGAGATGATGTTTTAATTTACATTTTTGAGTCATGGTAGATTAGTGTCTTGGTTTAGAATAGATGTTAGGGATGGGATTGATTGTGTTGAGGTAGGAAAGCGTTGGATTTGGATCTGTTCACGTTTTGCATTTGTTCATTGTACGTTTTATGGGACAGATTATGGTTGTTGGGACTGATCATGGTCAACAACTCGCATGTGAAAGTGTTAAAAAACAACTCGCATGTATGGTTATCATGGTCAACAACTCGCATGTTTTGCAAAAACGTTTTTAACAACTAGGATCCAAAAATACTAGGACCCAACTCGCATCAGTTATTGACACAACTCGCATACCCAGACCAACTCGCCGCATTTGACCATACCAACAACTCGCTTAACATTCTTTGAATTTGGACATTATGTATGTGACATCTTTCATACCAGTAAAAGACAAAATGCTCAAAAGCATTTGTCACAACTCGCTTAGAAGTAGCAGGCAACTCGCACATAACATTGTGATAACTCGCATAAAAAAATGTTCCAACTCACATTGAAGAAAGCACAAGACCGTTTAGAATAAAACCCAGAAAAGCTTCATTACAAAAAAAACCCGTTTGACTGAAGTTGTCTGAGTTTGGTACAAGAAAGTCATATAAAATTGATAGTTTATCACATGAATCTGATTTGGACAAAAGATTGACACAAAAGCAGATATAAACAAGTATAGACCAATAGACTATTTTGACCAAAACAGGATACAAAAGCAAAGTTGAAAAGGCTGTTAACGTTAAGAGATACGAAAAAAGAACAAATTATCTGACTATAAAAAATGGTATGACGCGGCTTCAGCTGGCAACTCATTCAAACATCTCTAAATCACGACACACCGCAATCAAACAAACACACACACCGCATATAATAACCGAACAAATCACATAAAAAATAAACCATAAGAATCATCAAGAACAACACAACCTGGCTCTGGTACCAATTGTAGGATCGTAAATATTTATGTTGTTTGATGATTCGGGTGGTCTAGGACAATGATTAAATAAGAAAGCCATTAGAGAGATGAAGAGAGTAGAGAGGAGGTTTCTTGAAAGAGAGTTGCTTTGTAAAAATTAAAGGTTAGATTCAAAGAAGCCACACCCTTTCCATGGATGGAAGGGGTATTTATAGTTACAATGAATACGTCCTCTTATCGGACTGTGGATCAGGCATACAGTGGGTAAAGACCCGTAATTCCTCCACGGTGTTACACAAAACTAAACTATGCTACAAACTAACTAATTATCTACTAAATAACGTAAATAATGACACGTCTACGAGCTAACATATGTTAGACCATAATTGGGGTGACCGACACTTTAACATGGAATTTTTTAATTCCTAACAATCTCCCCCTAAGGGAGGTCACCCCATGAAATACATTTTGCATCCTAGCATTCTATCTTTGTCTTTAGTTCTGAGCTCGTAGACTTCTATTCTTCAAGTTCCGCAATCTTTGTGCTTTTGTAGCGATTCTTCAAAGTCCGATTATTTTGTACTTTCAGTGGAGGTCTTTGAACTGATCCACATCTTTGATGATCTTCGAGCTTTCATAGAGATCATCAACCACAGTAAATCTCTGGATCACACTTTATTGTGTTGCCATCATGTGATGTTGTGACTTTTGGACCGACATGCTCACACTTTCGGGATCATGACATCTTTCCATCAGAGTAGCGGAAGCTTTCTAACGGCTCATGATATTTGTAGCAATATTAGCGCAAACATAGTATAAAAAATATTAGAGCCAGGTTATGTAGATATGCACCAGTCATGATTTCTTCAAATTAAGTGTGGATGATGTGAGCATGTGGCTTTGGATTGACTCCTCAATTACGATCATTTGCTGCGTAACCATCCAAATATACCGCAAACAACAGGTTAGCAATAAAGCGCACGAAAGTGTCTTTGATCACTTTCGTTGAATTGAGGTACATGGCCCACGGTTCCCGTTGATCGGTACAAGTCTTTCGCCGTCGGATCGTAGGATTACTAAGAATCTCCTTGACAGGGTTTTATTTGCTCTAGCTATTCTCAAACCGGAATGTCTCAAAGAAGACAACACGGAGTGAGTGAACCAGCGAATTGAGATTCACTAATTGATTAAAAATTGATTTGAAAACAATCGCGCATTGCTTGAAAGAAAGAGTTTTGCAATACGACGAAGGTTTTATGAGAAAGATCAATTTTCAACCAAAAATACTTTTTGTATTTGAAAAGAGTACACATTCGATGTGCTAGAGAAAAGAAGATTTGCACATCGAACGGTTTTTCCAAAAGTATTTTTTCAATCGGAGATACTTTTTGTGTTTGAAAACATGAATACACATTCGATCGCTAGAAAGAAGATTTGCACATCGAACGGTTTTTCCAAAAGTATTCGTCAATTCATGTCCTGGACTAAGGTTGATTCACGAGTGAATCGCCCTATCGTTTCTATCTAGTTGTCACAAGCTTGATCTTTTGGAAAGATCTCACATGTCACCCACCAAGAGCTTGTTTGATGTTGGCTCTAGAAGGCTTTCCATCTTCATCGTGAATATTGTCACATATCACTTGGATGTTCTGGCAATTATCACAAGGATAATGCGTAGGACTCTTATTATATACTTACTTTCCGCATTGTGTGAAACAGCAAGTTTTCAAGAATTTAGTGTCCTAATGATATATTGTGGATGATCTCTTGGCTCTAGACTCAATTGTGCACATTTGGTTCCTATGCCGGAGACTAGGGAGAGGGTCTCCTTCTTCAATATCAACAATCTCTAAGAGAAAGTCGATAGATTATGTCGGTTCCCTGTGAGAATGAAACAATCCCTTTTAAGAGGAACTTGAGTAGCTTGGGAAGTTTAGTGCAGTGCGTCATTGGGTCCATGACGTTTTGTCTTCAATACCGTTGTTACCTTGGTAACCACCAGTAGCATATGTATTGAACCCGGTTACTGTCCTAAGGTTGAATTATTGGAGGGCTATTTCTTTTCACCTTTTTTCACATTCATTTCTTTTTCATTCTTCAACCCCTTCAGTGCTTACCGATACTTCATAACTAGAACCTTGTTGGGTTTATTCCAGTTCTAGCTCTGTCTCAGTCGTCACTCTTCCCATATCTCACTTTTCTCCTTTTTTTCCATCATACCTAAGGACTTCTACACTAACTAGTGGATTGTCCCTGGGTAGATCCCTCTGGCTCTGGCGGGATCGTAGGAACGAATACCTAACCTAACCATCCTTATATCTTCATACATAAAGTAAATTTGGTCGGTCTTTTTGGTGCTGTTCTTCTTCCATTGGAACCAATTGAAAACCATTTGAAAATCAATCCAAGTACTTGTGATACATGATCAAAACATTTTGTACTGAATTGTTTTGATAATTTTAGAAAAAGCTCCCCCTCAACATATGCATCATATATTTGAAATGGTTTTAGCACATGGAGGCAAGAGGTCTTGAAAATCTTAGATATAAGAATGAAAGATTCGATTCTTTGATCAACAATTTCTAAAAGTTATCAACATCACTTTCTCGATCAAAATTAGTATTTTTCATACTTTGTTGAAGATATTTTATGGGAAAGGATGTGGTTTTCAAAAAGTTGCTCCCCCTCAACTTGTGCATGTGATTTTTGAAATTGTTTTGCATGAAGAGGAAATAGTTCTAAGTAGCACATTCACGATCATATAGCCATCTTGAAACCATTAGAAAAACAATCAAGGTACTTTTTGTGAAACTTAAAAATTTTGTTTTGTACCTTGAAAGTTTGTTTTCTTTGAAATGTTCCCCTCAATATGTGCTTGAGATTCGGCGTTTAGCACATATGGGAGAAGCGGTATCCACATTTGAACCAAAAAAATGATCATCTTTACTCAAGTTTCATTATTAAATCACAAATTCTCCTCCGATCAAAAATATCAATCCCTTTGAGATTTTGGATCCCAAGTGATTTAATAAGGTTTAGAAAAACATAGGAGAAAATATTGCCAGGTTTAAATACTCATCTTATTTTTGGATAAATGCTCCCTCTCAATCATGTGCATTATATATTGAAATAGTTTGGCACATGGAGGCAGGAGTGCCTTTAAAGGACTAAAATAGATTTGAGATTTAAATCACGATCTCTCCCCCGATCAAAAATTTCAAACCAATTGAGATTTTGGATCCCGATTGATTTAAATCATTTGGAAAATTTTAGGGGAAAGACGTGGCAAGATTTAATATTGAAAATGATGATGAGGACCAATTATAGACATTAAAGATTGTTAGTGTCAGGTATGATAGTTTTTAGGAGATCTTTAAGTAAAATAAAACAATTTCACAATCAAACAAGAACAGAAAAAATTTCATTTTGAAAGATCTTGATTCTTAAAGAAAAATCATACCATGACATAACATTAAATCTTTATATCACAACTTATTTTGTACAATCCGGACCTTTTATGAAGAAATATCGATTGAAAATATTTTATTTTTAAATCACTCTCCCCCTCAATCGATGACCGTAGTCGATGATTGAGTGACTTAAGTTTTGATAAATTGAAGTCCGGTGATTTTCAAAATTAAGTCAAATTAATTTTCAAAACAATATTTTCCATTTTCAAAACAATTTAATCAATTTTTTTTTTAAATTGTTTAAAAATGGTATCCCGCACAAAGATACGTTTGGTGGTTGAGAAGCTTATGTTGTTGCTGTAGGGCTTGGACGAAAAACCGTCTGGCGATGCAGATTGAGACTTCATCGTTGCTTTTAATGCCAACTGAGGTAAATTAAGCTCGTTTCTTCATTTCTTTGATGAAGAAAACCGTCTGCTAATGCAGTGAGACCTCTTACGTTGCATTTTTCCATGCCAACTCTCCATAGAAGTCCAATTAAGCTCCGTTTCTTCATTTGTCAACCCAAGATATAGTTACCCTTTCCTTTTGGCATCCAATCATCTTCAATTGTGGGATCCGGATCGGGAACATTCTTATATACCATAATATCTGCATATGTTAGTGGACACAAACAAATATATGGTGGTCGACATCACCCAAACAGTAATCAACTAATAAAAGTCAATCCAACATGTCAATCAATTCATATATGGCATGGGAAAAATGTGTTTATCAAACTCTAATCATCTAATCCTAACAATCATATCCTAGGCACCTAGTCCTTCAAAGTAGGTTAACATCATTTTCAATTAAGCATATAGGATAATTAGATAATCTCGTTAGATGATATAGATTTGAAAATATTCTCCCCCTCAATCAATGACCCATTTTCTGAAAAGTTTTAAAAGCGCTGAAGTCATTGATTGAGTTTTCAATTTTTACGAAAAACTCTAAATCTGATTGATTTTCAAACAACTCATTTACCACCATTTTTGAAAACAACAAATATTTTTCTGAAAAATTTTAGACGGAAAAACATTTGTGTAGGAGCAACGATCCTTCGACATACTTTCCTCATTTTGTTTTAGGATAAGTGCACGAAATTTTTTGAAAATTTTGATTTAGCGCAGCACTTTCCTTTCTTGAAGAACGGGTTGCTATCTGAAATAATAGCAAGCCATGGTTTTGAAGAACGGGTTACAGTCTGAAGTAACTGCAAGCCATAGTTTGTGACATGTTTTGGAAAAGAATATTTACACCTCCTGCTCGAACTTCATCTATGGTCTCGTACCATTATTGAATGACATTTCTAAGACCGCTGATGTTATCGATACCAGAAGACATGTCTTGAGAAAAACATATTTTTGGTATTTTTAAATTTTCTGATTTTTATGGGTTTTTGAAGATTTTATATTTTTCTATTTTGATTTTGTAGGTTTTATATTTTTGTATTTTGTTTTTCGATAAATATTTACAAAGATAGAGTAGATGATATAGTTTAAGAAGATGATGATACGAGTACCGAGATAAGGATATCGAACAACCCCGTTGTAGAAGATAGAAATCGTCATCTCTTAAACATCCACCACCAAAGCTTCCGAGGCTCTTGAAAGAAGAAGAGTGAGCCCTTAAGAATGTGAGACTTTGGCAGCTTCCCCCAAACCGAAAATCCTTTAGCTGAGCAGATTCAAAGCTTTCTCACAAGCTTCCATTAGCCAGGTGCACAAAGAAGCACACCATCATCATCGATCCTGCTGCTCCTTTAAGAATAATCACCGTGATTCTTCGTTCGAGGTTATATCATCCAATAGAACAACAACTACGTATCATCCCACATTTAAATAATATTCTCAATTTCCATACCCACTGAGTCCAGGCGATCCATTCCAAAAAGGTGTCAAGAGAATAATTCCCCCAAGTAGTTGAATTGATGCAGTCAGCTTCTTTGTATAATGCTCAAGAACTCTCCCGAATACACATCATGAGGGAATGAAAACACCTTCCCATGTTCACATTTTCTTCCCGGATGATCGTGTATGAAGCTCAAGAACCCGAAGTACACCAATACCCAAGAGCTCTCCCGAATACACATCATGAGGGGAATGAAAACACCTCCCCATGTTCACATTTTTCTTCCATGATGATCATGTATGAAGCTCAAGTATCCGAAGTATACCACTACACAAGGAAGGAATAGCGATAACATTGAAGAAGCAGGGCCAAGTCACCGATTATCTCGGATGATAATCTCTGCGGATGTCAACTCCGGAATAAGTGATTATATCTCGAATCAGATTAAGCCCTCAAGTGAAAGCAATTTTGGCGCCCCAATGTACACAATTCTCTCTCCCCTGATGATTGTGATAACTTCAAGATCATCACGCACTTCTGTACCTCTTTTATCTTCAGAAACTTTCTTTTACATCACTTCCCCACGTCGTTGGAATAAGAACACTAAACGCCATGAGTCAAACCTTGAGTTTCTCTGCGGTAATGACAATAGTCTTCTCGGGATATCTTCAATAACTTAGAAGTATTAAGCTCATCAATTTTTACTCACATTTAGATGCGTGTCTCCTTCCCCCTTGCTGGTTATGACACTTCAGAATCAGCAATCATATTATAAGCCCAAATACTTGAAATCTGATGAGAAGAACGCTTGAAAGTCTTTGTGAGAATCAACTTGTTTGAAGAATGTGAGCAAGTCTAATTGGGATTAAATCGGACATTTCACCTCCCCAATTAGTGCTCTCCCCTAAACCGACAATATGTTTGATCAATGCCCAGATTAAGAAGAAGTCTTTAGATAATCAAATGCAACTCGTCTTCAGTCTTCTAACATATAGCAGAAAATGTAGAATCGACTGTAGACTCGACCTTCTTCAAGATTGTCCAGTTAGGGAATAGATAGTTAACATCTTCAACACACCAAAGAGCATCCCAATTAACTTACATCTTGAAAATCCCCTTAATTAAGATCCCTCCCAATCAAACAAGAGACGAGAAAGATGTTCATCAAGGAAATCAGCAATCGACCCGCCTTAGCTTGAACACACGAAATGGTAACACCAAGCAAGCAATCACATCAAACAAGAACAGAATGTTGTTCGGAGTCATCATGTTGATGTGTACGTGAAGCATTAACCGGAAGAACTTTGTCGATAATCAACTCAGCCCGTGTGAATATGTCAACCAACGACTCTTAGAAGAAAACTCCATGTAATGATGACTCGATAAGAAGAAGATCGGTTCTTACATGAGTTAGGAGCCGTTTGACCATTTATTCTCATATAATAATTAATCATGCAGTAATTTCACACTTCTTCTCCCCCTCAAGAATTGCATACGGAGTTGCCATTCTTGACTAAATAAGTGAATATCATCCGAATGTTCTATTCACACTTCTCTCCCGCAAAATAAGCACATGATGTCGCCATCTTCATTATAATCGAGCAAGTGGAATGAGAAAACAATCAACAGTAGCCCGGTTCACTTGATGTTTTGAAAGCGCATGGAAAAAGCATGAAGCATGTTGATGAGAATGGTCGTAAATAAGAAGATTTCTCTTCTTCCGAAGATAATGCGCACTGAGGGGTACACATTTCTTTTCTTTAGAGAATGAGGCATGAACTGTTGTGTTCATATGTCATAATGTTGAAGTACGAGGCCTGAAATGATGTGAACAGACGTCATTATCTATCTCTTTTCATCTACTCTTGGCAAACTTGTAATCAACCCATTATCATTCAGTAGGCTCTTTGTTGTGACAGCTGATGGAGAAAACCCAATATGACGAATTTGACCCTGAAGTAAACTATCCCGAACTCGTGACTTAAACTTGCAAATATGTAACAAAGAGAGACTTCATCCTCCATTGAATCTCTAAGTACTCTATACTCTTCATCCAACCAACCATCAAGTATAAGACGTACATCACCTCTTGAAAATCCACAATTAAATGTGACACTGAGCACTACAACGTAGCTCCTTAAAGTGATAGTTATTTTGTAGTGGTTAGAGCCCAATTCCCCCAAGTGGTAAAAGAAAAGGTAAAAGACACCCAACAATAACTAGATTTCCAAGTCTTCATTTTTTATAGTAAGCTCAGACAAGGATCTTGAAGAATCTTCATCCAACCATCCCCGATACCTTCAGATACTAAGTACACTCGCCCGTGATATTTCACTTCAACCTCAAATAAATAATACTAAATTAACTCCGTTGTCACATCTTCTGGTTAATTGCTCAAATCTAGCCTTCTTTGACATTTGAATGAACATTGATAATGGTTTCATCCCGACCATAATTAAAAGCATGTAACCCCGTAAAACCATGTATAACCAAACTCCCATGACGAATATCCAAACACACATCCAATTCATGAAGTACACCCTTTTATCCCTTCTTCAAAGCAGAAACCGTAGCACCAGCATCAAATAAGATCCCGAAATATGCTTTCCTTTCTCTAGGATGGTTCCATCATTACGGGATTTTACAATTCTATTGTTTAAACCGAGAAATAGTTTCTTTCGCGGGATTTTACAAAACCAAGAATAAACCGTAAGATAGATCCGGAAATGCACTTAACAATTACCAGGACGTTTCCATTGTCACGGGATTTTACAAATCTATGATTTAAACCGAGAAATAGTTTCTTTCGCGGGATTTTACAAAATCAAGACTAAACCGTAAACAATGTTAGTTGAAACGAGTTATGACAACTTTGGTTTCGGTGAATATCTGTTTTAGAGGAACATGCAGCGGTTCATTAACCATCTTCAACGATATCATCAACAATTCTTTACCCAAATGTAGACAACTTCACAAACCACACTAAGTCAAGTAGTAAATATTGCTTTCCCCTGAGGTTGACCGTAAACCATCAAAGTACACGTTTCTCCCCCATGATGGTTTCGAACTTTCGGAAGCATCATATGATACGACCATTAGCACGAGAAGTTCTTGTCATAAGCAAACATTTGGAAAATCATGACTGACGCTGAAGATTCTTGAAAGATTTTGCTTAGACTGTGAAGTATCATTGACATTTTGTAGCGTAGAATATTCCATGAGAATTCGATCACATCACGCCATTCAACCTTTTGGTAAACACATTATCCACGTATTCTGTCGACAATTGCAGTGACCACATGGAGAAGTAATCCCGATATACCAAACTTGAACATGACATAAAATTCCCCAGATTTGTTACTTAACCTTGTACTAATCCACGTGAAAAAGAAACGGTGTACCCAATGTACCAAACCTCTTGACGTATCCTCAGCTGCGTGAGACACCGAAGTGATAGTTACGTTGTGGGTTAAGCGAGAAAGAATCACAAAAGTAACTAAATAGCCAAGTATTTATCACACTCATTAAACGCCCAAACAAGTCATCTTCGCGGATGGGTAGAAAGAAAGAAGACGAAATAAGTAAACGCGCCCGGAAAAACTCACTTCAAATCCACATAGGAGATACCGTCCAAACAACCCCGTAGTCAACCTAGTTCAAATATCAATTCAAGCTGTGACATAATATTCTACGTGAAAATGTATAAACCAACGAATCTCATCATCAACACTCATCAACTACGATCCAATTAAGAGAAGCCTATCAGTCCTTCATTAAATATCATATAATTTCAAGCCCGGTTCAAAAAAATATTCAACCCGATCCGGTCAATGTAAATTCTTGTGATGATCATCTCATGCATTCATATATTTTTATACTATGCTTCTGCTACGCTGCTGCAAATATCATGAACCAGTAAAGCTTCCGCTACTCAGATGGAAAGATGTCATGATCCTGAAAGTGTGAGCATGTTGGTCCAAAAGTCACAACATGTGGAGTTTGATAGACTTCATGAGATCATTTTGAGCCTTAGGGATTAACAATAACAAAGACTATTACATGCACAGCGGAATAAACAAATTGATACTTTGTTATTGAACAAGGTTTTTCATTAATAATCATTCCAAGCCTCAAATATTATTTGATCATAATAATATGGTTACACTTAACTTGTAACAGGGATCAAAGATCCTTGAGGCTAAACTAAACAAACTCTAACCCTAGACGTTTATAGGAATACGTCTAGGTTGCACACACACACACCTTTAGACTACATTATGGAAGACTTATATCTAAAACCTACACCCCATGTCCTCTTTATATACTAGAGGATTAGGGTTTACAAAATACTACGAAGGACTAAATAATAAATCTTCTTTTGCAAGCAAGTCCTTCCATCTTTTAGTAGGTTTCATCTCTTTCACTTTAAGTCCCTTTGTGTCATTCTTGTATTTATTTTGTCTCATCAAATCCAAGGAACCTAAAACCCAACAATCTTCCCCTATTTGATGATGACAAAACAAACAAAGTAGTGTACGAACTTCCTAGAGCAAGTAGCGGTTGAGATGTAAACATCTTCGTGAATGAAACATTCTTGTCTTCCTTTGTCTTCCCCTTAATCCATGACATCGCACTCCAATATCTCTTCCCCTTTTTGTTATCAACAAATATAGAATGTAAACATTAGAAACTTCCCCTTGAGTGGTGCATGAAAATCAAATGATTCTTCAAATCTGTAAGTGATGAGTGTCTAAATACTCATCATTTTTGTACCATTTAAACTGCAAAAACATCTGAAAACGCTCAGAAATGCATCAAAATGATAAAAATATCACAAATAAGTGTTTTATGTGTTTTAAATGCAAAAATATCAAAATCTGGTGAAAAACGTATCAAGTTTGCATAATTGGCAGTTTTAGTCCCCCAAGTTTCAAAAGTTGTCAAAAACAGTCCCTGGTAAATCAAAATAACGAAAAATATCATTTCAAGTCCCTAGGGATTCATGAGTTGTCAAAAATTGGTCCTTAAAATCAAAAATTGCAAAATTACAACTTTAGTCCCTCAAGTTTTAAAAATGTCAAAAATAGTCCTTGGAAGGTTGAAAATTTCTATTTTAGTCCTTGTACTATTGAAGTTTGTCATTTTGGTCCCTTGAAACAACTTTGTGAAATTGGCAGAAATGGTCCTTCAAATTTTAGAAATTGCAAGTTTAGTCCTTGTATTAAAAACCAAGCCTTGACCCTTTGGATATTTCTGATCCCCTGCCAATATCCCTTTGGACCCCTTCCTTTTTGACCCCCCTTCATTTTTAAACCCACAGTTTGAATAAAAAACCGCCCTCACGGGTTCCCTCTCCATCATCATCACCTACACCTGCCTGCAACTCCCCTACTTTCACACTCCATCATCATCACATTCCTACCCTCCAAACACCCCAAGCCAAGATGCATTAAATGCTTCCTTCCCTGTCCAAGCTATCCGAGAACCCACGGCATATATACACTTTCCCGCCAAAAATTGATCAATGGCCAATATAACCTCAACTGATCAAATGGCTGAGATTATGAGTGGGAATTGATCGAGAGGAGAGAAAAAGACATTTGGTGTATAAATAAAGGAAGAAGAGAAGCAAGAAGCAGTAGTACTTAGTTTTATTTTCAAAATGTATGTCGTTTTAAGCTTTTTATGTCTTAAATAGATTCTAAATTGTAATTTCCAGCTTAAGTGTATCAAACTAAGCTATTTCATTGTATTAAAACATTTTCAAGCATCAATTCAAGTTGCATTATCATTTCATGTTTACATGTTTACTTTGTTGCAAATTCAGTTTCAAATTCTTATGTCCAAGCTTCAAATAGCTTATTTTTAAGCTCAAATTAGCTTATTAAGGCTCCTTATAGCTTTTGGTAAGCTTATCACTTAATTTCAAGCAATTTTGATATCTGGTCAACGAAAGTCAAACTGGGCTCAAATGGAAATGGAAATGAATGTGGGTTGATGCAAAGCATGGATTTGGGTTGATATTGAGTTAGGTTATGGTTTAGAATAGGGTAGTGATCCTTGTATTCTTTGGAGCCACAGTTGGCTAGGACCAAATGTAAGCCATTTTAAAGATTCATTGCATAATCTGTATCTGTGGTTTAGATTAGTTTCTATCTGTTGATTAAGTTGTTATTAGATCAGTTAGATTCAGTTTAAATGCCACAAGCTAGTTCGATAGTGGGCTTCGTTTAAATTGCAAATCATCATATAAGTGTTGTTTGGATTGCAGCAAAGTACTGTGTTTGAGGTTTGTTCAGATGTTAAGACTTGTTGTTTTAGGCTTGTGTAGCTCAATTGTACTCATTATAGTCATAACATTGTGTCTGCACACTCTCAAAGTCAAAATCATCAAGAAACTGTCTTAATTTCTTAAGCTGTTGGAGTTTTGAAAATCAAAAGCTTGAATTATGTTTAGAAATCAGTAGAGTAACTTAATTTAGCTTTACTTTAGCTTAAAACATCATATTCAGTTGGCAAATTAAGATCAAAGTTCATTAAAGTCAAAATCTTAAAATCTGCTTCAAAAGTCAAAAGTGAAAAAACCAGTTTTGACCCAACCTAAGTTGATTTTTAATTGATTCATTTCTGGGTCAAATTCATTATAACTTTGGGTTTATAAACTTCAGTTGGTCTAGTTTCTTAATATAATTTTAGTTGAATTTTAGTAATTTTCTAAAAGCTCCAAATGAGCTTGTCAATTTGGTCAAATATGCCCTGTGACAGGGCATAGTCCTGATCATTTTCATAAGTTCTTGCTTGAGCTTGTCAAAAGCTCATAAGAGCTTGTCCAGGGCTCACATTTGGTTTACAAGCACCTAGCCAGGTCTAGTTTAGGTTCCAATATCTGGTTTTGATTTCTGACTTATTGGGTAGCTTATTCTTAAGCTACAAAGTAGTAGGCTAAAACTGTTTTTAGCACTTGATTTAAAAACATCAAATCTTTGTAGTCAGCATTTTAGAAGTTTAGGATAGAGGTAATTAGTTGCTTTTGAGTGTTTTTAGCATATTATAGGTTCTGTGTTAGTTTGGTGCTTATTTGTGGCTTTTGGCTTATCTTGAGTGCTTATTTATAAGCAATCTCCACTGCAGCCTCATATTCCTCCACACAGCCTCTGTTTTTATATTTTTCTCAGATTCATAATATTATTTTAGACTTTTCTTGAATTTTTCATATTTTTCAGTCTTGTTTGGTATTTTTCTTCATTTAAATCAGTTTTTAGTACTTTTTTAATAGCTTTTAATCCAATTAATTCAGAAAAGTTTCAAAAAAATAAGTTTTCAATTTTCCTAGGTTTAGATAAATATAAAAAGTCAAAAAAATATTTTTCCAGATTTTTCATAGTTTAATTTGTAATTTTTAGCAATTTAATTAGTTTTAAATAGTTTTTAATTCATAGAAAATAGAAAAATATAAAATTAGTTTGAAAATTCTCTTTAGTTATTTTAGATTTTTCCAAGTCATAATTTCATTTTTCTAGCTTTATTTCATATTTTCTTGTATTTTAGGCTATTATTTAATAGTTAAAAATAGTTTTTAATTAATAATAATTAGATAAATAGTTTTAAAAATAATTTTCTTTTTCTAAAAATTTTTTTCTCTTA
The DNA here is from genome assembly GCA_910596185.1 of Chrysanthemum makinoi. Lineage (NCBI taxonomy): Eukaryota > Viridiplantae > Streptophyta > Magnoliopsida > Asterales > Asteraceae > Chrysanthemum > Chrysanthemum makinoi. Next base: position 151,629,109 of record OU343216.1, read on the forward strand.
TCATTAGGATTGTAAAAATGTCATTTTCATATTTTTAGGATTTATATTGCTTCAGTTTCACATTTTCTTTTTATGTCACGTAGTTTTTAATTTAAATTTTATAAAAGAAAAATCAAAAACATCATTTTGCAAATAGTGATAGCGTTTATTTAATATAGTTTATCTTTTTAATTTTCTTTAATTTGCATTTAAGCCCTGTAATTTGTAAACTTTTTCTTTAGGTTTAATCAATCACAATCCTTTTCCCATTCAAATTCTCTCGATCACTATTCGTTTGATTATTCTCGCACGCATTTCGTTGGGACATAACGACACAGGGAAACACTATACTCTCATGATCTTCATTGCATTGGTGTCTGAACTGTTTTAAGTTTCTTACGGTTAGCCATTCACAAGTGGCTAGCTTGTGTGAGATAACTTGACGGTTTAGCACGAACAAATTTTGGCGCCATTGCGGGAGTTGTGCTAATTATCTTCCGTTTAGCAGATTAGTGATTTGAATATTCACTCATTGTTCATACCATCCATCTATATCTATATATATATTTTCTTATAAAAAATCCAAAAACCCAAAACATCCAAAAACGTATAAAACACAAAAATATTTTTCTTTTGTTTCTATATATATATATCAAAGATAAAAATACAAAAGATTTGTCGTTTTCTTTGTTTAATAATAACAACATAAAAGATTACCACATAAACCAAGGTAGTGTACTACCTAAGCGGGGTACGACCATAATCAGTTCCCGAACCAAAGATTAAAACTTGCCTTTGTGTCCTTGTGATTGGTGTACCTTTTTCAAAGAAGCCATTCATCTTGTGATTATTGGTTTAAGTTCACTTTTGTTTTGCCTCGATTTTGTTTTAATTGGATTTGTTGTTATATCTACTTTTCAAAACCAGAAAACTCAAAAAGATTCTTCTTACCCCATTTTCATAATTCATTGTCATAATTCCCATTCCTTTCCTTAACTCTGAGATCTCTTAGAGTTAACTCTAGTGTATCTTTTCGCTCTTCTAGATCTGTAAGCCCATTTCGTGAGCTTGTCAGGATTCCAAGAAGGCGTGTCCGTAGACTTTATGCCCCATCAGTCGGATCTGAGATCCGTACTGCTCACACTACTTCCGCTATCATGGCGGAAGAACGTCCTATGTGTGAGCTTCTCCAGGCACCCATCGGCGGGTATGGAGATGCTATTGTTATCCCACCATTGTGGTGAAAATTTTGAACTCAAAACCGGGTTATTGAATCTTGTAACCTCAAGTCAATTCTATGGTTTTGAGCGGGATGATCCTCATGCTCATATTCGATGGTTTAACAAGATTGCATCTACCATCAAATACAAGAATGTCCCTACCGATCTTTGTTAAACTTCTTCTTTTCCCATTTTCCCTAGAGGGTCAAGCCCGGATTTGGCTTGAAAAACAACCCCTAAATCAATTGAAACTTGGGAAGACACGGTGAAGAAATTTGTTAACGAATTCTATCCACCTTCCAAAACCACGAGTCTTAAAAATGAAATCATCAAGTTCACACAAAAGTTTGATGAATCCTTGATGAATCGTGGGATCGTTTTAAGGAATTGCTCATAAATGTCCTCACCACGGTTTCTACGAGTTAATGCAACTCGATACTTTCTATAATGGAGTGAGTCAATCTGATCAAGATTCTCTCAATTCCTCCGCGGGAGGAAATTTCTTAAGCAAAACTGTCAAAGAAGCTTTAGCGATCATTGAAAACAAGTCTAAAGTCCGCCTTGCCGAAGCAAGCCGGTTATTTCCCAAGTCAGTGTTGGTCCTTCTACTTCATCGCCCGTGAGTCAATCTAGCACCGATGCTAAGATTGACAAACTCACGGAAGCAATTCAAGCTTTGGTTCTCTCCAACCAAAAAAAAGTTTCTTTTCCACAAACTTCACCTCCTGCTGAAGTTAAGAAAGTGGAAGTCTGTGTTACTTGCGGTGGCCCCATGCTTATTACAACTGTATGGCCACCGATGGTAACCCTTTTGAAGCTAATCTTTGTGGGGGATTTCTAATCCGGGAGGCAACCAATACCGTGCTCCTATGGACCGAACCACCGTCCTAACCACTACCTGGACCACCGGTTTCAACCAAATCCGTAATCAAAATCAGAATAGAATAAACCAAGGTTTTCAAAACCAAGGTAATTTTAGTCAAAATAACGGTTTTCAAAATCAAAGTCAAAATTTCCAAAACCAAGGAAATTTCAATAGAAACCAAGGTCAGGGAAATTTCAACCCAGGGTATTTTCATGGCAATAATCAAGGAAATTTCCAAAATCAAGGCCCTAATCCAAATAATAGAGGCGAATTTTCTGTGCAAACTCAAGCAATTGTTCCAAGCTGGACCATCATCTGACGAGTTGTTGAAGCAATTCATGAAATCCCAAGAGGAAATGAACAGGTTGTTGGTTAGCCAGATTTCGGACATTAAGAAGTCTTTAAATGATGACCCTGGGCTCGGGTACTTTACCTAGCAACACGATCGCTAATCCGAGGCGATGCAAAGCGATCACAACCGAAGTGGTGCTTCATATGATGGACCGCTATTCCTACTACCTCTTCTTCTTCTCTCCCGAAGGTAGTGGAAAGTGACCTGAGGCGACAAAGGACCAAGTGCAACCTACTAGCTCACAAAGTACAGCACATGTCCATCCTCAAGTTGTCCGGAAACCCAAAACCAAACACAGGTTGTTTTGAACCTCCAGTTAGTAACCCCAAATCCAAAACTTCTATTCCTTACCCCTCACGTTTAAATGAGCAAAAACTCCGCGAAAAAGCCAGTCATCAAATGGAAAAATTTTTTCAAATTTTCCAAGAACTACATTTTGACATAAGCTTTGCGGATGCCATCATGATGATGCCCAAGTTTGCATCAACTCTCAAACACATGTTGAGCAATAAGGAAAAGCTGTTTGAAATGGCTAAGACTCCTTTGAACGAGCTGCTTTCAGCGATCTGTTAAAAGCTTCCCGAGAAGCTGGGAGATCCTGGAAAATTTCTTCTTCCTTGTGTTTTTCGAGGAATGATTGAATGCTTTGCCCTTGCCGATCTTGGTGCAAGCATCAATCGATGCCTTATGATATGGAAGAAACTTTCTCTTCGAACTTATTCCTACCAGCATGACTCTTGAGCTTGCAGATCGTTCTATATCGCGTCCTCTTGGCATCGCCGAGGATGTATTCGTGAAAGTAGGAAAGTTCCATTTTCGGTGACTTTGTGGTTGTTGATTTCGATGCCGATCATCGGGTTCCCCTCATTGTTGGGCGAGGATTCCTGAGAACGGGCCGTGCTCTTATTGATGTATTTGAGCAAGAAATCACGTTACGTGTGGGTAATGAAGCTATTACCTTTAACCTTGATCAAACTTCGAGGTACTCCTCAAATTATGATGTTGAATCGGTTAATCGAATCGATTTAATTGATATTGCTTCAGAGGAGTACTCTCAAGAGTTTCTTGGTTATCTTCATAATTCGGTGAGTGGGGATTCCACCACATCTTCTCAACCAATCATTGCCGACTCTTCCCCTCTCTCACTCCGTTTGAGGGAGGTGACTTCTTTCTTGAAGAGATCGATGAGTTTCTTGCTAGTGATGAATCAATTCCGCCTGGAATTGATGGTGTTTATGATTCGGAGGGAGATATCCTTTATCTTGAGCAATTGTTAAATGAAGATCCATTACCTTCACTCCCTCCGAAAGAGATCACGATTGAGGAAATCAAATCGAGTACAAACTTCTCTTGAAGAATTTCGAGGTTGAACTTAATGACCTACCTCCTCATCTCGAGTATGCATTCTTGGAGGGTGATGATAAATTACCCGTCATAATTGCTAAAGACTTAGCGAGGAGGAAAAACTGCTCTCATAATGGTCTTGAAGTCACACAAGCAAGCAATTGCTTGGAAACTCTCCGACATTAAGGGTATCAACCACGAGTTTTGTACTCACAAAATCTTAATGGAGGATGACTTCAAACCAAATCCAACATCGAGAGAAGGGTGAATCCAAAGATTCATGAGGTTATCAAACAAGAGGTTCTCAAACTTCTTGATGCAGGTTTAATTTACCCGATCTCTGATAGTCCTTGGGTCATCCCATTCACGTGTTCCAAAAAGGGTGGCATTACTGTTGTCACAAATGAAGAAAACGAGTTAATTCCAACTCGATTGGTTACGGGATGGCGTGTGTGCATTGACTATCGCAAGTTAAACGAAGCCACCCGTAAAGACCATTTTCCTCTACCCTTCATGGACGGATGCTTGAGAGATTAGCAGGAGCGAATTCCTTGATGGTTTCTCGGGTTACTTTCAGATCCCCATTGATCCGCTGGATCAAGAAAAACCACATTCACCTGCCCATACGGAACTTTTGCCTCTGAGGCGTATGCCTTTTGGCTTGTGTAACGCTCCTGGCACGTTCCAACGATGTATGATGGCAATTTTCCACGACATGATCGGGGAAACAATGGAGGTGTTTATGGATGACTTCTCGGTCATTGGGGACTCATTTCATACATGTCTCTCCCATTTAGAAAAAATGCTTCAACGGTGTGAAGACACCAATCTTTGTCTAAATTGGGAGAAGAGCCACTTTATGGTCAAAGAAGGCATAGTCCTTGGCCATAAGATTTCCAAAAACGGGATTGAGGTTGATAGAGCAAAAGTTGATGTTATTGCTAAATTGCCTCATCCTACTACCGTCAAAGGTATTAGGAGTTTTCTAGGTCATGCCGGGTTTTATCGCAGATTCATACAAGATTTTTCTAAAATCGCTCGGCCTATGACCCATCTTCTTGAAAAAGATGCTCCTTTTATCTTCTCACTGAGTGCATCGAAGCATTTGAAACACTAAAGAAAAAGCTTACGGAAGCACCCATTCTAGTTGCCCCGGACTGGGATTTACCCTTTGAGCTCATGTGCGATGCAAGTGATTTTGCTATCGGTGCGAGTCTTGGGGCAGCGAAAAACCAAGCATTTTAAGCCTATCCACTACGCAAGTAAAACTATGACTGAAGCTCAAACCCATTACACCACTACTGAAAAAGAATTATTAGCTGTGGTGTATGCGTTTGAAAAGTTTCGGCCATACCTTATCTTGACCAAATACGTGGTGTATACGGATCACTCGGCTCTCAAATATCTCTTTGCAAAACAAGATGCAAAGCCGAGATTGCTCCGTTGGGTTCTCCTCCTACAAGAATTTGATATCATTATACGTGATAAAAAGGGAGAACACTGGCTGCGATCATCTGTCCCGTCTAGAAAACCCTCACCAAGATGTGTTTGAGGAAAAGGAAATAAATGAAACATTTCCTCTCGAAACACTCAATGTGGTTTCTTTTCGTGGAGACTCTTCTACCCCATGGTTTCTGACTTTGCAAATTACCATGCGGGTAACTTTGTGGTGAAAGGGATGTCGTCCCAACAAAAAAACAAATTCTTTAAAGATGTAAAACATTACTTAGGGACGACCCTACTTGTTCAAAATTTACGCGGATCAAGTCATCAGGCGATGTGTGTATGGTCAGGAAGCCATTGACATTCTCAAGGCTTGCCATTCTGGACCTACTTGGGGACATCATAGCCCCAACTACACTGCCAAGAAGGTGTTTGATTCTGGATTCTATTGGCCCACGATTTACAAGGATGCCCATGAATTTGTCAAAACACGTGGCGCTTGTCAACGTCACGGGAATATCTCACAAAGAAATGAAATGCCGCAAAGCGCCATTCAAGTGTGTGAGATTTTTGACATCTGGGGCATTGACTTTATGGGGCCATTTCCATCATCTCGAGGAAACAAATACATACTCGTGGCAGTTGACTATTTGTCAAAATGGGTTGAAGCTAAAGCTTTGCCTACCAACGATGCCCGAGTTGTTGTGAAATTCTTAAAATCTCTTTTTGCTAGGTTTGGAACTCCACGAGCCATAATCATGATCGTGACGCATTTCGCAATGACCAATTTGAAAAAGTCATGCAAAAGTATGGTGTAACTCACCGTCTCTCTACTGCGTACCACCCCCGAACAAGTGGGCAAGTGGAAGTTTCCAACCGAGGGATTAAAAGAATTCTTGAAAGGACGGTTGGCGAAAACCGTGCCTCTTGGTCGGATAAGCTAGATGACGCACTCTGGGCCTTCCGTGCAGCTTATAAAACACCCATCGGGTGTACTCCATACAAGCTTGTATACGGGAAGGCATGTCATCTGCCGGTTGAGCTTGAGCACAAGGCATATTGGGCCTTGAAACATGCCAACTTCGATATTGACGCTGGTGATCACCGGACAGTTCAAATGAATGAATTAAATGAACTCCGTGATCAAGCATACGAGAACTCTTTGATCTACAAACAAAAGACAAAGAAGATTCATGACTCTAAAATCAAGAACCGCGTTTTCAGCGTCGGTGATCGAGTCCTTCTTTTCAACTCAAGATTGAAGATTTTCTCGGGAAAATTAAAATCCCTGGTGCGGACCATTCACCATCACTCAAGTATTTCCATATGGAACCATTGAGTTATCTCAACCCGATGGTCCAAACTTTAAAGTGAATGGTCATCGGTTGAAGCATTATTTTGGAGAGGACATTCCTCTGTGGTTGTCGGATTACAAACTTTCCCCAAGAACCAATGAATGCGGGGATCGAGTCAAGCTAGCGACTCGGGAATCAAAAATAGTAGCATGCCATATGGGTTTTCACCCATATTTCTGACTTCTTTCTATTTTCTACCACCCTAGTGTGGGGGAGTTGCCCCACATGTTGTGTATATATATAAGTTTTCTAAAAAAAAATCTCTTTCAAAATAATGGCGTAGTATTTCCCTTTTACGTTCTATGTTTCGGAATCACCGCCGGTACTTTGAATATTGAGGGCAATATTCATTTCTAGTGTGGGGGAATTCTCACGAATTTTATCATGTAATTATACCACCCTATTCCCCCATTTTTGGCCAAAATTTTTTTGAGTAAGTGTTTTCACTTACTCAACATACGTTATCAGATCCGCCATGTCTAAAAAACAAAAGGATTGGCTAATCCAGGAGCAAGCGGCTCTTGGTAAAGATATCTCAAATCCGTTGACGGCTTGCAATTTGCCCAAAATTGTATGGTGTTCACCTCACCATATCTTTAATTAGTGAAGAGTTGGCTAGCCCGCAAGTTTATGGCTTGTGGTAAAGGCAGTGGAAAAACCATAATTGGTAATCGGCTCACCAAAGATAATATTGATAATTTATCTAAGAGTTGGCTAGTCGAAGCAAGCGGCTTCTGGTAAAGACAAATCAAATCCGTTGGAAGCTGGTGATTTGCTCAAAATCATTTGGTTATCGGTGTACCAAGGTTCTTACTTGAACTGAAACATTTGGCTACTCCAGAAGTAATGGCTTTTGGTAAAGAGATGAAATCCATTAATTTTTCTCAAAACATTGCTAGGGACTAGCAATATCTTAGTGTGGGGGATTGATGAGTGTGTAAATACTCATCATTTTTGTACCATTTAAACTGCAAAACATCTGAAAACACTCAGAAATGCATCAAAATGATAAAAATATCACAAATAAGTGTTTTATGTGTTTTAAATGCAAAAATATCAAAATCGGATGAAAAACGTATCAAGTTTGCATAATTGGCAGTTTTAGTCCCCAAGTTTCAAAAGTTGTCAAAAATAGTCCCTGGTAAATCAAAATAAAGAAAAATATCATTTCAAGTCCCTAGGGATTCATGAGTTGTCAAAATTGGTCCTTAAAATCAAAAATTGCAAAATTACAACTTTAGTCCCTCAAGTTTTGAAAATGTCAAAAATAGTCCTTGGAAGGTTGAAAATTTCTATTTTAGTCCTTGTACTATTGAAGTTTGTCATTTTGGTCCCTTGAAACAACTTTGTGAAATTGGCAGAAATGGTCCTTCAAATTTTAGAAATTGCAAGTTTAGTCCTTGTATTAAAAACCAAGCCTTGACCCTTTGGATATTTCGATCCCTGCCAATATCCCTTTGGACCCCTTCCTTTTTGACCCCCCTTCATTTTTAAACCCACAGTTTGAATAAAAAACCGCCCTCACGGGTTCCCTCTCCATCATCATCACTACTGCTGCAACTCCTACTTTCACACTCCATCATCATCAGATTCCTACCCTCCAAACACCCCAAGCCAAGATGCATTAAATGCTTCCTTCCTGTCAAGCTATCGAACCCAACGGCATATATACACTTTCCCGCCAAAAATTGATCAATGGCCAATATGACCTCAACTGATCCAATGGTTGAGATTATGAGTGGGAATTGATCAGAGGAGAGAGAAAAGACATTTGGTGTATAAATAAAGGAAGAAGAGAAGCAGAAAGAGTACTTAGTTTTATTTTCAAAATGTATGTCGTTTTAAGCTTTTTATGTCTTAAATAGATTCTAAATTGTAATTTCCAGCTTAAGTGTATCAAACTAAGCTATTTCATTGTATTAAAACATTTTCAAGCATCAATTCAAGTTGCATTATCATTTCATGTTTACATGTTTCTTTGTTGCAAATTCAGTTTCAAATTCTTATGTCCAAGCTTTAAATAGCTTATTTTTAAGCTCAAATTAGCTTATTAAGGCTCCTTATAGCTTTTGGTAAGCTTATCACTTAATTTCAAGCAATTTTGATATCTGGTCAACGAAAGTCAAACTGGGCTCAAATGGAAATGGAAATGAATGTGGGTTGATGCAGAGCATGGATTTGGGTTGATATTGAGTTAGGTTATGGTTTAGAATAGGGTAGTGATCCTTGTATTCTTTGGCAAGCCATTAATGGCTAGGACCAAATGTAAGCCATTTTAAAGATTCATTGCATAATCTGTATCTGTGGTTTAGATTAGTTTCTATCTGTTGATTAAGTTGTTATTAGATCAGTTAGATTCAGTTTAAATGTCTGCACAAGCTAGTTCAGTAGTGGGCTTCGTTTAAATTGCAAATCAGTCATATAAGTGTTGTTTGGATTGCACAAAGCTGTGTTTGAGGTTTGTTTAGTAGTTAAGACTTGTTGTTTTAGGCTTGTGTAGCTCAATTGTACTCATTATAGTCATAACATTGTGTCTGCACACTCTCAAAGTCAAAATCATCAAGAAATTGTCTTAATTTCTTAACTGTTAGAGCTTTTGAAAATCAAAAGCTTGAATTATGTTTAGAAATCAGTAGAGTAACTTAATTTAGCTTTACTTTAGCTTAAAACATCATATTCAGTTGGCAAATTAAGATCAAAGTTCATTAAAGTCAAAATCTTAAAATCTGCTTCAAAAGTCAAAAGTGAAAAACCCAGTTTTGACCCAACCTAAGTTGATTTTTAATTGATTCATTTCTGGGTCAAATTCATTATAACTTTGGGTTTATAAACTTCAGTTGGTCTAGTTTCTTAATATAATTTTAGTTGAATTTTAGTAATTTTCTAAAAGCTCCAAATGAGCTTGTCAATTTGGTCAAATATGCCATGTGACAGGGCATAGTCAGTGATCTGAGTTTTCATAAGTTCTTGCAGAGCTTGTCAAAAGCTCATAAGAGCTTGTCCAGGGCTCACATTTGGTTTACAAGCACCTAGCCAGGTCTAGTTTAGGTTCCAATATCGGTTTTGATTTCACTTATTGGGTAGCTTATTCTTAAGCTACAAAGTAGTAGGCTAAAACTGTTTTTAGCACTTGATTTAAAAACATCAAATCTTTGTAGTCAGCATTTTAGAAGTTTAGGATAGAGGTAATTAGTTGCTTTTGAGTGTTTTTAGCATATTATAGGTTCTGTGTTAGTTTGGTGCTTATTTGTGGCTTTTGGCTTATCTTGAGTGCTTATTTATAAGCAATCTCCACTGCAGCCTCATATTCCTCAACACAGCCTCTGTTTTTATATTTTTCTTAGATTCATAATATTATTTTAGACTTTTCGTGAATTTTTCATATTTTTCTATCTTGTTTGGTATTTTTCTTCATTTAAATCAGTTTTTAGTACTTTTTAAATAGCTTTTAATCCAATTAATTCAGAAAAGTTTCAAAAAAATAAGTTTTCAATTTTCCTAGGTTTAGATAAATATAAAAAGTAAAAAAAATATTTTTCCAGATTTTTCATAGTTTAATTTGTAATTTTTAGCAATTTAATTAGTTTTAAATAGTTTTTAATTCATAGAAAATAGAAAAATATAAAATTAGTTTGAAAATTCTCTTTAGTTATTTTAGATTTTTCCAAGTCATAATTTCATTTTTCTAGCTTTATTTCATATTTTCTTGTATTTTAGGCTATTATTTAATAGTAAAAATAGTTTTTAATTAATAATAATTAGATAAATAGTTTTAAAAATAATTTTCTTTTTCTAAAAATTTTTTCTTATCATTAGGTTTGTAAAAATGTCATTTTCATATTTTTAGGATTTATATTGCTTAAGTTTCACATTTTCTTTTGTATGTCGCGTAGTTTTTAAATTAAATTTTATAAAAGAAAAATCAAAAACATCATTTTGCAAATAGTGATAGCGTTTATTTAATATAGTTTATCTTTTAATTTTCTTTAATTTGCATTTAAGCCCTGTAATTTATAAACTTTTTCTTTAGGTTTAATCAATCACAATCCTTTTCCCATTCAAATTCTCTCGATCACTATTCGTTTGATTATTCTCATACGTTCGTTGGGACATAACGACACGGGGAAACACTATACTCTCCAGATCTTCATTGCATTGGTGTCTGAGCTGTTTTAAGTTTCTTACGGTTAGCCATTCACAAGTGGCTAGCTTGTGTGAGATAACTTGACGGTTTAGCACGAACAAATTTGGCATTGTTGCGAGGAAATTGCGAGCTGGCTAATTATCTTCCGTTTAGCAGATTAGTGATTTGAATATTCACTCATTGTTCATACCATCCATCTATATCTATATATATATTTTCTTATAAAAAAATCCAAAAACCCAAAACATCCAAAAGCGTATAAAACACAAAAATATTTTTCTTTTGTTTCTATATATATATCAAAGATAAAAATACAAAAGATTTGTCGTTTTCTTTGTTTAATAATAAACAACATAAAAGATTACCACGCAAACCAAGGCGGTGTACTACCTAACTGGGGGTACGACCATAATAAGTTCCCGAACCAAAGATTAAAACTTGCCTTTGTGTCCTTGTGATTGGTGTACCTTTTTCAAAGAAGCCATTCATCTTGTGATTATTGGTTTTAAGTTCCTTTGTTTTGCCTCGATTTTGTTTTAATGGTTTGTTGTTATATCTACTTGTCAAAACCGAAAACTCAAAAGATTCTTCTTATCCCATTTTCATAATTCATTTTCATAATTCCCATTCCTTTCCTTAACTCTGAGATCTCTTAGAGTTAACTCTAGTGTATATCTTTCGCTCTTCTAGATCTGTGAGCCCATTTCGTGAGCTTGTCGAGGATTCAAGAAGGCGTGTCCGTAGACTTTCGCCCCATCGGTCGGATCGAGATCCGATCTTGCTCCACTACTACTAGCTATCATGGCGGAAGAACGCTATGTGTGAGCTTCTCCAGGCACCCATCGGCGGGTATGGAGACGCTATTGTTATCCCAGCCATTGTGGCTGAAAATTTTGAACTCAAAACCGGGTTACTGAATCTTGTAACCTCAAGTCAATTCTATGGTTTTGAGCGGAGATCTTAAAGAAGTTGTATACGTCAGCCAACCTGAAGGCTTTCTGAATCCATAACATCCTACTCATGTCTATCATTTGAAGAAGGCTCTTTATGGTTTAAAGCAAGCTCCAAGGGCATGGTATGATACGCTATCACAGTTTCTTCTATCTCTTTGGATTTAGCAAAGGAGCGATTGATCGACATTGTTCACCGAAAGTCGGGCAAACATTTAATTCACGTTCAAATATATGTTGATGATATTATATTTTCCTCGACTAACCCCAATGAATGTGATCGTTTTCAAATGAAATGGGTTCCAAATTTCAAATGTCAATGATGGGACAAATGTCATTTTCTTGGGATTACAAATTTCACAAAGTCCAGGAGGCATTTTTATAAATCAATCTAAGTATGCAAATGAGATTTTAAAGAAATTTGGATTTGATTCTAGTGACCTTTGACACTCCTATGATAGAACGTACTAAACTGGATGAGGATCACTCAGGGATCATGGTAGATCAAACAAAATATCGTAGTATGATTGGATCCACGATGTACCTCCACGCCGATGGAGCCGGACATTACGTTACATTTGTTTGCATGTGTGCTGATATCGGGCTAAGCCTACCAAAAGCACCTTGAAGCGGTTAAGCGGGTCTTTCGGTATCTCCAAGGAACCATTAATATGGGTCTTTGGTACCCGAAGGACACCGGTATGTCACTAACGACCTATGGATCGCGATCATGCGGGATGTCAAGATACTCGTCAAAATCGTGCGGAGGTGCTTTCGGTTTTTGTGTGATAAGCTTGTCTTTGGTCTTCAAAGAAAAAAAAATGAGTACTTCTATTTCCTCTACAGAGGCTGAATACATAGCCATGTCATCTTGTTGTGCTCAAATCCTACGGATGAGATCCCAATTATCTGACTATGGCTTCGAATTCAACAAAATCACTCTGTATTGTGATAATAAAAGTGCTATTGCTCTCTCATGCAACAATGTACAACACTCAAGAGAAAAGCACATCGACATTCGACATCATTTCATTAGGGAACAAGTGGAAAAAGGTGTGGTGGAACTCTATTTTGTGAGGACTGAATACCAGTTAGCAGACATATTCACCAAGCTCTTCCTAGAAGAGCGTTTTGAGTTTATCCTCCACGACTTGGTCTAAGAGTCTTCAACGAAACACTTAAAGCGTCTTCAAGAGAAAGAAGAGGAGTAAAAGGTCTTTCTTCATCCATATCTTTGTATATATTTATTCAAAAACCAAAATACAAAATTATAAAACCAACAAAAGCAAAGAGAAAATTATAAAAATTTCAAAAATCCATAAAAATTTGAAAATCTTGAAAAATTCCAAAAATATTGTTATGTTGTCATGTTTTCTTTATTCGATATCATCTACGGACTTTGTGTTGACATTCAAAGAATGTCACGGGTCTTTAGATGTTCTTGAATGTACATAGTTTGTTTTTTTTTTTTTTAAAAAAAAGAAGGAGGAGAAAAATGGTGGTTTATTGTCATTTCGGTGAACCCGTTTTAAAAGTAAGGACGAGCCATGCTTTATCTCATTTTTAAATCTCATGCTCGATCCTTAAAACAAATGTTTGTCACCGAAAAGACAAATGTTTTTCTTTCCAAATATTTTTCCGTCTAATGATTCTTACGAAAATATTTGCCATCTTATGAAAACTAAATTGCTTTGAAAATACCTCGTACTCTATTATTCGTGTAAACCATTTGTGCTTATCATCTAGCAAAATCTCTATCTCTCAATCAATAACTTGTGTCTTTGATTGAGGGGAGAATGATTTTATTCGAATTAAAAGGTTATTTTGAAAGGTCATTTTTCAAACAATTGGCACGTAAATGAGCAAGGTTTATTGTTGGAAAATCAAAAGGAACAATGTTTTATACAGTTGATTCAAAACCTTTGCTAATGTTATGTTTTCAAAAGACACTCTTGCATGTTTAAACAATGGAGTTTAATGTCTGAAAATCTGATCCTTATCAGTTAAAATGTTTTTTTTAAGCAAGTCACTATTCTCCTCAAAAAGCTTTCAAAATTTAATTTAAATCAATAGAGATCACAACTCTCAAAGGATTTGAAAAGTGTGATCGGGGGGGGGGGGGGAATTTGTGATTTAAATTAGACTTAAACTGATAACTTGATGTGAAGATCGTTGTAAGCTCTTAGACGAGGTCTAATATTATATCTAGGAACACATAATAATAAAGGCGGAATATTCAAACATAGAATCAATATTATTATGAACAAGGTTTTTCATTCACCATCTCTAACTAAACAATAATAAAGATCAAAAACTTGATCTAACACTAACTAACTAAACCCTAGGCGTTTTCCAAATCCCTACGCCTAGGTTCCCACACACACACACCTTTAGACATCTACATCTTGTACGTACTTTAAAACTAATGACCCTATATCTCTTTATATACTAGAGACAACTAGGGTTTACAAGAGTAATCATAATACAATTAGGAAACTAAATATTCTTTTAAGCATATCTTCTAGAATCTTCCAAATCCTTCATCTTTTTGTAGTTTCCCTTCTTGTCACTTTTAGTCCTTCATGTTTCATTCTTCTTGTTTTGTATTATCAAATCTATAATAGACCCAACAATCTTCCCCTATTTGATGATGACAAAACAAACACGATTCTTGTACGAACTTCCTAGAGCAGTAGAGAATTGAGATCAGGGATCTCGCCATGAATGAAACAAGTATGTCTTCCTTTGTCTTCCCCTTAATCTATGCCATGCCACTCAAACATCTCTTCCCCTTTTTGTTATTATCCAAATAGGGAACGTATGCAAATAATGATCTTGACAACTACGAACCAATATCATACTTCCAATCTAAGACTTCCAATGCTTCAAATCGCCCACCATTACGCATCATAAGAAAAATGGATCCAAAACAGTAGAAAACTTCAACTAGCAGTAATAATAATGATCAACAGTAGTAAAAATCAAACACTTCCCCTTGAGTGATGCATGTAGATGGTTAAACATTTAACAATAAGCTTCCCCTAAAAACCCATATGTTAACCATCTTCTTGATTCTTCAAAATCTGTAAGCTCCTTGTAATGATCACTTGTGAAGAAAATCAAATATAACGAACTTGATGAAGAAGTAAAATTTCCCAAACTTGTGTCTTAAATCTTTTACAATCCACGGAACTCCATACTTATACCCATCAAATATAAGTAGACCGCAATCCCTTGACAAGAATCCTCAACTAGTATGAGACACTGAGCACTACAATGTAACTCCTTTAAGTGATAGTTTACTAGGTCTTCATCCATCCACCCTCTTGACCTATGAAAACTAGATTTTGCAAGTCTTATATAATAAGAACACAAACCAAGTAATTCCACTTCACCTTCAAATAAGTGATAAATAATCCTCTTCAGTAATCAATTCTTCTATAAATCTCCAAAACGAGCCTTTTTTAAATCCTTTTAAGAACATAAACTTCTTCACGTGTGTGTGAATAATAACTTTGTGTGTGTCGTCAAAAACTCCATAACAATAATCATGCTCGACTTCCCTTAAATAGAAAACCATGAAAAGCGGTACTTTTAAATTTAGATCAGTGATACGTTCAATAATAACGATACTTTGAGAAGGAGCGGTACTTTCATTCAATCGGTACACTTTGTATATTGGCGGTACTTTCAATTTACGAGCGATGCGTTTAAACATAAGCGGTACTTTCGAGTTGAATCTCGATTACTTTAAAAATTCAACAGTACTTTCATATATAAACTGCAGTACTTTCATTAACAAGAGTAGCAGTACCTTCGACAAGCGGTACTTTCGCGTAATAGCAGTACTTTAACAAACATGCGGTACTTTAAATAAAATCTGCGGTACTTTGAAAATACGGTAGTACTTTCAGCAGTAATTTCACATAAAAGCTCAGATGGAAGATCCCTTCGGTGGAAAGTTAGATTGATATATAGAGAACATCCACCCAAAATTTCGTTCACGATCCGACGGTTAACGAAAAAGTTATGATCGTTACAAAACACTGCTGTTGTAACCTTACGAATTTTCTGCAGCAGACTTCGACACTGAATAACTATTTATTGCGAACTTCAATTGACAATCCTTCTGGTGAGATTAAATATAGATATACCAAGAAGCTCCAGTTCAAATTTTAGTTCGATCCAACGGTTCAATAAAAAGTTATGCCTTCTGGAAAAGTCTTTGCGAAGTATTACGAATTTTTTACAGCTTTGAATTTTTCTTCCTTCTTCTTCAAGAAAACCTTGTAGATCCCTAGATATCACGAGCCGGGCTTTGATACCACATGTAAAGATCGTTGTAAGCTCTTAGACGAGGTCTAATATTATATCTAGGAACACATAATAATAAAGGCGGAATATTCAAACATAGAATCAATATTATTATGAACAAGGTTTTTCATTCACCATCTCTAACTAAACAATAATAAAGATCAAAAACTTGATCTAACACTAACTAACTAAACCCTAGGCGTTTTCCAAATCCCTACGCCTAGGTTCCCACACACACACCTTTAGACGTCTACATCTTGTACGTACTTTAAAACTAATGACCCTATATCTCTTTATATACTAGAGACAACTAGGGTTTACAAGAGTAATCATAATACAATTAGGAAACTAAATATTCTTTTAAGCATATCTTCTAGAATCTTCCAAATCCTCCATCTTTTTGTAGTTTCCCTTCTTGTCCCTTTTAGTCCTTCATGTTTCATTCTTCTTGTTTTGTATTATCAAATCTATAATAGACCCAACACTTGATAATTGGTTTTATAAGTGCTTAGCAAACTCTCCTCTATTCATGTGCCAAACGATTTCAAATTTTTCATGCACATGTTGAGGGGGAGCATCTTTTTAAACCACAAAGAATTGAAACGTGATTGATATGTCTCTAAGTGCAAGTTCCCTCTAGTATGTGCAAAACTCTTTCAAACCTCAAGGCACATATTGAGGGGGAGCAAACCTTTGAAAACCTCATCCTTCCCCAATATGCTTTATCTACTTGATTTAATCAGGGAAGTGATGTTGATATCTTTTATAAAATGGTAATCAAAGAAGTTAGTTCTTCCTCTTGCCTCCGTGTGCTAAAACGATTTCAAATACATGAGGCACATGTTGAGGGAGCTCTTTTCTAAAAATATCAAAACAATTGAGTACAAAATGCTTTGTTAATTTATCACAAGTATCTGGATTGATTTTCAAATGGTTTTCAATTGGTTCCAATTCTTGGATGAACAATGCCAAATAGTCTGACCAAATTTACTTTATGTATGGTGGTATAAGGATGATAAGGTTAGATATTTTCTCCCGTGATCCGCTTGAGAACGGAGGATCTACCGGGGACAATCCACTAGTTAGTGTAGAAGTCCTTAGGTATGATGAAAAAAGGTGAAAAGTGAGATATGGGAAGAGTCTTGGACTTGAGGCTGAGCTAGTCTTGGGAATAAACCCAACAAGGTTCTAGTTATGAAGTCTCGGTAAAAAGCCTGAAGGTTGAAGAATGAAAAAGAACTAAATGTGAAAAAGGGTGAAAAGAAATAGCCCTCCATTTATTCAACCTTAGAGGCGAAACGGGTTCAATTCATATACTACTGGTGGTTACCAAGGTAACATCGGTATTGAAGACAAGGCGTCATGGACCCGGTGGCCTTGCACTTCAACTTTCCAAGCTACTCAAGTTCCTCTTAAAAGGGCTTGTTTCATTCTCACGGGAACCGACATTATCTATCGACTTTCTCTTAGAGATTGTTGATATTGAAGAAGGAGACTCTCTCCTAGTCTCCGACATAGGAACCAAATATGCACAATTGAGTCTAGAGCCTCGAGATCATCAAATAAATCTCCTTAGGACACTGTCAATGAAGACTCTCTGTTTCACACAATGTGGAAAGAGATTTTATATCTTATGAGTCCTACGCATTATCCTTGTGGTATTGCGGAACATCAGTGATATGCAAACATATTCACAATGAAGATGGAAAGCCTTCTAGAGCCAACATCAAACAAGCTCTGGTGGGTGGCATGTTAGATCTATCAATAGATCAACCATGTGACAAGCTGAGCGAGAAACAATGGGGCTGATTCAATCTATTGAATCAATCTGGTTTAGGTTATGGATTGATGGATACCGTTGAAAACCGATTAGTTGTGCTTAAAAACCCTTTTCTTTAGCACATCAACTGTGTACTAATATTTCAAAATAAAAGGTGTTTATGATTGATAATTGATTTTCATTAAAACATTCGTTGTATTGCAAAAATAATTTCTATTGAGCGATACGATTGTTTTCAAATCTATTTTCATCAATCGATGAATCTCAATTATTTGGTTCACTCACTCCGTGTTGTCTTCTTTGAGATGTTCATGTTTGAGAACAACTAGAAGCATGCGAAACCTGTCAAGGAAATTCTTGAAATTTTATCGATCATAGGCGTACATGTCGATCAACGGGAGCGTGGGCGTGTACCTCAATTCAACGAAAGTGATCAAAGACACTTTCGTGCACTTTATTGCTAACTAGCTGTTGTATGCGAGGAGCGCAGGCGTTTGCGGTGATCGAATGAAGCGGTCAATCCATAGCCGCATGCTCACACTACACATTCATCTCAAAAGTAATCATGATAAGTGCTTCAGCGACTCGATACTTTCACTCCATGCTTCTGCTGTCTTCTGCAAATATCATGATCTGTAAAAGCTTAGTTACTCGATGAGAATATGTCATGATCCAGAATGTGAGCATGTCGGTCCAAATGTCACAACATCACATAATACCAACACCACAATGGATGAGTCAGAGATTTACGTTTGCTGATGATCCCAATGCTGGCTCAAAACTCATCATCACGTGGATCAGTTAAAGACCTCCGCTTGAAATTATCCAAACATGCGGAACATGAAGAATCAAAGACAACGAGCTTCTTAGCAAAGAACTTAATCAAGAATCATAGAACAATCTAATGTAATATCAGTTTGTATTCATTGTAAATTGAGGTGACCTCCCTTAGGGGGAGATTGTTAGGAATTAGAAAATTAAGTCGTTAAAGAGTCGGTCACCTCAAGTATATGCACTTTCGATAGAAAGCTTCGTAGTAGTCATAATATGTTAGTAAGTAGTTTGTTAAGTAACACCGTGGAGGACGGACGGTCTTTACCTTGTATGCACGATCCACACCCGTAGGTGGCGTTTTGTAAGACACTATAAATACCCTCTACCTCCCAAGGTAGAGGGTTGGAGCTTCAATACCATTTTTCTTTGTTTCACATAGTTCCCAACTCTCTTCCCTTTCTCTCTCTAGAACTTTCTCTCTCTAAAACATATTGAACGCCTCATATGATTATGGTTTAGTGTGTTTGTGAAATCTAATAACCTACATGTGGACGACATCATTTTTGGGTCAACACATCTAAAATACTCAAACACTTTTTCAAAACTTATGAAAAAACATTTTGAAA
>OU343216.1:151648354-151678207 GCA_910596185.1 Chrysanthemum makinoi
CTTCAATCGAACAAAAGAAATGAATCGAACAAAAAAGTGGTCAACAAAAAATAAAAATGGGTCTCGGGTTGAATATTTTAACATGGAATTTTCTAATTCCTAACAATCTCCCCCTAAGGGAGGTCACCCAATGAAATACATTTTGCATCCTAGCATTCTATCTTTGTCTTTAGTTCTCGAGCTCGTACACTTCAATTCTTCAAATTCCACAATCTTTGTGCATTAGTAGCGATTCTTTAAAGTCCGCATTGATTTGTACTTTCAGTGGAGGCCTTAGAACTGATCCACATCTTTGATGATCTTCTAGCTTTCTTTGAGATCATCAGTCACAGTAAATCTCTGGATCATCCATAGTTGTGTTGCCTTCATGTGATGTTGTGACTTTTGGACCGCCATGCTCACACTTTCAGGATCATGACATCTTTCCATCAGAGTAGCGGAAGCTTTTCGGTTTATGATATTTGCGTGGTAGCGAAGCATAGTATAAAAATATATGAATGCATGAGATGATCATCACAAGAATTTACATTGACCGGATCGGGTTGAATATTTTTTTGAACCGGGCTTGAAATTATATGATATTTAATGAAGGGTGATAGGCTTCTCTAATTGGATGGAGTAGTTGATGAGTGTTGATGGCGAGATTAAGTTGGTTTATACATTTTCACGTAGAATATTATGTCACAACTTGAATTGATATTTGAACTAGGTTGACTACGGGGTTGTTTGGACGGTATCTCCTATGTGGATTTGAAGTGAGTTTTTCCGGGCGCGTTTACTTATTTCGTCTTCTTTCTTTCTACCCGTCCGAGAAGATGACTTGTTTGGGCGATTAATGAGTGTGATAAAGACTTGGCTATTTAGTTGCTTTTGTGATTCTTTCTCGGTTAACCCACAACGTAACTATCACTTCGGTGTCTCACGCAGCTGAGGATACGCCAAGAGGTTTGGTACATTGGGTACACCGTTTCTTTTTCACATGGATTAGTACAAGGTTAAGTAACAAATCTGGGGAATTTTACGTCATGTTCAAGTTTGGTATATCGGGATTACTTCTCCATGTGGTCACTGCAATTGCCGACAGAATACATGGATAATGTGTTTACCAAAAGGTTGAATGGCTGTGATGTGATCAGCAATTCTCATGGAATATTCTACGCTACAAAATGTAAATGATACTTCATAGTCTAAGCAAAATCTTTCAAGAATCTTCAGCGTCAGTCATGATTTTCCAAGATGTTTGCTTATGACAAGAACTTCTCGTGCTAATGGTCGTACTCATTATGATGCTTAGAAAGTTGAAACCGTCATGGGGGAGAAACGTGTACTTTGATGGTTTACGGTCAACCTCAGGGGAAAGCAGTATTTACTACTTGACTTAGTGTGGTTTGTGAAGTTGTCTACATTTGGGTAAAGAATTGTTGATGATATCGTTGAAGATGGTTAATGAATCACTGCATGTTCCTCTAAAACAGATATTCACCAAAACCAAAGTTGCCATAACTCGTTTCAACTAACATTGTTTACGGTTTAGTCTTGATTTTGGAAAATCCCGCGAAAGAAACTATTTCTCAGTTTAAATCATAGATTTGTAAAATCCTGTGACAATGGAAACATCCTGGTAATTGTTAAGTGCATTTCCGGATCTATCTTACGGTTTATTTTTGGTTTTGTAAAATCCCGCGAAAGAAACTATTTCTCGGTTTAAACCATAGAATTGTAAAATCCCGTAATGATGGAACCATCCTAGAGAAAGGAAAGCATATTTCGGGATCTTATTTGATGCTGGTGCTACGGTTTCTGCTTTGAAGAAGGGATAAAAGGGTGTACTTCATGAATTGGATGTGTGTTTGGATATTCGTCATGGGAGTTTGGTTATACATGTTTTTACGGGGTTACGTGCTTTTAACCATGGTCGGGATGAAACCATTATCAAAGTTCATTCAAATGTCAAAGAAGGCTAGATTTGAGCAATTAACCAGAAGATGTGACAACGGAGTTAATTTAGTATTATTTATTTGAGGTTGAAGTGAAATATCACGGGCGAGTGTACTTAGTATCTGAAGGTATCGGGGATGGTTGGATGAAGATTCTTCAAGATCCTTGTCCGAGCTTACTATAAAAAATGAAGACTTGGAAATCTAGTTATTGTTGGGTGTCTTTTACCTTTTCTTTTACCACTTGGGGGAATTGGGCTCTTACCACTACAAAATAACTATCACTTTAAGGAGTTACGTTGTAGTGCTCAGTGTCACATTCAATTGTGGATTTTCAAAAGGTGATGTACGTCTTATACTTGATGGTTGGTTGGATGAAGAGTATAGAGTACTTAGAGATTTAATGGAGGATGAAGTCTCGGCACCGCTCTTTGTTACATATGTGCAAGTTTAAGTCACGAGTTTGGGATAGTTTACTTGGTCAAATTCATCATATTGGGTTTTTCTCCATGTTGTCACAACAAAGAGCCTCTTGAATGATAATGGGTTGATTACAAGTTTTCCAAGAGTAGATGAAAAGAGAGATAATAGCGTCATTCACATCATGGGATTCGGGCCTCGTACTTCAACATTATGACTTATGAACACAACAGTTCATGCCTCGTTCTCTAAAGAAAAGAAATGTGTACGCCTCAGTGCGCATTTGTGACAATCCGTACTTTCAGGTCATTTCTCGACACAATTCATGTCTCATTATTTCAACATTTTGGGTAAACTTGGTTTACTTGTTTCAAATTCGCGTAACCTTGGAGGTTTAGCGGCGAATTCATGATCATGACATCACGTACATTTCATATGGACTATGATTAGTCTACATTTCATTGACATCATGTGCATCTCATTAATTCATTCACGACATTTCATTTCATATTTTACGCGTAATTTTTATATTTAATAATCTTTATCGCGTGAGTTTTTATTTTAAATATTTAATCCATTACTTTCAAAAATGATCCCGAGGTATTTTTAAACTTACATTTAGTTTATAAAAACTATATTTTTAGTTTTCCTATAGTTTCAAATTTATTTCGTACATTAATCGTTAAAGTTTAATTATTACGTCGTTTTCTTAAAAAATGGTACGATAATTATTTTATCACTCAATTTTCACGAGGAAAGTATTTTTACAATTTTTATCATCTCATTACATTCTATTTTGACTTATTAAAAACTTACTTGCACCAAAAATTACCATTTACCTTATAAATGATTAATACTTACATATTTCTTACACTTTTGTCAAAGTTTTATACAAAATATATACAAGTAATAGATTTAAAAAAAAAAAAAATATATATATATATTTGAGAGACAACCCTCCCCAAAACCGGCCATAGGGGAGGGTGTGTTATAAATGTTGGTATGGTTCATGTTTTCTTAATAATTTCACTCAATCTCAAAGTCTTACAACTTCAATAATTTCACATACATTTCATTATTTTCAAAGTGTTAAGAAAACAAATTTCTCTCTTCTTTTGGGTTCACAAAACCGGCCACAACAACAAGAACAAAGGGGATCAAGATTTTGTAAAATCAAGTGTTTATCAACCTAGTTATATCCTTTATATGGTTTTGAAATAAAAACCAAGGGTATTTAAGTTTAATCCTTGTTACTTACACCTCTTCATTATCACTAGTAAGCATATTTTTATCATTTTCATATTTCCTTTTCATTTTCATATGTTTCTTTTCATTTTTGGAGCTTATATGCATGATATGTGATTTATACCATTTTATTTCATGATTTTAGAGTATATATATATATATGGTCATCCTATAATTATCCCCTTGGTATTGGTTGGTCTTGATGGTGATTAGGAACCCATGACACCCTAAGAAGGTGTATGGTAGGATTAGATTAGTTTTGGAGTTGATTTGAAGGGATTAGAATAGGTTTTGTCCGAGAAAAACTATTTTCGATAAGTATATTTTGTGTTCTGTCCTTGTTTTGCTTTTCTGGAAAATCCGACAGTAGGCACGACTTTTTGGCCTTGATTTTTAGAAAATATACTTTAAAACGAATCCGTGGCCGCTTGAACGGATAAAA
Organism: Chrysanthemum makinoi; assembly: GCA_910596185.1. Lineage (NCBI taxonomy): Eukaryota > Viridiplantae > Streptophyta > Magnoliopsida > Asterales > Asteraceae > Chrysanthemum > Chrysanthemum makinoi. The sequence continues at coordinate 151,652,399 of OU343216.1, forward strand.
CGGACTTATAACGAAGAAGTTATGGATTTTACAAGTTTGACGACGAAAAATATAATTTTCAGAAATTTCAGCAACATGTATTTATTTTGTCCGAGTCAAAAATGAGCCTTAAGCTTCACAAATTATTTCGACTTGTCAAAAATATATTAGTTTACTTCAATACGAAGCTAAGGACATATTAAACGTAGAAAACGGATTTGAAGCGACAAAGATATGCACTTTTTCATAAACTTGCCGTAACTAATTTTCTGCACACAATTAGCCAAAACCACCATCTTTAACCCTTATTATCTTTATGTTCGAGACCTTTTGGACGAAAACTCCTGAACTGAAACTTTTAGATATCGATACAAACTTTCCAAAACAGTCGAGTTCGTTCTCTAACGATCGACGTACACCATTTACGACTAGTTTTCCAAAGCCATTTTTGGTAATTTCATGATTTTTCCAACGACATTGTTTTGCGACGAAAAGTGGTAATTTCTCTAAAAATCATTATAAAACCATTGTAGGATGACATTTTGACGTATAAACATGTAAAGTGATTTTTGATTGGTCAAAGCGTCAAAAGAGTATTTTTCGGCGTCGAGTAATATTTTCAAAACTCGTAAATGGTATAAATAACATATCAAGTGCATGCATAACATTACATTGCAACTCATGACATATCATATCATTGATAATAGGTCTCGGTTAACGCATCACATTAAACCTCGGTGTACTCACTTTTGCCATTATTCCGGTTTATCCAAGTGAGTTTTCATAGCCCCGTTTTACATGCTTTCGATTATTTTCAAACCCACGGGGAGAATACATTGCACTACATTTTTCTTTGTACGATACCAAGTATGTTAAATTCATTACATTGCTTAAGTTACCGCATTTGCCAATTTGAAAGTCCCCATTTCTTGAACATGAACCGTTAATCTTTGAAGCGAGGATGAGTGGATAGATCTATCGAGGGTGGCGCCTCCATCCGGGTTGGTGAATCCCAACCAGGAAAGCGGATGCATTTCATTTGATCACATTACGGAGTTGTCTGGCAAACACTCTGCAGGGGCATACATGATTGAGCAGTCTAGTTTCGGGGTCATGGGCTTAGAGCAATTGTAACATTATTTTTACGTGACTGGATGGTCATGCATGCTAGATACTTGTGTAGTCGTATAAAACATTTACATAAACCTATGATTTCTCACCAACATTATTGTTGACCGTTTATAGCAATGTATTTTCAAAGCGAGGCATTATCATCATGACATGGTTTAGGGACCTACATTTTGAGTCGCCGCGTCGACTTACATTATGTACATTATGGCACTTTATTTCAAAACATCGTTTGGATTTGTAACATATTTGTATTTCCGCAAACTTTGTAAACCTTTTGGGACCGATGTTGTACTCTGAATGTTTTTATGAAATATCCAACGATGTGTTTTTAAACGGCACTTTAGGTCGTTCAATATAACTGTGATGTGGTGCTATGACAGTCAATCCCCCAGGAGTTCCATTCCGCTGCAAAAGCAGTAAATTGGGGGTGTGACAGTTGGTACGAGCTACAGTTATAGAGAACTAGGTTGCATCATTGACCCTAGACTATAGCTACATTATCATAGCATCTCATCATTTCATCATAGTACATATTCACTTTTCATGCGGATTCACTTACACTTTATTGAGATTATTTACTTTTATTTCACATCGGTTGTCACAGACATGTCTTCAGATTCACATCCCATCACCATATCATCGGACTCTAGCTCGGATGATGTCCCAGATAACCCCATCATGGATGATGTTGCATCACATTCCACTGAGATCGTATCTTCCATTGGATCTACTCCAGTCTTTCCACCTATCATGATCGACACTGAGACCGAACCCTTCGAGGCGGGCGAGGTTGCACCCTCCTCACGTTAGCCCAGCTCACGATCCACCGGCACCACTACTAGCACCATCACCACCATCATCACCATCTCCATCATATTTTACTAGAGATCCTTTACCTCGACGGACTTGCCGCCCAAAAGCGTGCTCGTTTTGATATCCCTACACCAGCATCTGACCCGAGCCACCGCTAGATTTGAGTTAGGTGAGAGTTCTAGGGCAGCGGCTTCGACGACGACCTTCTACCGGCGTTAGGAGCCCGTATTGATAGTCGCAGATCCGATAGATAGGTTGTCGCGCAGTTGGAGGAAGGCTGTCGGTAGATAGGATTGAGCCCATCGAGGGAGGTCGAGGGTTTGATATTAGGCAGGGTTTGTATTGACTTATCTCATCAGAGTATTCAGCATAGGCAGATAGAGGACAGGGAGAGTATTGCTTCTTTGCAGGTTCAGGTTGATGAGTTGAGGAGTTTGGGGGATAGTTTGGTTACTCGGGTTCGCGATCTTGAGGACGGGGCGGCGGAGCACCATGAGGTGCCTTATGTAGACTTTTGTCATTGTATAGTTTTGACCATTATTATCCTAGTCACAAGGTGTGTGACGTAGTTTAAAGAACTTGTTGTATTTTGGTTGTTGTACAAACAAATGTATCAAGTATTGACTCTACTATGTAGGAATGGTTATTATTATCTATGATATCGGTCCATGTAGGCGAAATTTTCATGTATATTATCCCCGTGTGTTGTGATTATATTTGTGATATTTCGTTATTGTTCCGTTGTGATTCCATTTATCTTTATGCATGATGTGGTTGTGGATATATTTGTATGATGGTTGTTTCTACTTACGAGTTCTCATGATTGTTTCATCTTGTGATTTTGAAGAATTATGGCGCCTAAGAAAGCTACACCGGAAATGACCCAAGCAGAAATTCAAAAGTTGGTGAATGATAGCATTGCTAATGCTCTAAGAGTCGAAAGGGAAGCAGTGGCTGCTGCTGAAGCCGCTAGGCTAGCTCTTTGCTACTGGTAATGCCGGAGGATCTGGGGTTAAGAAATGTTCGTACAAAGATTTCAAGAGTGGTGAACGCACTAAGTTTCGAGGTACGAGGGAGCTCTGCAATGGTACGATGGTTTGAAAAGTTGGAATCGGTGTTTTGCTTTGTGCTGTCCGGATGACATAAGGTTAAGTTTGCTACGAGCACATTACTCGATGGAGCGTTGTCATGGTGGAATTCATACGCTCAACCGATTGGGATGGAGAATGCTTTTAAGCTTACTTGGGAGGAATTCAAGGGCTTGGTGACTAAGAAGTTTTGTCCTCGAACGGAAATCAAAAGTTGGAGACGGAGTTCTATGAATTGGTCACTCTTGGTTATGATATCGACACATACATTCGGAGATTCGAGGAATTAGCAGCGTTATGCCCGTCGATGGTATCGGATAATGAAGTTGCTAGAGGCTTTCATCGGGGACTTCCGAAGTTGTTCAAGGAGATGTGACTTCGTTTGATCCACAAACAATTGAGGAAGCTATTCGAGTGACTCCGAAGTTGATGGCACAAGTGGTGAAGCGAGGTAAGTACACCACCACCAACCGAAACAACAACAACCCCAACAACTGTTTCAACAACAATAAGAGGCAACTACACAACAATAACAAGCGCAAGTGGGACAACACTAGGGGTAGGAATGCTACTCAACCACCACCCAAGAGGCAAGAGGTTGCTAAGGCTTATGTTCGGGTCGAAGGAAGGAAAAGGATATTCGGGGGTTTTGCCGAAGTGTAATAAGTGTTTGAGTCATCACAATCCGGGTCGATGTCCTGATCCGTGTGAGAATTGCAAGAAAGTTGGTCACCGTACTAGGGATTGCAAGTGGCCACAAGTTACATGTTTTGGTTGCGGGAAAACTGGACACTACAAGAAGGATTGTAAGAAGGGAAACAATCAAGCAAATCCGAATCAAGGAGGTTTGGCACGAGGAAGGGTTTACGTCATTGGAGGTGGAGAAGATAGGGAGGACCGAATGTCATAGGTGCGTTTCTTCTCAATAATCGTTACGCTTCAGTTTTATTTGATTCGGGTGCCGATAAAAGTTTTGTGTCCAATGCATTTGCACCTTTGCTCAACATTAAGCCAACCACCTTAGATACATCATACATTGTCGAATTAGCTAATGGTAGCGTAGTTAACACCAACACCATTGTCCGCGGTTGCACATTCAATTTTCTTAATCATCCTTTCAACATAGACCTCATGCCCGTAGATTTGGGTAGTTTTGACGTCGTCATCGGCATGGATTGGTTATCTAAGCATCACGCAAAGATCATTTGTGATGAGAAAGTAGTTCATCTTCCCTATAACGGCGAAACTTTGATTATTCGTGGGGAACGAAGTGGAACCAGACTTAGTATCATATCGTGCATCAAAACGGAGAAGTACATTAAGAAAGGTTGTCTTGCTTTCTTAGCTCAAGTAACCGAGAAAAGTCGGAGGAGAAGCGACTTGAAGATGTTCCTATTGTTCGTGAATTTTCTGAAGTATTTCTCGAGGATTTACCGGGACTTCCACCGGCACGTCAAGTAGAATTTCATATTGACTTAGTGCTCGGAGCTGCACCGATTGCGCGAGCACCGTACCGTTTAGCACCATCCGAAATGCAAGAGTTGTCTAATCAATTACAAGAGCTTCTAAACAAAGGATTCATTAGGCGAGTTCCTCTCCTTGGGGAGCACCGGTCTTGTTTGTGAAGAAGAAGGATGGATCCTTCCGAATGTGCATAGATTATAGAGAGTTGAACAAGTTAGCGGTGAAGAATCGTTACCCACTCCCCAGAATTGATGACTTGTTCGATCAGTTGCAAGGTTCAAGTATTTATTCCAAGATTGATCTTCGATCGGGTTATCATCAGCTTCGAGTTCGGGAAGAGGATATTCAAAACAGCGTTTAGAACACGTTACGGTCATTACGAGTTTCAAGTGATGCCGTTTGGATTGACTAATGCAACGGCGGTATTCATGGATCTCATGAATAGAGTTTGTAAGCCGTATTTGGACAAGTTTGTTATAGTGTTCATCGACGACATATTGATCTACTCAAAGAACAAAGAAGAGCACGAAGAGCATTTAAGGACGATTTTAAGGCTACTCAAGAATGAGAAGTTGTATGCCAAATTTTCGAAGTGTGATTTTTGGAACCACAAGGTGCAATTTCTTGGTCATGTCATTGATAGTCATGGACTACAAGTTGATCCCGCAAAGATTGAGGCCGTGAAAGATTGGGCTACTCCAACAAATCCTACGGAAATTCGTCAATTTCTAGGACTAGCCGGGTATTACCGAAGGTTCATCGAAGGTTTTTCGAAGATAGCGAGACCTTTGACTAAGTTGACACAGAAAAACAAGAAGTACGAATGGGGAAAGAAACAAGAAGTTGCTTTTCAGTTGTTGAAGCAAAAGCTTTGCAGTGCGCCAATTTTGGCACTACCTGAAGGCATTGAGAACTTTGTTGTATATTGCGGCGCGCATAAAGGACTTGGGGCTGTTTTAATGCAAAACGAGAAGGTGATAGCGTATGCTTCTCGACAACTTAAGGTTCATGAAAAGAACTACACAACTCATGATCTCGAGTTAGGAGCCGTAGTTTTTGCGCTCAAGATTTGGAGACATTACCTCTACGGTACAAAGTGTACAGTGTTTACTGACCACAAGAGTTTGCAATATATTCTTGATCAGAAGGAGCTTAATATGAGACAACGTCGTTGGTTGGAGTTACTCAGCGACTATGATTGTGAAATCAAGTATCACCCGGGAAAAGCCAATGTTGTGGCTGATGCTCTTAGTCGGAAAGAGAGGCCTAAACCTTTAAGAGTTCGTTCATTGGGAATGACGATTATTTCTCCTCTACCATCGAAAATTCATGAAGCACAAGTCGAAGCACTTAAGGAAGAAAATCGACCAAGTGAAAAGCTTTATGGTATGCCCGAAAGCGCAAATGGTTTTGTAAAGAGAGCAGATGGAGTATTATGTTTCAAAGATAGAATGTGGGTTCCATTGTATGGCGGAATACGAGAATTGATTATGCATGAGTCGCATAAGTCAAAGTATTCTATTCATCCAGGATCGGATAAGATGTATCAAGATCTTAAGAAGCTTTATTGGTGGCTGAACATGAAAGCGGAGATTGCCACGTCACGTTAGCAAATGCCTTACACGCTCTAAGGTGAAAGTCGAATATCGAAGCCTTCAGGTTTACTCCAACAACCGGAAATTCCTCAATGGAAATGGGAACGCATTACAATGGACTTTGTTATGAAACTTCCTAAGACATCGGGAGGTTACGACGCTATTTGGGTAATTGTTGATCGCCTTACCAAGTCAGCCCATTTCATACCGATTAGAGAGACTTATTCCATGGAGCAACTCACTAGACTTTATGTAAAGGAAATAGTCTCGAGGCACGGAGCACCAATTTCTATCATTTCCGACAGAGATAGCCGATTTACTTCAAACTTACGGAATTCATTGCAAGATTCATTGAACCAGATTAGAGATGAGCACTGACATATCACCCACAAACCGACGGTCAAAGTGAAAGGACCATTCAAACGTTAGAAGACATGCTAAGGGCATGTGTCATTGATTTTGGAAATGGTTGGGCTAACCATTTGCCATTAATTGAATTCTCGTACAACAATAGTTATCACACCAGTATCAAGATGGCACCATTCGAGGCCTTTGTATGGTCGTAAGTGCCGTTCACTGTTTGTTGGGCGAGTAGGAGGCGCACAACTTCGGCCGAAATAGTACGGAAACCACGGAAAAGATTGTTCAAATTCGTGATAGACTCGGAAGCTGCAAGGAGTCGAGAAAAGTTATGCGGATGTTAGACGCAAGGATTTGGAATTTCAAGTGGGAGACAAAGTTATGTTGAAAGTATCGCCTTGGAAGGGCGTGGTACGATTTGGAAAGCGTGGGAAATTGAACCCGAGATACATTGGACCATTCAAGATTTTGAGCAGAGTTGGTCCGGTAGCTTATCGACTTGATCTTCCATCAGCACTTAGTCATGTGCACAACACGTTTCACGTTTCAAACTTGAAGAAGTGTCTTTCGGACGAATCGCTCATTATTCCATTGGACGAAATTCAGCTTGATGACAAACTCAATTTTGTGGAAGAACCTGTAGAAATCATGGACCGCGAGGTCAAGCGGTTGAAACAGAGTCGTATTCCTATTGTGAAAGTTCGTTGGAATTCTCGGCGAGGTCCGAGTTTACTTGGGAGCGGGAAGACCAGATCGGCGCAAGTATCCTCATCTTTTTCCGACACCGTTAGACCTAACAACGATTGAATTCAGGGATTGAATTCCTTTTTGGATGGGCGAATGTGACAATCCGTACTTTCAGGTCATTTCTCGACACAATTCATGTCTCATTATTTCAACATTTTAGTAAACTTGGTTTACTTGTTTCAAATTCGCGTAACCTTGGAGGTTTAGCGGCGAATTCATGATCATGACATCACGTACATTTCATATGGACTATGATTAGTCTACATTTCATTGACATCATGTGCATCTCATTAATTCATTCACGACATTTCATTTCATATTTTACGCGTAATTTTTATATTTAATAATCTTTATCGCGTGAGTTTTTATTTTAAATATTTAATCCATTACTTTCAAAAATGATCCCGAGGTATTTTTAAACTTACATTTAGTTTATAAAAACTATATTTTTAGTTTTCCTAGTGTTTCAAATTTATTTGGTACATTAATCGTTAAAGTTTAATTATTACGTCGTTTTTCTTAAAAATTATACGATAATTATTTTATCACTCAATTTTCACAAGGAAAGTATTTTTACAATTTTTATCATCTCATTACATTCTATTTTGACTTATTAAAAACTTACTTGCACCAAAAATTACCATTTACCTTATAAATGATTAATACTTACATATTTCTTACACTTTTGTCAAAGTTTTATACAAAATATATACAAGTAATAGATTTAAAAAAAAAAAAAATATATATATATATTTGAGAGACAACCCTCCCCAAAACCGGCCATAGGGGAGGGTGTGTTATAAATGTTGGTATGGTTCATGTTTTCTTAATAATTTCACTCAATCTCAAAGTCTTACAACTTCAATAATTTCACATACATTTCATTATTTTCAAAGTGTTAAGAAAACAAATTTCTCTCTTCTTTTGGGTTCACAAAACCGGCCACAACAACAAGAACAAAGGGGATCAAGATTTTGTAAAATCAAGTGTTTATCAACCTAGTTATATCCTTTATATGGTTTTGAAATAAAAACCAAGGGTATTTAAGTTTAATCCTTGTTACTTACACCTCTTCATTATCACTAGTAAGCATATTTTTATCATTTTCATATTTCCTTTTCATTTTCATATGTTTCTTTTCATTTTGGAGCTTATATGCATGATATGTGATTTATACCATTTTATTTCATGATTTTAGAGTATATATATATATATGGTCATCCTATAATTATTCCCTTGGTATTGGTTGGTCTTGATGGTGATTAGGAACCCATGACACCCTAAGAAGGTGTATGGTAGGATTAGATTAGTTTTGGAGTTGATTTGAAGGGATTAGAATAGGTTTTGTCCGAGAAAAACTATTTTCGATAAGTATATTTTGTGTTCTGTCCTTGTTTTGCTTTTCTGGAAAATCCGACAGTAGGCACGACTTTTTGGCCTTGATTTTTAGAAAATATACTTTAAAACAAATCCGTGGCCGCTTGAACGGATAAAAACGGACTTATAACGAAGAAGTTATGGATTTTACAAGTTTGACGACGGAAAATATATTTTTCAGAAATTTCAGCAACATGTATTTATTTTGTCCGAGTCAAAAATGAGCCTTAAGCTTCACAAATTATTTCGACTTGTCAAAAATATATTAGTTTACTTCAATACGAAGCTAAGGACATATTAAACGTAGAAAACGGATTTGAAGCGACAAAGATATGCACTTTTTCATAAACTTGCCGTAACTAATTTTATGCACACAATTAGCCAAAACCACCATCTTTAACCCTTATTATCTTTATGTTCGAGACCTTTTGGACGAAAACTCCTGAACTGAAACTTTTAGATATCGATACAAACTTTCCAAAACCGTCGAGTTCGTTCTCTAACGGTCGACGTACACCATTTTACGACTAGTTTTCCAAAGCCATTTTTGGTAATTTCATGATTTTTCCAACGACATTGTTTTGCGACGAAAAGTGGTAATTTCTCTAAAAATCATTATAAAACCATTGTGGGATGACATTTTGACGTATAAACATGTAAAGTGATTTTTGATTGGTCAAGGCGTCAAAAGAGTATTTTTCGACGTCGAGTAATATTTTCAAAACTCGTAAATGGTATAAATAACATATCAAGTGCATGCATAACATTACATTGCAACTCATGACATATCATATCATTGATAATAGGTCCCGGTTAGCGCATCACATTAAACCTCGGTGTACTCACTTTTGCCATTATTTCAGTTTATCCAAGTGAGTTTTCATAGCCCCGTTTTACATGCTTTCGATTATTTTCAAACCCACGGGGAGAATACATTGCACTACATTTTTCTTTGTACGATACCAAGTATGTTAAATTCATTACATTGCTTAAGTTACCGCATTTGCCAATTTGAAAGTCCCCATTACTTGAACATGAACCGTTAATCTTTGAGGCGAGGATGAGTGGATAGATCTATCGAGGGTGACGCCTCCATCCGGGTTGGTGAATCCCAACCAGGAAAAGGGATGCATTTCATTTGATCACATTACGGGGTTGTGCGGCAAACACTCTGCGAGGGGCATACATGATTGAACAGTCTAGTTTCGGGTCATGGGCTTAGAGCAATTGTAACATTATTTTTACGTGACTGGATGGTCATGCATGCTAGATACTTGTGTAGTCGTATAAAACATTTACATAAACCTATGATTTCTCACCAACATTATTGTTGACCGTTTTTAGCAATGTATTTTCAAGTAACTGAGGCATTATCATCATGACATGGTTTAGGGACCTACATTTTGAGTCGCGGCGTCGACTTACATTATGTACATTATGGCACTTTATTTCAAAACATCGTTTGGATTTGTAACATATTTGTATTTCCGCAAACTTTGTAAACCTTTTGGGACCGATGTTGTACTCTGAATGTTTTTATGAAATATCCAACGATGTGTTTTTAAAACGGCACTTTAGGTCGTTCAATATAACTGTGATGTGGTGCTATGACAGTCAATCCCCCAGGAAATTCCATTCCGCTGCAAAACAGGTAAATTGGGGGTGTGACAGCATTATTTTCGGAAGAAGAGAAATCTTCTTATTTATGACCATTCTCATCAACATGCTTCATGCTTTTTCCTTGCGCTTTCAAACATCAAGTGAACTGGTCTACTGTTGATTGTTTTCTCATTCCACTTGCTCGATTATAATGAAGATGGCGACATCATGTGCTTATTTTGCGGGAGAGAAGTGTGAATAGAACATTCGGATGATATTCACTTATTTAGTCAAGAATGGCAACTCTGTATGCAATTCTTGAGCGGGAGAAGAAGTGTAAAATTACTGCATGATTGATTATTATATGAGAATAAATGGTCAAACGGCTCCTAACTCATGTAAGAACCGATCTTCTTCTTATTGGGTCATCATTACATGGAGTTTTTCTTCTAAGAGTCGTTGGTTGACATCTTCACACGGGCTGAGTTGATTATCGACAAAGTGCTTCCGGTTAATGCTTCACGTACACATCAACATGATGACTCCGAACAACATTATGTTCTTGTTTGATGTGATTGCTTGCTTGGTGTTACCATTTCGTGTGTTTGTTGCGGGCTGATTGTTGATTTCCTTGATGAACATCTTTCTGTTCTTGTTTGATTGGGAGGGATCTTAATTAAGGGGATTTGCAAGATGTAAGTTAATTGGGATGCTCTTTGGTGTGTTGAAGATGTTAAATATATATTCCCTAACTGGACAATCTTGAAGAAGGTCGAGTCTACAGTCGGTTCAACATTTTCTGCTATATGTTAGAAGACTGAAGACGAGTTGCATTTGATTATCCAAAGACTTCTTCTTAATCTGGGCATTTATCAATCAAATTTTCGGTTTAGGGGAGAGCACTAATTGGGGGATGGTGAAATGTCTGATTTAATCCCCAATTAGACTTTCTCACATTCTTCAGCAAGTTGATTCTCACAAAGACTTTCAAGCGTTCTTCTCATCAGATTTCAAGTATTTGGGCTTATAATATGATTGCTGATTCTGAAGTGTCATAACCAGCAAGGGGGAAGGAGACACGCATCTAAACGCGAGTAAACATTTATGAGCTTAATACTTCTAAGTGATTGAAGATATCCCGGGAAGACTATTGTCATTACCGCAGAGAAACTCAAGGTTTGACTCATGGCGTTTAGTGTTCTTATTCCAACGATGTGGGGAAGTGATGTAAAAGAAAGTTTCTGAAGATAAAAGAGGTACAGAAGTGTGTGATGATCTTGATGTTATCACAATCATCAGGGGAGAGAGATTGTGTACATTGGGGCTCATTTGTTTTCACTTGAGGGCTTAATCATGATTGAGAGATATAATCACTTATTCGGAGTTGACATCCGAGATATTGTCATCCGCGAGATAATCGGTGACTTGTCACTGCTTCTTCAATGTTATCATTATTCCTTCCTTGTGTAGTGGTATACTTCGGATACTTGAGCTTCATACACGATCATCAGGGAAGAAAAATGTGAACATGGGAGGTGTTTTCATTCCCCTCATGATGTGTATTCGGGGAGAGCTCTTGGGTATTGGTGTACTTCGGGTTCTTGAGCTTTATACACGATCATCCAGGAAGAAAAATATGAACATGGGAAGGTGTTTTCATTCCCCTCTTGATGTGTATTCGAGAGAGTTCTTGAGCATTATACAAAGAAGCTGACTGCATCAATTCAACTACTTGGTGGAATTGTTCTCTTGACACCTTTTGGAATGGATAAACGCTTCAGACTTGGTGGGTATGGAAATTGAGAAGATTATATAAATGTGGGATGATACGTAGCTGTTGTTCTATTGGATGATATAACCTCGAACGAAGAATCACGGTGATTATTCTTAAAGGAGCAGTAGGATCGATGATGATGGTGTGCTTCTTTGTGCAGCTGGCTAATGGAAGCTTGTGAGAAAGCTTTGAATACCTTTCGCTAAAGGATTTTCGGTTTGGGGGGAAGCTGCCAAAGTCTCACATTCTTAAGGGCTCACTTTCTTCTTTTCAAGAGCCTCGGAAGCTTTGGTGGTGGATGTTTAAGAGATGACGATTTCTATCTTCTACAACGGGGTTGTTCGATATCCTTATCTCGGTACTCGTATCATCATCTTCTTAAACTATATCATCTACTCTATCTTTGTAAATATTTATCGAAAAACAAAATACAAAAATATAAAACCTACAAAATCAAAATAGAAAAATATAAAATCTTCAAAAACCCATAAAAATCAGAAAATTTAAAAATACCAAAAATATGTTTTTCTCAAGACATGTCTTCTGGTATCGATAACATCTGCGGTCTTAGAAATGTCATTCAATAATGTCACGAGACCATAGATGAAGTTCGGCGAGGAGGTGTAAATATTCTTTTCCAAAACATGTCACAAACTATGGCTTGCGATTACTTGATTTGTAACCCGTTCTTCAAAACCATGGCTTGCTATTATTTCAGATAGCAACCCGTTCTTCAAGAAAGGAAAGTCTTTGCGCTAAATCAATTTTTCAAAATATTTCGTGCACTTTTCCTAAAACAAAATAAGGAAAGTATGTCGAAGGACTGTTGTTCCTACACAAATGTTTTTCTGTCTAAAATTCTTCAGAAAAATATTTGTTGTTTTCAAAATTGGTGGAAAATGAGTTGTTTGAAAATCAATCGATTGAGTTTTTAAGTAAAATTGAAAACTCAATTAATGACTTCAGCGCTTTTAAAACTTTTCGGAAAATGGGTCATTGATTGAGGGGGAGAATGTTTTCAAATCTATATCATCTAACGAGATTATCTAATTATCCTATATGCTTAATTGAAAATGATGTTAACCTACGTTGAAGGACTAGGTGCCTAGGATATGATTGTTAGGATTAGATGATTAGAGTTTGATAAACACATTTTTCCCATGCCATATATGAATTGATTGACATGTTGCATTGACTTTTATTTGTCGATTACTGTTTGGGTGATGTCGACCACCATATATTTGTTTGTGTCCACTAACATATGCAGATATTATGGTATATATGAATGTTCCCGATCCGGATCCCACAATTGAAGATGATTGGATACCGAAAGGAAAGGGTAACTATATCTTGGGTTGACAAATGAAGAAACAGAGCTTAATTGGACTTCTATGGAGAGTTGGCATGGAAAAATGAAACGTAAGAGGTCTCCTTTGCATCGTGAGATGGTTTTCTTCATCGCAAATGAAGCGGAGCTTAATTTTACCTCAGTTGGCATTAAAAAGCAATGTATCAAGTCTCACTGCATCAGCAGATGGTTTTTCTTCCAAGCCCTACAGCAACAACATAAGCTTCTCAACCACCTAACGTATCTTTGTGCGGGATACCATTTTTAAACAATTTAAAAAAAAATCGATTAAATTGTTTTGAAAATGGAAAATATTGTTTTGAAAATTAATTGGACTTAATTTTGAAAATCACCGGACTTCAATTTATCAAAACTTAAGTCACTCAATCATCGACTACGGTCATCGATTGAGGGGGAGAGTGATTTAAAAATAAAATATTTTCCATCGATATTTCTTCATAAAAGGTCCGGATTGTACAAAATATGTGGTGATCTAAAGATTTAATGTTATGTCATGGCATGATTTTTCTTTAAGAATCAAGATCTTTCAAAATGAAATTTTTTCTGTTCTTGTTTGATTGTGAAATTGTTTTATTTTACTTAAAGATCTCCTAAAAACTATCATACCTGACACTAACAATCTTTAATGTCTGTTATTGGTCCTCATATGTCATTTTTCAATATTAAATCTTGCCACGTCTTTCCCCTAAAATTTTCCAAATGATTTAAATCAATCGGGATCCAAAATCTCAATTGGTTTGAAATTTTTGATCGGGGGAGAGATCGTGATTTAAATCTCAAATCTGTTTTAGTCCTTTAAAGGCACTCCTGCCTCCATGTGCCAAACGATTTCAATATATAATGTGTTAGGAATTGGAAATTCTATTGTAAAGCATCGGTCACCCCAAGTATAATCTAGCTTAAGTTAGCTCGTAGACATTTCGTTTATTATGTTAGTTGTTAGTAAGTTATTAGCTTAGATTTAGTCTAGTGCAACACCGTGGAGGAAGGACGGGTCTTTACCCACTGTATACCTGATCCACAGGCCGTCAGGAGGTCGTTTAGTTTGTAACCTATAAATACCCTCTACCTTGTAAGGTAGAGGGTTGGATATTCTTTGTGGAATCTAACCTTCCAAGAGTTTCTCTTTCTAGAATATCCCACTTTCTCTCTCTAAACCATCTAAATTATACGCCCATATTGATTTTGTTTATGTGCTTGTGAAAATTAATATGTTACAAATGGTATCAAGAGCCATGGTTAGATCATCTCTTTCATATCCTTGGATTTCTAGTGGTTTTTAGATGGTTTTTTAGTTTGAAAAAGTTTAGTGGTTTTTGCATCATTTGGTTCATCTCTAGTGTTAAAGGTTGAATTTTGGGTGTACTTTTGTGTTTAGAATCATTGTATGTGCTTGGGTTTTGATTTGGTAAGCTTGAATCACTGTGGTTGAGCTTATTTTGGATTGAAATGTGTGTTTTTAAAGTTTTTCTTGGTAGCGACTTGGCTCTCGGAGTGAATTTCTTGGTAGCGACTTACTTCAGTAAAAGGTAGCGAGTTGTAGTGAGCTTTGGTAGCGACTTGGTCATAGCGACTTGCCTTTTGAGACAAGCCGACAAACAGTACACTTAGTGGATTCTCCACTACGGGTAGCGACTTGGTAAGGTAGTGACTTGCTTTCAATTTTGATTGCGACTTGTTCTTTAAGTTTCGTAGCGACTTGGTGTTAGCTATTTGGACCTTAGCGAGTTGCTATTTAGCTACTTGACATCTTAGCGACTTGGTGCATAGCGACTTGCTGTCAAAATTCATAGCGATTCGGAACTTAGTGACTTGTCTTATTATTACTTAGCGACTTGGTTCAAGGATTCTTAGCGAATTGGTTGACTTTTGTGTGTAATACGGTTTTCTCTTGATTTAGTAAAATCCCGTGAAAGAATCTATTTCCGGTTTAATCATTGAGTTATAAAATCCCGTGTTATCTGTCAACATGTCTACCAACTTGCCTACAATCATCTCTTGTAGGCGAGAACGTTCATGCGTGGATACTCGTCCACTCACAATGTCTTACATCACTGACCCTTTTATCTCCAAAGTGCTTGAACTGTATGATACCTCACAGAACAATGAAGCTGGTTGCATTTCTGAATGTCCTACCTTGATTGATTCTACTGATTATGATCAAAACTCTTCACCTTCCGACTCAAACTTCAACGAATCACACCTATTAATGACCCATGATGCAAAGCATTCGGAATGCAACATTAAGCCGTTTCAATTACTTCATCACACCTCACACAAGCTGTTATCCACTCTTATGGGTCGAACATGCGGTGCTCTCTTCCGCCAAGACTTACCTACGTTGAAAAAGGCTGTGTTGCTAAACTTAGAACAACTGAAGCTTCAATTTACCAATGAGAAAGTATTAATTGATGATTCTAATGCTGCACTTCAAGTTATCTACAACCAATTTCAGCCGTTTATCAAAGGGGAATATTCTACTGACTTTGATCAACACGTGACTGGAATTTCATTCAAGAAACACACTGGAATGGAAATTCATGAGTTCATCAACACATATATCCAACTTATGAATAGTATGGAAGTGTACATTAAGGATGTTGCTTAAAGGAATGATTATTGGAATGAGTTGAATGAGTGTCATGGAAAAGTAAAGGAAAGTTGTGATATTTTGAGTAATGGATCAGTTGAAAGAACGGATGATCTTGATGGCTGCGGAATTTGAAACAAAATGAATGATGTAATTGGTTGTACTGAACACAAAGGCTCGAGTCGAAAAGCTTGAAATTGCTTGCATGTCAGTAAGTCCTGTTGTGCATGAGGTGAATACAGATGCCATTCCAACAAGTGAACATGTGTCATGCATTGAGGTACCCTTAAGCGACCCTATCTTTGAATATAACATCAATAAATGTGTCTTGGTTGAGTCTGAATCTAAAATCTTTAAAACAAATGACCTTTGTAGAAAAAGGGGTTTATGATGAACTTTCAAACAAATACTCAATTCTTGAAAAACATTGTATTTCCATGGAAATTGCAATACAACAAAAGGAAGAAAGTTTTCGTGCTACAAAATCTTGCATTAATCCGAATTTCGAGAATTTTTGAAATTAATCACTTAAAACCCAGATCAGGACAAAGATTCAACCATATGCAATGAAATGTCAACTTTCGGATCTGCATAGAAATTCAATCTTAGGATGAGCAATCCTAACCATGAGGTGAGTAGTGAGCTTAAATCTAGGAATGATGAATTGGCTTTATGTGTATCCAACTTATTAAGAGAAAATGAGTCCTTAAGAAAGAACTTATTATAGAACGATTCCAAGTTGATAGATCAAACAAATTCCTTTTGGTGACATTGATGCCCTCAAAGCCCAAATTCAGGATAAGAGCTTCAATATTGTTTCCTTAAAAAATGAGCTTAGGAAATCTATTGGAAATAGGGTGAACACTAAGGTTGCAAAACCATCGACCTTGGGAAAGTCAACTGTTGGAACAACTCTAAACATACCGTAGTTAGGCAGAATGCTTTTAGAAGAAAGATTTAAACCATCGAAATCTAGGCTTGCCTTCCAAGTTGATCACGAATCTTGTTTTGTCAAAACCGGTCACTTCACTACTTCGTTCGATATGATGAATAACAAACCCAAGGTTAATGTTCAATGTTCTAAGATCTGGAATACTAGGAGTTCATCTACTTCTCATAAGAAGCATCAAATGGCAGATCAATTCCCTAAGAAACCCAATAATTACAAAAGGACCAATATTCTAAAGAAGAAAGTGCCTAAATCCAAATCTACTAGCAGCTGTTTCAAATGGATTCCCAGCGAGACTATTTAATTTTCAGGATCCAAAGTGACTTACATACCTAGATCTTGCCTTAAGTGGGTGCCCACAGGAAAACTCTTCAAGAATAGTGAACCTAAAGGGATCTCTATTAATGACATGCCTAGATCAAACTGTGCAACATCCAATAGTGAGACTACTCATGTCACTAACTTATATATTTGCAATACTACATGTGCTTCTAGTGCAATGTGTTCTTAGTCTTTTTCAGGTACAATGCTCAACTCATTCAGGAACTTCATGACTTGGTTTCCATCTGAAATGAATATTGCTCACTCTGGAATGGTTGCTTGCCAGAACTGAAGTACCTTGTGCTTTGACTCCTATTCGTCTTGAATCAGGACTTGCTCTTATATATCTATGTACAAATCATTTAAATATATATATATATATATATATATATATATATATATATATATATATATATATATTTTACATATCTTTACAAATCATTTTTTCAAATCATTTCTTTTCATTTCATTTCCCTCTATCTAATAAAAGATATATCTCTTGTCATCGATAACATCTACGGTCTTAGAAATGTCATTCAATAATGACACGGGATCATAGATGAAGTTCGAACAAATGATATATTCTTGTTTTATAAACGGGTGGGTTAAATTCAAACAATGTTCTTTGGTGACATTGATTGAGGGGGAGGATTTTTTTCAGTCTTGCCATCGTGGTGACCTCTGTGTTGATTGCTTATTTGTTTCATGGTGTCCATTGTGTTGATGCTTATCTTATTATGTTATCTCATTATGCTATCTGTGTTTGTTTGCAATCTGATAAGTTCATGGACTGAGAGTGTCTATAATACATAATATGATAAGATAGCGACTTATTTCTGAATTAATTAATAGCAACTTACCTTTAACAAATTTAGCAACTTGGCATGTTTTGCTATGCAATGTCTTAGCGACTTGTCAATATTGTTTACTAGTGAGTTACTAAAAACATTCACAAAACTACAGGGACTGTATGTGACAACTTGGTATTTTTTTTAATCTCTTCCCTATACCTAGCGACTTACCATTTCTTTTTCATTATCAAAATAATCAAAAAGACCTTCGTGTTTCTTTTTCTTCTCTCGTGGCGATTATCTCTTGCAATTTGATTGTGGTACATGTTTCATCTATCCTTCTCCTTTCATTACTTGTAATATATACGCATATCCTTACTTCGTTCCTTTAACAGATTCTACTCGGACTGTTAAAGGATTCAACTGCTGATACTTAAGTTACTTGCATGAGTGGATCTTGTGTAGTTTTGGTTCTCTTGGAGTGATGTTGTCTTTATAATTATGTATTGTAATGAGGCCTTTTAAGTGAATCGTTACTATGTTTGGTTATGGGTTGCGTTGCTTGTGTTATTGTGATTGTTGGATGTTATGTGTTGCATCATAGTGAGAGTGCAGGATTTTAATGGTTGCATTGGATAAATTGAGTGGGGTGTTAGTCATTAGGATTGAAACGTTCTTCGTAGCGATTTACAATGTTCTTAGTAGCGAGTTGGAATGATTATGTTGAAATATTGTTGATAGCGACTTAGATGTGTTCTTCGTAGCAAGTTGGCTTGTGTGTTCTAGTTTGCGATTTACCTACTATGATAATGTTCTTTGTAGCGAGTTGGTGTATAAGTTCATCGTGGCGAGTTGCTACTTCTGAATTCATTCAAGTTAGCGACTTAGTGAACTGAGTTGTAGCGACTTAGTTGTGTTACTATTGATAGCGACTTGTCTTTACAAGTTAGCGACTTGATCCTATCATTTTCGATAGCGACTTGGTGTTTACAAGTCTAGCGACTTGCTGGTTCAATTTTCAAGTGGCGACTTGGGTTATTAAATTATTTTAAGGCGACTTGCTAGTATAATTTCATGTTAGCGACTTGATTCAGGTTTTCCGGTAGCGACTTGTTTTGACAACATACTCTTAGCAACTTGCTATAACATATATTGTTTCAGCAAATGTGTACTTGGTTTCTCCTGTGGCAACTTGGTATCACATCTTGGTTCAAACAACCTGCTATAACATCTCCATAATAGTATCTTGTCTCATGATATTATTTCCTAGTAACTGTGCTTTTAAATAATTTGATTCAAAAACAACTTGTCTCTTGAAAATTGTGTCATATAAAGCCGTTACCTTGAAAAACTTTCTTTCGCCACTCAATCTTTTTCAATCGGTTTATGGGTTCTCAGTCAATTTTGTTACTTGTTGTGTCTATGTCATGAGGTTGCATTCAACGTAGCTTAACTGACCATATCTTAACTAACATGCTTTCAAACATTGTTGTTGTATGTGTGTATCTTTAGATCTTCAATGGCAAACACAACCTCTTCTGAGAACCTGTCTGCCTCTGCTCCACCCAAAGTGCTTACAGACAACGAAATCTTTCCTAAAGATAAATGGGTAGAGATTGGGAAAATTAACTGTTATGTGGACATGCAAAAGTTGCAACAAAATCCAATTCTCAAAGTGTCAATTGACATTCTCAAAAAGACAAACTTCTTTAGTGCCCTAACTAAGCAATGCACAATTCCCACCATTTACATACAACAATTCTGGAACACCACTGAATGTGACATAAACACAACTCAATATACCTGCAATTTGGATGATAAGGAATTTGTGATCAACTTCGGACGTTCAGTAAAGGCCCTTGGAATCACACCTGTAACCCACCATCTGAACCTCCAACTAGTGCGAGAAGTGCTAATCGTCTTCGATTGGGTTGGGTTATCAAGTTGGCATATTAAAGGCTTCGACATCATCACGGGACACATGTATCAACCACGGAAGCAATGACTGAGTTCTCAACCTATTCTTATCGGGCAAAACATCGAGGGTTTGATAAAGCAAGGATTCCCATCTTGCAAATCCTATGGGGTATCGTCAATGGGGTGAATGTGAATGTATCGAGAACGTATCAGGGAATAATTCTCGTTGTCAATGAACATATTTATCTCAAATGAGAACAAACTTTGGAATAAAGCTCGGGACGAAAGAAAGTAAACAAACTTGTGATTCCTAGCATCAGATTCTCGAAGCTTGTCATCCAATACTTGAAACAGACCCATAATTTCAATCCTAGGAGTGAATCAATCCTTTATAATGCCAAAGATGAATTTGTTCTGGGTAACCTTAAGTATGTGGATAAAGGTATGGATAAAGAGATCTTTGGACTGCCAATTCCTGATACTCTTCTCACTGACGATATTAAGAAGACGGCTCACTTTAAATTGTACAAGAAAAGGGCTTCCAGATCCACTGTTAATGTTCTCGTCTCTCCCACTCCACCACAAACCAAAGCTGCCAAGTCTACCTCAGGATCAAAATCTTCATACGCTGCTCTTCCTAAAAAGAGACTTAAAAGGTCACAACCTACTCACACCACAACCCAGAAGCAGAAAAGAAAGAAGAAGGAAGTGGGAAAGGGAAATGTTAAGGAAACTGAGGTTTCTCGGGGTAATACAAGTTTTATTGATGAAGATGATGCTGCTCTGCAACTAGGAATCAAGCAAAGCCTAGAAAGTCAGAATGTTAGAGCACCTGTTAGAGGAGTAGTGCTAAGAGAACCTGAACAAGCACCTCGCCAAACAACACCAATCACACTAGACAAAGGGAAAGGGATTGTTGGTGTAGAACAAGCTGCTCACATGCTTCTGACCTTCTCCTCTTCACCATCAAGAACTACAACTCAATTTGAGCTGAAGAAAAGAAGTGTTGAATCATCATTAGCTCAAGAACAATCTGGATTGGAAAAAGAGGTATCTGATGCAAAAGAAGAAACTCCTGCATCAAGTGATACCCAGTCTGATCAAAATATTGAGGAAAAGTTGCAACAGGACTCACAGGAGAACCTTGAGTCAAGATCTGATGAGACCAAGCACTTGGAAGAACCTAATATGTCTACTGATTCTCTACCTTCATTGAAGAATCTAGACACAGACTTCTCCTTCAGGGATTAGTTCATAAACGACAAACCCACAGAACGAGACTCTGAAGCAAGGTAATGAGAAAGATTAAGTAGAGTCCATGTTCACCATCGACATACTGACAAGACACTTCTACAATCCGCCTATGTGCTCCTACTCTTGAAACCGCACTTCCACCACCCAAACACTGCTCAATCAACGCGACTTCCACCACTGATCCTACTAATGATCAATCACTTGAACCTATGGTTCTGTCTCGACACTGACACTCCTCCCTCACCACATCTGCTTCACCGCCTCCAGTCAAATCTTGGCGATTACTTGAAGAGGCTATGACACGTATTGCAACCATTGAGAAGCACTTTCCTATCGCCTTCAATAATCTTGATAGTCGTGTCAAAAAGCTGGAGAATTTTAAAATCAATGAGGTTATTACAAAGGCAGTAGAAGCTGATATTAAAGATGCAGTTGAATGGGCAATGAAGGCTCCGTTACTTCAACGATTTAAAGACTTGCCAATCTCTGATATGAGATCAGCTCTCTCTGAAAGAACGTACGATGCAGGAAAGCATTTGAACAATATACATAAGAAACTATACGAAGCACTCGAGGAATCAATGAGACTTGACAATTATCAGCAGTTTGTGGAGGATGTACAAGAAAGGGATAATAAGAAGAAAAGAAAGCGTTCTAGAAAACTCTGAGAAGTGCGGAGGTCCCAAGCCACCACCTCCAACTGGAGGCTGGAGCTTTTGTGCTTGGTGGATCTTCAGGCACAACTACTACACCTTCACCACAACCACCATTATCACCACCAAAACCTTCCAATCAATCTTGTCCTTCCAGGAGAACGGGGAACTCGAAGAAATCTGCAGCTTGGACAGCGGTTGATTCAAGGTTCACACCACATCTCTTCAATTCACGAAGATCAAATGTTTCATGAAGAGTCGTATGTCATGGCGGTCAGAATCCGATGAAGATGATGCTTCCACCAAGCATATTCCCAAGCCTTAGAAGATGAATGGTTTGATACATACGTATCGGAGAGCAGCTCTAACACATCTAGAGTGGCACCTTCAAATGACACAATTCAAAGTTGGTTCATCGAAGGGAGACCTCATACTCCAGAACCTTCATGGTCCATCCCAGAGTCTAACATTATGATTCTGATAAAAGCGGGCATCAACTATCACAAATAACTATGAAGCCCAGGATGAAGACTTTCTTTTGCACATCACTGGAGATATGGGTAGCTTATGAAGTGGTTTTTGAAAAGAAGGGAATTTCATCTATCACTCCGAAGGATCTTGAAGGACATGCTTTTGAAATTGTCAAGGTGTTCCACTCGATGCCAATCAGCCCAAATACGGATGGAAGAATGCCACAAGATCTTTGAATGATCAAGTCGGTGGCAGTTGGTCGATTCAATGTGAACACACCCCTTCCTCGGTGGTGAACTTTGGACAAATGACTATTCAGTCTGAGTTCTTCTTCCACCATGACCTGGATTATCTTTGTGCTCATACTACGAGAAGAAGACTAGCCTTATCAATCTCAAAGATGAAAGCTGCTACCTACTCTGATCAAGGCCTTGAACAGATGGTTCCGGATCAATTCTAGGTGACAAAGAACAAAAGTATGACATTGTCGCTTCATATGGTATTTCTCCTTTGGTGGTACAAAAGAAGAATTTCTACATCGAGAGACATGGTGTTGATAAGAGTCGCAGAGCTATTCGATCCAAGGTGCGAATTTTAAGTGTTGTCAGTGTAGAGATCTTCCAAATCTATGGCTATGATTACCTTAAGAAGATTGTTCTTAGAAGAGCGGACAAGAAGGATCATGTTATTGAAGAAAACGACTTTAAACATCTTTGCCAAGTGACTTTGAAGATCTCTATCTTTTGAACCTTCAAGGGCACCTTGAACACCTACCTGCTTGTGAAAAGAAAGCTCTCTCTTCATTTGTCAATCTTTGGATCCAGACTTAGTCATCCAAAACGGGTTGAGGACTTTCAGCTTGGGATGGAAAGCTACCAGACTCGGGTCAATTTAACAAGGCTACAATGGGATGCCAAAGGACATGAATTTCATCCGCGACTATAGAGTGCTTGACACCCCGAGCCATCCTCTTTCACGACGGTACCGGACTCGCATGTGATGAAATTGTGCGAGCTCTACAAATTCAGTGATGGTACTCTCAAGATGGTCGAAGAAGAGTTGAACTCTAGAGTGAAAGAAATCAGAGTTGATCGAAGCCGTGGAACAAAACAAAATTACAGTGCGATGAGGACTTAAAGAGGTGTGAAGATTTCATTCTGTCAGCGAAGACTTAAGACTCGAATGATCTTCCATGACCTTGAAAGTTTGTTGGTGGTAGACTTCGTGAAGGTCATTACAAACTACTTCAAAGAACTGAATGAATACATCTTCCAAAGAACTGAATGAAGACATCTTCCAGAAGTAGTTTCTGTTTTGTATTATTTATGTGTAAAATGTGGTGTACAAACTATGAATAACTATAATGCATGTAATAGTGTTAGGTTATGTCTTGTGGTTTCCCTTTGTGTCTAAAAAGGGAACTTCAGTGTTGTCCACTTCGATCATATAAAATTGGACACATTTTTCTCCAACAAATGTTTTGTCTCATTCATATTTAAATCACTTGAGATCCAAAATCTCAAAGGATTTGAAATTTTTGATCGGGGAGAAAATGTGATATAAATATGAAAGATGATAAAAAAATGACCATTTATGTCTCAAAGTGCATACTGCTCTCTAATATGTGCTAAACTATTTTCGAATCTCGAAGCATATATTAAGGGGGAGCATTTCAAAACAAATTCAAACGTTCAAGGTACAAAGTTTTCCATGCTTTTAAATAAGGTACCTTGATTGTGTGTTAAATGGTTTCTAAATGTTTGGTAATCGTGGTAGTACTTCAAAGGTCTCTTTCCTCTATGTGTCAAAATAATTTCAAATATTCTACGCACATATTGAGGGGGAGAATTTACCAAGAAAATCAAATGGCTTTTCCTACGAAAATTGTGATCAAGAAATTATTTCAAAGATCTCTTGCCTCCATTTGCTAAACAATTTCAAAATCATATGCACATGTTGAGGGGGAGCATTTCTAAATGAACAAAACTATTAATGTACAAAATGTTTTGATCTCGTATCACAAGTACCTTGATTGTTTTTCCAAATGATTTTTCGATTCGTTTCGAGGAAGAAAGAATAATACCAAAAGACCGACCAATTTAATTAATGCATGGTGTTATAAGGATAGTTAGGTTAGGTATTCATTCCCACGATCTGCCAGAACCGGAGGGATCTACCTAGGGACAATCCACTAGTTAGTGTAGAAGTCCTTAGGTATGATGATAAAAGGAGAAAAGTGATATATGGGAAGAGTCGGTGAGGACTGAGCTAGTCTTTGGAATAAACCCAACAAGGTTCTAGTTATGAAGTCTCGGTAAGCACTGAAGGGGTTGAAGAATGAAAAAAATTGAATGTGAAAAGGGTGAAAAGAAATAGCCCTCCAATAATTCAACCTTAGGGCAGAAACCGGGTTCAATTCATATACTATTGGTGGTTACCAAGGTAACATCGGTATTGAAGACAAGGCGTCATGGACGGTGGTGCGCACTTCAACTTTCCAAACCACTCAAGTTCCTATTAAAAGGAATTGTTTCATTCTCACGGGGAACCGACATAATCTATCGACTTTCTCTTAGAGATTGTTGATATTGAAGAAGGAGACCCTCTCCCTAGTCTCCGGTATAGGAACCAAATATGCACATTTGAGTCTAGAGCCACGAGATCATCCATAAATCTCATTAGGACACTTTCAATGAAGACTCTCTGTTTCACATAATGTGGAAAGAGAGATTATATCTTTTGAGTCCTACGCATTATCCTTGTGGTATTGCCAGAACATCTGAGTGATATGCATACATATTCACAATGAAGATGGAAAGCCTTATGGAGCCAACATCAAACAAGCTTCTGGTGGGTGGCATGTGAGATCTATTCAATAGATCAACCATGTGACAACTGAACAGAAACAATTGGGCGATTTAATCTTTTGAATCAATCTACAGTTCAGGTTATGGATTGACGGATACCTTTGAAAAACCGGTCGTTGTGCCAAAAAACTATTTTCTTTTGCACATCGTGTACTATTCTCAAAATAAAAGGTGTTTATGATTGATAATTGATTTTCATTAAAACCTTCGTTGTATTGCAAAAGCAATTTCTATTAAGCATTATCACGATTGTTTTCAAATCTCTTTTCATCAATCAGTGAATCTTATTTTGCTGGTTCACTCACTCCGTGTTGTCTTCTTTGAGGCGTTCGGTTTGAGAAACGACTAGAGCAGCTGAAACCTGTCAAGAAATTCTTGAATTATACGATCACGAGCATTAATGTCTTGATCAGCGAGGGAACCGTGGGCCATGTACCTCAATTCAACGAAAGTGATCAAAGACACTTTAGTGCACTTTATTGCTAACTTGTTGTATGCAGTGCGCCCGACATTTGCGAAATGATCGAATGAGGCGGTCAATCCAAAGCCGCATGCTCACACAACACATTTATTTTCAAAGAAATCATGATTAGTGCATGAATGACTCTGATATTATCACTCCATGCTTCTCCTACGCTGCTGCCAATATCATGAATCAATGAAAACTTCCGCTACTCTGATAAGAAGAAATCATGATCGA
>OU343216.1:151678307-151718657 GCA_910596185.1 Chrysanthemum makinoi
ATAACAATAACTTTACAAATAGCGAGACTTTTAAGTAAAAACAAACTATTTCATACAAAAATAGTAGAGTGCACATGCAATAATGTAAAATATAAAAACAGTATACAATAATATTGTGAAAATAGGAGGTCAAAATTGTTGAGAGTGAAAACTCGGCTAACAAAAAACTTGTCTATGTGATGAATAAAACACTTGGTCCACTTTAAAATATGATTAGTAGCACAAAACTTTTACAACCAAATTTGTGAAGGCCCAAATGAAGTAAAAAAAAGCCGAACCCAACAAACCTTTACCCAAGTCACTCTTAATATCACTCCCTCACAAACTAACCTAATTTCACTTTAACACAAAACATTCAGCCATTTTTTTCTTTCACCTAAAACGCAAATCCAAAAAAAAAGAAAAAAAAGAAAATAAAATAGAGCCCCTTTTTTTACATTTAATCTTCACCACGAAAAGTACAGCCACACTCATGTGTTTCAAATCACAAGCAACTTACTAAGATTTCTTTTTAGAAATCACGGGTAGTTTATTTATTTATTTATTTATTTATTTTTAACCGAAAGAAGGTGGGAATGAAACCAAGTTTGTTTTGTTCTTGCCTTTTATTTTGTCATTTCTTTTTGTGAATCTTTTTGTTATACATGAGGTGGGTTATAGGATTAGATAAGTTGTGTCTGTTTTATAGATGTTCGTGGGACTGTTGAATGTTGTTTTAATCTCTTTTTTTTATTTGAAGATCGATGATCTTATGGTCTCACACGTAAATAGTGTTTTTTTAGTTTGATACTTGTAAAGATATATGTAGTATAGATGTATTAGATGAGTAATATAGATTTGTACTGTTAGGTCACAAGGTTTACCACACAAGCTTATAAGAAAGATAGAGAGGCGATTGAACAAGAAACCAAACACACACACACGATATAAGTAAGACCGGTTATGCGTAGAGCATATGTGAAAGGAATAACTTGAACAACCAACCCTCAACTGAGGGTTATTACATAGTATTTATAGGCAAGGAGCTAGGGCAACACTCCTACTCCTTCCCTTTCTCCTATGGGCTTGGGCCTAAGCTCATGGGCCTTCTACATAAGCTTAAGGCTAATAACAAACATAAAGGCCATAATAAGATAACTATTACATATGAGTAACTAACACTTGAATAAGGTTTAGGAGTGATTCCAACAATCTCCCCCTCAAGTGTTATTACATATGGGTAACAAACACTTAAGTGTTGGTGATGAAAAAGCGGTGGCGTTGATGTAATAGTAGCTTTGGCGTCTTACGACATTCTTCTTTCTTGTGAGAAGAATTGCCTTGATTTCGAACCATCTCCCGGTGTAGCGAGATAGTTTCTTTGAGCGGTTATGCTTTGGCGTCATCTTTAACTTTGTTCTTTGATCATTGTTCTTTGTGATGAAAGTGATATATGTTGTTATCTGCGCATCAGTGCCTTCAGTGCCTTTCTTTGCTCAGGTGTCTCCGCGTCATTTTCAACATGCTCACACGCTCTTTTGGCGTTTGAATTGATCTTGATGAAGTTCTTTAAGTCTTTAACTTTGTAGATTCTTTGATTTGACGAAGAATCATTACGTATTGTTGTGTTGCTTTTAGATAGAACTTCCATTAGTGATGATGTTGGCGTGAGCATGAGAAGAATCTGCACGATCATTCCGCTCGAGAGCTTCCATAAGAAGAAAACATTTAAACGGTTAGTAATAAGCGGATTCCAGCACTTACAAGTTTGAACCGAGAGTGTTACTTGCATAGTGTGAAAACACAACTCTAATTCTTACAAAGGCCGTTCTGGAATCGGAGTCCCACAAGTGAGATAACACGATGTCGAAGTACACCTCACGATTGGATGAGTGTTTGAGGTACACCGAAGCATCACCTCACGTGTAGACCGTTTGAGACCACTAAGCGCCAATCCACTGGGGAGTTGCGGCGACTATTGTCGAGCTGTTTGATGTTGACCACGGGGAGTTTCCATTCAATTACCAAGGATCACAAATGTGAACCTCTCATAAATGTTCTCGACAGATTGCTAAGATCTGTGAAGGACTCGATAATGTACCCCTGAAATTCTTATTGTTGAATATCAAGTGATGAAATGTCAAGTGTACCTAAGAGATCTTTTGATGAATCTCGTGGCTCTAGACTCAATAGTGCGTTTTGGTTTTCTGGAGCGGAGACTAGGGAGAGGGTCTCCTTCTTCAATACCAGCAATCTCTAAGAAAGCCGATAGTTTACGTAGGGTTCCCTGTGAGAATGAAACAAGCTTCGGTTGAGAGAAACTTGAGTGGATAAGAAGGTTTAGTGCATGCGTCCTTTGGGTCCATGACGACTTTTAATCTTCAATACCGGTGTCACTAGTGACAACCAAGTAGCATATGAATTGAACCGATTATGCGCCTAAGTTGAATAATCCGGAGGGCTATTTCTTTTCACCCTTTTCTTTGCATTTCTTTTTAATTCTTCAACTCCTTCTTTCTTCTATTCTCATTTTCTCCTTTTTACAATCATACCTAAGGACTTCTAAATACTAACTATTTGTGGTGTCCTTGGGTAGATCCCTTCGACTCTGGCGGATCATAGGACGGTTATTCCTAACCTTAGTCACCTTATAACTCCATGACTAACCTATGTTGCCATTAAAACCATTGTTGTGAAAAATCTCTCACAGTGTTTATGAATGAAAAACATTTTAGTACCATTGTTGAGATAAGATTTTGCATAAATACTCCCCCTCTACATGTGCTTAATAGTTTTAACGGTTAAAATGCACAGTGAGGAAAAGCTGCGCACATTTTGAATTGATTCACTCAAGATAGACATTCCCCCGTGAGACACGGTTACGTGGCATAGTTAAAGAGTTGCATTGTCGGCTTTTAGGTGACAACTAGCTCTAATAACTACCTTGAAGGTGTAGACAATCCTCGAAGGTTGTCAAACCCGTCAGAGTTCATGTCTATCAAGAGTTTCTCGAATGGTACATTCTACTCGGACAAGTCCTTTGTGAGACACGTTTACATCACTAGCGAACTAGCTTGAAATTATTACTCGTCCTGGACAAGTCTTTTCGAGTTACTAACTAGGTTAAGCATCGTCAATTCATGGGTTAAGTCTATAGTACAATGATTCATTTGCATTTTACACAACATATTTCTTATCACATATTTTCTCCCCCTCAAAAATGGCATATTAAAGTGTTATTTTTGAAGCGTTTGAGAATAAATATGACCATTTCGAGTGTTGCGGGAAGAATGACCACTTGTGAACAATTTGTGAACAAAGTTTCAAATACTCCCCTCAACAAGTGATATAAACGGTTGAGGTTTTGAAAATCATAAGGAAAGTACTTGTTCTTTTGAGCAAAACCTTGAAAAGTGAAAGGTTTGATAGGTTTTACTCAAAAGTAAAAGCTTTCGCTCCTTTTATAAGGATTGTGGCACTGAAGCGTACCACAGGGTCCTTTATTTACAAGTACGGGTTGTACAGTGTAATGTGTGCACAAGCCATTGACATAATTAATCAAACATCCAAAATTATATGAAGGAAACAATTCAAGGGGTACCAGGAAGTGCATTGATGTTCCCAGGGTGTGCCGCGAGGCGTTGAAAGCGGTTATGTTAATCTGGGTGCGACCACCGACATAACTCTCCAATCGTGCAGGCGATCCCTTGAAACAACCGTTCATCAATCATTGTGATGATCCGTCTCACATCCCTCCTTTCACGAGAATTCCGGCGCTTAGGAGACCCAATTTTAGCGTATATCCTTCAACGTATGCCAATCCATCCCTAACCGCTTCAAAGTATGATCCCGAACTTGTGGAGTTAAGCTGCGCCATTAAGCGGTTTCTTTGAAGTTCACTATGGTAAACAACGCGAAAGGTTTCGATGAGTGTATATTGAGATAACTGGTTGATATCGGGAAGATCAAGCTTTGGAGGAGTGAAGTTGACAGCGTCGATAAGATTCAACGGCCGGTGGAGATCTTCTACACGTTCCTTGACAATGCGTCTTATGAAGATGAAGTGACTTGATAAATTCGCGTTGTCTTGCTTGGTTGAGAATTGTCTCATGCGACCCCGTACCTTGGCAAGGTACATGTCTTCGATGTCATTGAGAGACAAATTCTCAAAGTCGACCTCGAGAGAAAGCATAGTCCGTTCATCTTGTCGTTTGACTACGATCTTCTTTAGGAATGTGTAGTCCCACTTAGACGAAAGGTCAAGGTGTATGATGGCAACGATATCTTTAGAACTATACACGCGCATGTTGAGACTTCGAACGGCAACTTCTTTTATAGTAGATTCTTAGGCGTTACGGCCGATGATGAATCCCATACAATGCATCTCGATCGTATGCTTCCAGTGTTGGAGAACAAGTGATTGGACGTTCCTCGATGGCTATGCGGTTTGAGTACAAGCTGGCAGTGGGAATGGAAGTGTCAACGATGTAGCGTATTTTCTTGAATCATCGCCACCGTGTAGAAGAAAATCCAAGTCTTTGTTGAAGAAATATTTGAAAGGAATCCTTGGTTCATTGTTGGTTGGCCAATTGTTGGTAGAGGTTTGGTCCAATCGATGTAGTATGGAGGGTTGTCCCTTTGTGTGAAGTCAATGTTTGCTTTCGGGTTGAGCCAATCCATGTTGTTAGACATAGCTCGAGCAATGTTTTCAAGGTGATATTCGACCTCGAGGGCACTTTCAGAGCTGTCTTTTAGAAGTTGAGACGCTTCATTCTTGATCGCCTCGCTTCAATTCAGATTTCGTCATTTTCTTCACATGGAACTTTTCTTGCAAATATTTAGCATGCTCCAATGTAGAACCGTCTACCAAATCGACCTTCTTGAGGGTAGGGAGTGTTGTTAACAAGATTAGCAAACCATTCAAATTCCTCTGTTTTATCTTCATCTAGCCATGATCTGACGTCGATTTGAGGCGTCTTCTTCTTCTTTTTTGAAGGCCTAGATGATGATTACGGTTCGAACTTGTTTGGGAGGAGGTGGGTTGTTGTAGGGGCTCAAGGACCTCTTCATCGTCACCACCTGTATATTCAAAGTGATCACCGGTTTTACGAGTCGGGGTGGTAACTCGGAATCGTCGAGGTTTTCGGTAGAAGAGCGAGGAGGAGATTTTTGTTGAGCGAGGAGGCGTTGTGGAGGAGGTTGCATCGAAGAAGATTCACGGGCCCGGCGTTTAGGTCACGAGTCTTTATCCTTATCCTTGTCTTCATCGTCTCTAGGGCGTTTAGACTTTTAAACGAATCTACAAGCTTCTTGAAGTTGGTAGTCCAGCAATGCTTGAAACAGCACTTTCCTTCATCGAAGTAAATGTCCCGGATCGTGCTGACATTTGTGTAACAAGCTTGGCCACCAATTCATTATCGAGAAAACTACGGATCGGTTGGATTGATTGTGACGGTTAAGGGCGTTGATCGAATAGTTTGCTTGGCGGTCTGCATAAGATTTGGATAAAGTTGTTTGGTGAACAACTCCTTTGTGACTTTAGGAACGTATTCTAGAAGGTACTTTTAGTGTAGCCGATCATTTCGTTCATTCCTCTTGGCGGTGATTTTTCATGAATTCCTGAACAAACTTCCTTTATCCTTTTATCTTTTCATGCTCGTCATACATGATCTTGTATGTGATCGACAAAAAATTCAACTTTTGTTGAGCACGTTTTCTTTCGACTTGTTTGGCGGCTTTGGTAATCCGTTCATGAGCTTGAGAAATCCAAGATTTAGATGGTTTCTTCAGGGATTTGGATGATGATTTGGTTGACTTCTTTGATGGTGGTGGTGAAGGTGAGAAGGCGAATCGATGATGAAGAGATATGAGGAGACTCCGGATCCTTTGGAGGTTGAAGTTTCTTCCTTTGATCGATGGACTATCTAGAAGAAAGCGTATCATAATCAACATCTTCTTCATTGCGATCTTAGCTTTTCATCGGCTTTAACTTTCTCGGTCCAGTTACGGTTCCTCAAACTCATACTCAATAGTATCCTCCACAAGCGTGTTTTGTTGTTGCAACAAGAGTGGTGGCACCAGACTCCCTTATCGGGTTGATTAACCGCATCGAGAGATGGTTGAGTGGCTGACACCACTTGATCCTCGGGCCACCCATTTGGTCTTTAGCAAATTCTTTTGCCGCGTGTTGGAAGTCTAGAATTTGAACTTCTTCTGTATGAGGTATCCGAGTTGCTCTTCTTCATCACTTTGCGAGCTTTCATCATAAGGTACAAATGCCGGAGTCTTTCCTTTTCCATGTTGGCTATTGGACTTGGAGGTTTAGGTGCTGATGGAGAGTCATTTCTTTGCGGTTTCAGTAGTGGACCTCCTCATCGTGTGTTTCTTGAGCTTTCGTCCACAAGCTTTCTTTGCGGTTGGTGTGAGGAATAGGTTCAGCTTCCTTAGGGGAACAACTTTCCTTTTGGAGGAGGATTCCTTTTGGGAAGCTTCTTTGACTATAAATATCTGGTACTTGTGACACTTCAGCACTTGCCTCTTACGGTCCTCGGTAGGTGTACGGAAGATTTTTCATCGAGATGACCAACTTTGCCTTCTCTTACTACTACTTGATACCTTTTGTATGTTTCAAGCTTTTGATTTCTTGTTAGAAGGTGATCGGGCAGCAAAACCTTGCCCTGTTTCTTTGTTGGCGATTCTTTGATTCGGCGATAATATGGGTTCGGATCAACATGTCATGATTATCCGGGTCATTGAGCCTCATTGGGGATATCGGGATGAAGTCCAGTGCTCTCGGATCAACAGGTTTGGTGTATCGACATAGGGAATCTTTGAGCCAAGCTTCTTGTGAAATGACATCATGTCCTCCCATATCAGTGCTTCGATTTCAATGTCCTTCTTGTTGATCAACGACCGGAAGATCTTGCAGTTCCATGAGCTTGGGATGCTCATAGCCCTTGTCGCGACCGAGGCAGATTTGGTGATGATCATGTAGAGTGTTCTCCATGGTTGAGGAATATACTTGAGCTCCACGTGAGAGTGCTTAGTAATGATTCCCGAAGCTTCATCATAACCAATATCTATCAGAGAATTGGAGTGTCTCTTGTAGGTGTGGCAAAAGAAGTGGGTTGGAGCGCGATGTCGGAAGTGATGCTTCGTTTCAGTTACGTATTGCCGTAAAGTCTGGCCGGAGTGATAGTGACTTGTTTGTGATTAAGTGTCACATTCACTGCACTTTGACCGGTGATCCTCTGCATAGAATCCCAGAATTGTTTGAATGTAGACCTCACAGGCTGTGGCGAGTGTGAGAGCATGTTACGGTAGGGATGATTCTGAGAATATCGCGGCAATCAAGCAAGGAAGATTGAGCAAGTGAGGGTATCAAAGTCAACCCTAAGGTTGTTCACTTTCAATCTTTCTCGGATAACCGTTTAGGAAGATATCGGCAATGGTAAGAACTTCGGGTGCATCCACATTCATTTGTTCAACCATGTCGTGGATTCACGAAATAACATTAGCCAAAAGAACCAACATATCGAAAGACATAAGTGTTAGTCAACGAGAAGGTCTTATTGTCTAGTTATTGAATGTATGCGGTGTCAATGATTATTCTGAGTCCTAAGTCACTTGTTTGTTCCAATAGTCCAATGACGTCGTGAAATGTTTAGTGAGTTAGTTAACTTTAAGTTTTAAAGTTTATGTTATCACTTATTGTTCACAACATATCAAGCGATTAAGTTTATTAGTGACATTATTGGATTCGTGACGTTATGATTAGTTTATTTACAAGTTTGTACGCGTAACAATTCATTATGAAGGTCAATCCAAGGCTTAAGCGTAGAATTGGCAAAGTTAAAGCGTGGCAGTGATATACGGCGTGAGCGAAAGCTTACGCGTAGGATCTAACTACGGCGTAAGAAATGTTGCAGCGTGGGAAAAGGGACCTTATGCGTGGGAGCTACGGCGTGGCGTGATATATACCTTACGGCGTAAGGCTTACTCGTAAAGTAGACCTTATCGTAGAGGTTACTTTCACGTTTCGCATATCCTTCAGGGATCTGCGTAGTCCCATTGTAGAACCTTATCGCGGCGTAAAGTTACTTGTAAGACTAATCTTATGCAACTTGTATCGTGTAAGGTGATCCTTATCGTGAGTTACAAATGACCTTGATTACGATATTCACGTAGCAAAGCTGAAAAAACCATCAAATCATCAATATTAACACAAAATGCATTCATTTTTCAACAACATGGCATGAACATTGTTAATAGTTATCGCGTAGAAAGTCATGCGTAGGTCAAAACCCTAATAGGGTTAAAGAATTACGGCGTATCAATTCTAGCCATGGGATTTGCACCAAACGTTTTACGGTAGGTCTAGAAGGTGTTGTGAGAGTCTATAACCAAGTATTAACATCTAATTCAGGTGAATCAAAATACCCCAAATCTTATGAACTTTAAACCCTAATTCCAAATTGTTAATAATTAGTGTTTACAGGTGGTTATTGAACAAGGAAATCATCAATTCAACATCATGAACATAACCCAACAATCTTTTGACCAAAACACTTCACATTTGGAAAAACCCAATTAGACTCAAAACCTAATTTTCAAAAATCATTATGTGTTTTACGGGTGGGTTTTGATGGTTAAAATGATATCATGATAATGTTAAAGCGTTTTGACACTATCCATTTAACCACAAACACACACACAATGATTATGTGTTCACGCTTATCGTAGAACACATAATCACGTAAACACCGATTTTTAGTTGGATTTGAATGAAATTCAAAACCTTATCTTAAAACATGTTTAGATCATAAAAACACTTACAAAATGATGATCAAACAGCGGATTCTTGAGCGATTCTTAGGTAGGATGTGTTTAGGTTTAGAATTAAATGTGAAGTGAAAGTTAGGTGGGGAGGTGTTTTTATTAAAAATAACTTTAACATTTTGGCAGTTTTGGTCCCTCCACCTTTTCCTTTTTCAAACAAAGCCATTTAACTTCCATTTTGGTTACCAAACAAAGATTTTAGGAAAGAAACTTTGACGACACTCCCCTCGACTTAAGAAATAATGAAAGGTTATAAATTTAGTCAGAAGTGTCATTGTACCGAAAAATTTACCACCATTGTTAAAAGAAACAACAGAGATATGATAACATGCAAAATAGCGGATGATTTGAAGCAGTTAAAGTATTTTCTCCCCTCAACACTTAGATCGAAAAATCTTGAATTTTGAAAGATTATAGTGTTGGACGGAACGTACTTGGCAATGTTGAAGAAAATAGATAGAAGAATATTTTTTGTTGTTTTATCAGGTTTTATATTTTTGTATTTTGTTTTTGAAAATTATTTACAAAAGAGATTTTGGTGTTTGTGAGGTTTTAAAAGGCTGTTTTAGGAGAGTCATCAATTCCTCTTGAGTCAAACACCTCATAGCAATCCGGTGGACCAACTCATTAAACCTAGCGGGAGGCAAGGCTTTGGTGAGAAGGACTGCCAATTGGTATTCTGGCCATAAAATATAATTCAACGTACCACATTTCCACGTGATCCTTGATGAAATGATATCGAAGATCGATGTGCTTTGATTTAGTCTGGCCCAGGTTGCGAGATCGCAATGGCACTCCGATTGTCGCATGATACATCGGGATTACAGTCAAATCGTAACCATAGTCTTTGAGTTGTGTTCTCATCCAGATGACTTGAGCACAACACACTGACATGGCTACATATTACCGCCGGTTGAGGGGGTGATGTACAATCTGGCTTCTTCGATTGCCATGACACCAGTTTATCACCAAGAAATTGTAAAGCTTCTGAAGTGCTTTTCCGTGAGTCTAAGCATCCTGCGTGGTACGTCAAAAGCGATTAGTTCAAAACCGAGAATCGCGGATACGGATCCCCAAGTTAATGGTTCCCTTGATGTATAGGAGGATTCTTTTATCCTCAGAGAGGTGGGTTTAGGTTGGTGCATGGCCGATAGCGGGAGCATAGATAAGCGGCAAAGACAATATCAGTACGCTAGCTGTTAGATACATGAGAGATACAATAATACTACGGTATTTTGTAGGGTCCACCAATTTCCCATGTAAATCGGCGTCTAGCTTCTTGGTATGAGCCATTGGTGTGGCATAGGTGTCACAGGTTTTCATTCCAAATTTGTTTAACAAATCAAGGGCATATTTGGGTGACTCGAAAATACCAGGGGTGATTGATGAACTTGCGTCCAGAAAGAATGTAAGTTCACCCATCATGGACATTTCAAAATTTTTCTTCATTAGTTTTGCAA
The DNA here is from genome assembly GCA_910596185.1 of Chrysanthemum makinoi. NCBI lineage: Eukaryota > Viridiplantae > Streptophyta > Magnoliopsida > Asterales > Asteraceae > Chrysanthemum > Chrysanthemum makinoi. The sequence goes on from OU343216.1 coordinate 151,688,585, forward strand.
AAGCGATTGAAAACTTTTTATGTGTAGACCCAAAATGATGTCATCCACGTAAATTTGAACAATTAAGATATGTGCCCCGTGATATTGTATAAAAAAGTTGGGTCAACCGAACCTTTGGTGAAATTATTAGCAATGAGGAAGGATGATAGCTTATCGTACCATGCTTGAGGAGCTTGTTTGAGACCATCTGAGCTTTGTTAGGTTTGTAGGCGTGATTGAAACTTCGGGATCAACGAATCCATCACGGTTGGTGACATAAACCGTTTCTTTAAGTTGTCCATTGAGAAGCGGTTTTGACATCCATCGATAGACCGTCATATTCATATGAGCCATGAGCGCTAGAAATATCGAAGCGACCTCAAGGCGAGCAGCGAGCAAAAGATTCTTCAAAGTCAATACCCTCTTCGGCGATAACCCTTAGCCACAGGGCGTGACTTATTTCGGATAACATTTCCTTGACATCAATTTGTTTTCCAAATCCATTTGAGACCAATGGCGTAGACCCGTTGGTCTTTCAACCATTCCATACTTCAAGGCGTTTGAATTGTTGGTTCTTCTTCATGGATTCAATCCGGTTTCTTTTTGTCATTGCGTCTTTGATGTTTTAGGTTGATTGGCGAGCGGTGATGCATAAATGCAATGTTCACCGTGCAGTGTGAAGGCGTTGTCTTGTAACGACCGGTTGATTCGGGTTGCCAATAATATTTTCCAGAGGATGGTCTTTTGTCCATCTATGTGTGGAGGTTGATGTTGGTATACATTGTGCAGATTTCGAGGATTCAAATGGTTTGTTGAAGATTCGCGACATCGGTGCGGCGATCTCATTAGCGGGTTGAAGAAGCATTTGGATCAAAATCTGCGGGTGGGGTACTTCATTGAGAATATCATCAGCGGCTTCATCATTGTTGGAAGCGGTTTGTTCAACTTGTTGTGGTGGAGTCAAGCGGGTGTAGGTGCATCTTCAGCGATGGTTGTTGTAGCAGTGTATCGGTATAAGAGTATTATCAGTTTGAGCGGCGGAACAGCGGATACACACGGAGCACGTTCATCAATATCGTCAGCGAGCAGTGGAGCAAATAACCTTTCCATTTGTTGGGAGTAAGGCGGGGCTTTGTTCGGTGATGATGGGGTTTGGGGAAGTTTAAGCGGTTGTGACGGGTTCCAAGCATTATACTCGAAGCCATTTCCGTAAGTTCATCAAAATGAGCATGAATCGTTTCCATCACCTGTTTTGTGGCGATTCCGGATTCGGAAACCTTTTGGAATTATCACGATATCAGATAAAGACTCCAATGTCGAGCTTTGGCTTTGAGCTTTCCAAAGTCATCCGCGATCATTATTGGATAGCAAAGAGATCCAAATACATGAAAGTGTTTTAGATTCGGTTTTTACGTTATGGACGAGCTCGAAAGGTGTTTTGTTGTGGCGTTATGTAATCATAGAACGGTTTTGAGTATAGCATCGCGTGAATCGACTTACGCCCATAAGTAATCTGGAAGTTTAGCATTGATTAACATTGTTCTTGCGGCTTCCACTAGCGTTGGTTTAGATCTTTGACAACTCCGTTTTGTTACGGTATGCGTGCAATAGATGTCGATCTTTGAATTCCCACTTTCTCATAGAATTCACGAAGAGTTTGATTAACAAATTGGTGCCTTTATCGTTACGATTAGTCGAGCGGTGTTTCGTAAATTTAGGCGAACTTGTATTTTTCGTGAAAGGTGATGATCATTTGTGGAGCTTGATCTTTGCTTGAAGAAAGTAGACCCAAGTCCAGCGTGAATAGTCATCAACAATTACTAAGATGTAGTATTTGCCATTGATCGTTACTGCAGCGCAGGGCCACACAAATCCATGTGAAGAAGATGAAGCACATCTTTGAGAGTTGTGTTCCACCTTTGAAGGAAAATGAGCACGAGTGCTTTTGCCTTGTTCACAAGCTGAGCAAAGGTGATCTTTAGAATACCGAAATCGTGGAAGTCCTTCAACTAGTTTGTGTCGAGCAAGGTTGGTGATGGTTTGATAGTTTAGATGTGAGAGCGGCGGATTGCCATAGCGAGATTTTGTTGATGTTGCCTTTGAAAGTAAAAATATGGGAGATGAAGCAACCATGTCTTTCATAGAGATAGTGTAGAGACTAAATTCAGCGATCGGACATAAGGTCATTTCCTTGTAGATCACGAATGAAACAAGTTTTCTCTTGGAAAGCAACCTCCAAATCTCCATCACAAAAGCCGACCTCTTGAAAGCAGTTATGACCAGAGGCCTTCCACATAGTAAACCACTAATTTCGATGTTCCCATTGACATAGTCTCAGGTAGCCCATGATAGTGCGAAGTGATCATTCGAACGGCGGTGCCAATGAACTTTGCAATAAAGTTTGATAACATTTAAGATTGCTGTCATGTGTGGGAACATCCATATCAACAATCGAGAATGATCAGTATCACTGCATTACACCTGGGCGACAGATGGAATAGAAGTAGATTTGGAACCCGAAATGTTAGAGGGTTCCGTAGCAGTTATAGTAGATATATACACATCAATAGCTTTAGGTATCCACTTAAATCCTAGTGTGTTATATATCCATTTCTGCCATCTCCAACTACTCTTTGCTTTAGTCTTAGTGAATGCACTAGGTGGTACTACATTCCTAGGAGGTGAAAATGGAGCTACTGGGGACAACAACAATGCGTTTCTTAGAATCTAAAGATGGCGGTCTACCAAGCACAGACTTAGAAAGATTAGTGGGCCTAGAGGTATTCGGTTCTTAGGATTCCTTAAACGAGAGATGATAGCTTTAGCAACACATTTATCATGACAATAATTCATACTTTTACGACAAATAACACAAGGTGCATCGGTGAATATCAAAAGTACTTAGCGGTTTAGCATTAGTTACATCACTATTTCTATTACATTTGCGGGGCCTTAATATCTATAGTGGAGCAGCGTGAGTCTTATTCATAGTCCTAGGGTGTTCTTCTACTTTAGCATTCTTTATTGTTCTTTTCTTAGGTCGTGACTTCCTATTCTTGATTGAGTGCTCCTAAGGCACGTGAAGTGGGGACGTTTGGAAAAGGCTCAACTATTCATTTCGGAGAAGGAAGAAACACGTTAGCTACTTGTGATTTGGCGTAGAGATTCTAGGTTCATGAGTACTAAGTATTACTTGGGCTAATCTCTTAATGATGGTTGGCGGAAGTTGTTCATACTTTCCTAACATTTCTCTTAACTTGATAGTGTGAATCAGATCTTGATTTTCGGACCGAACATTTCGGCAAAATGCATAACTTCTTTAGTGTGTGCAAGATAATGATCAAGTTCATTTGATGCTTCATCACGAGTCTTTTGAGTAAATCAAATATGACACCATATTCCTTTTTAACTTTTTAAAGTTCTTGTTCATATTTTGAGATTTGACACTTAAAAGACACGTTTTGATCATCCAGTTACTCAATTTTAGGATCGAGAAGATTTTGCAAGGCGATTTTGTGTTGAAAAGCAAGTTGTTGATCGTGAATATCTTTTTGACACCAATTAAGCGGACGTATTGCATTTGAAAGTTCGTTTGACAATCGTTTGTTTTCAACTTTAAGGACTCGTCTGAAGACATTATCCCGTGTTCTCAACATTTATACAATTCAACGATATCAGTGGAGGTATGATCAAATGCATATGACAAGAATTCAGCACAACATTATGGACATCAGCACATATGACATCTTCCAAGAGTCGATCAACATCTTTTCTCAACAGTTTCTTTTACGTTTAGTGTTAGAAATAGATGTTTACATTTTCTCGAAAATGACCTTCATCACTCCAAGTTCCTTATGAAAATCCTTTTCCCGGTAATGCAATTTTCAAATTTTTAACATTAGGTAAAAGATTTTTCTGAAAAATGTCTCTTTGTTCTCGCGCTAGAGGCGATTGAAAATGATCAATTTTGATTTCAGAGCGATATTCTATCTCATGTTGTAAAATTTTGAGGTCAGCCATGAAAATGTCAAAATATCTAAGAATTTTTTGATTTTCAGGTTTTGAATTTACTTCTCTGATGGAAGGTAAAGGACCATAAATTTGTGCATAATCTGGTTGAGGATTAACATTAGAAGACTCGGGTGTTTTGATGATAATCCTTGGTGTGTTAGAAGAATCCGTTGGTGTGACGAAAGTGACGCTTTTGAATAGTTAAAAGGTTTGTTGTAAACAACGTTTTCTAATTTTGATCGACTCTCGTCTTACGCATCTAATTCCTCTGACAATGATATTCAACAACATTCATGGTATCAACTTTATATTACGCATTTTGGAAACTTCGGGTTTGGTTTGAATGCTTTTGTTGAAAGCTTAGGTTTGTATGTCAAACCAGATTAGGTCCATATCCATTTGGATTGGGTTTTAAAGTAAACTTTTCAATGGCGGCCATTCGCCATGTTTGTAAACAACGATTTTAAACTCTTTAAGTTTGTTTTGCAATGATGATTTCTTCAAGATGATCATCTATTACGTTTTAGTTGAATGCTTTTGTATCAGATTTGTTTTTGACAAGTTAACAACATAGATATAACTTTTCACATACACATCAAACCATAACACAAGGTATCATATAGATGGAATTCTAGAGAGAAAGTTAGAGGTTTAGGGAACTTAGTGAGAGAAAGTGAAAGATATTATTATATGCTCCAACTCTCTACAGGAGGTAGAAGTATTTATAGTCTTACATAAATCACACACGGGCTGTGGATCGGGGCATACAGTGGGTAAAGACCCGTCCGTCCTCCACGGTGTTACTTAACTAAATACTACTTAACTTAAAATAACTATGACTACGAGCTTTCTAACGATTACATATACTTGAGGTGATCGACTCTTTAATACCAGGAATTTCTAATTCCTAACAATCTCCCCCTAAGGGAGGTCACCTCAAACATATACTAAAATGACATTGAATAAAATCAGATATTACATTAACAATTGATCTTGCATTCTTGATGTAGTACTTTGCTCGGCTTCGTAGTCATTGATTCCACTCATTGCATGTTTGGTTAATCCAAGTGGAGGTCTTTCACTGATCCACGTGATAATAATGTTGAGCCAGCTTTTGAGATCATCGGCTAATCAAAATCTCGATACATCCATTGTGGTGTTGGTATTATGTGATGTTGTGACATTTGGACTGACATGCTCACATTCTGGATCATGATATCTTCTCATCGAGTAGCGGAAGCTTTGTTGATTCATGATATTGGCGGCGTAGCGAGAAGCATGGAGTGAAAATATCCGAGTCATTGATGCACTAATCATGATTTCTTTTGAGATGAATGTGTTAAGTGAGCATACGGCTATGGATTGACGCTTCATTACGATCGGTACGCAAGCGTCGGGTGTACCGCATACATGATTAGCAATAAATCGCCGCGAAAGTGTCTTTGATCACTTTCGTTGAATTGAGGTACCGCCCACGGTTCCCGTTGATCAGTACAAGTCTTACTGTGATCGGGTATAATTCGAAGAATTTCCTTGCGAGGGTTTTCGCTTGGCTCTGCTTTGTTCTCAAACGGAACGTCTCAAAGACAACAGAATTGAGTGAACCGGCGAATTTGGTAGAGTCAGCGATTGATGAAAAGATATTTGAAAAACAATCGTGTATTGCTCAATAGAAATTGTTTTGCAATATACGAAGGTTTTAATGAAAATCAATTATCAATCATAAAACACCTTTTGATTTGAAAAATTAGTACACGTCGACGTGCTAATGAAAAGAGTTTTAAAGCACAAAGACCGGTTTTTAAAGGTATCCGTCAATCCATAACTTTGAACCGAGTTGATTCAAAAGATTGAATAAGCCCCATTGTTTACGTTCGGTTGTCACATGGTTGATCTGTATAATAGATCTCACATGCCACCTACCAGGAGCTTGTTAGATGTTGGCTCCAGAAGGCTTTCCATCTTCATTGTGAATATGTAAACACATCACTTTCGGATGTTACGGCAATACCACAAGGATAATGCGTAGGACTCAAGATATAATCTCTCTTTCCACATTGTGTGAAACAGAGAGTCTTCATTGAAAGTGTCCTAATGAGATTTATTGATGATCTCGTGGCTCTAGACTCAATTTGTTCATTTTTGGATCCTATATGGAGACTAGGGAGAGGGTCTCCTTCTTCAATATCAACAATCTCTAAGAGAAAGTCGATAGATAATGTCGGTTCCCGTGAGAATGAAACAAGTCCTTTTAAGAGGAACTTGAGTGGTTTGGAAAGTTGAAGTGCAGTCGTCCTTTGGGTCCATGACGTCTTGTCTTCAATACCGATGTTACCATCAGTAGCATATGAATTGAACCGGTTTACGCCTAAGGTTGAATAAATGGAGGGCTATTTGTTTTCACCCTTTTCTCATTCAATTCTTTTTAATTCTTCAACCCTTCAGTGCTTACCGAGACTTCATAGCTAGAACCTTGTTGGGTTTATTCCATTACTAGCTCAGTCTCGTCCGCACTCTTCCCATATCTCATTTTTCTCCTTTTATCATCATACCTAAGAACTCTACACAAACTAGTGGATAGTCCACGGGTAGATCCCTCGATTCGGCGGATCATGGGAACAAATACCTAACCTTATCATCCTTATATCACCGTACATAAAGTAAATTTGGTCGGTCTTATTTGGTATTGTTCATCTGCCATTGGAACCAATTGAAAACCATTTGAAAATCAATCGAGATACTTGTGATATATTATCAAAGCATTTTGTACCTGAATTGTTTTGATATTTTTAGAACGAGAACTCCCCCTCAACATGTGCATCAAGTATTTGAGAAATGTTTTGCACACGGAGGCAAGAGAAAGAATTAACTTCTTTGATTACCATTTTCTAAAAATATCAACATCACTTCCCCAATCGAATCAAGTAGATAAAGCATTTTGGGGAAGGATGAGGTTTTCATGATTTTGCTCCCCTTCAATATGTGCTTCTAGGTTTGAAAAGAGTTTTGCACATACTAGAGGAACACATTGAGATAAGTGATCACGTTTCAAATCATAGGTTTAAGATAGATGCTCCCCTCAACATGTGCATGGAAAATTTGAAATCGTTTGTCACATGTGGGAGGACAGCATGTACATCCTTATAAAACCATTTACCGAATTATCAGTTTAAATCCAATTTAAATCACACATTCTCCCCGATCACAATTATCAAATCATTTGAGATTTGTGATCTCTTATAGATTTAAATTGATTTTGAAAGCTTTTAAGGAGAATTGTGACTTGATTATGAAAGCGTTTTAACTGATAAGGATCGGATTTTAAGACTTTAAACTCCATTGATAAAACATGCATGTATATCTTTTGAAAACAATTTAATGCCAAATAACTTTTTAATTTAATTGAAATCATTCTCCCCTCAATCAATGACATAGGTTGTTGATTGAGAGATAGAGATTTTGACAAATAAATGATTATCAAAAATAGAGACGAGTTATTTTTCAAAGCATTTAGTTTTCGGATAAATGTTTATAGAATCCGAGCATGGAATTTGAAAACATGGTAAAACATGGCTCTGTTCTTTCTTTTAAAAGGGTTCTTGCTGAAATGACAATAAACCATTGTTTCTCTTTCTCCCAAAAATATTTTTTTGATTTTTTGATTTTTTTTTTTTTTTTTTTTTTTTAAGAATTCGAACAACATCTAAAGTCCCGTGTCATTCTTTGAATGACATCACAATTAAGTAGATATTATCGAACCGAAAAAAACATGACAAATTGACAATATTTTTTTTTTTTTTTTTTTTTTTTTTTTTTTTTTTGAAGATTTTTCGAATTTTTTAGATTTTTATGGATTTTGAAGGTTTTATAATTTTGTATTTTGATTTTTGAATAAATATATACAAGAGATAGATGAAGATAGACCTTTACTCCTCGTCTTCCTCACGAAGCGTTTGAGTGTATCTGGTTGAAGGCTTTTCAAGCCAAGGCGTGGAAGAATAAACTCAAAACGTTCTCTTGGAAGAGCTTTGGTGAAGATGTCGCTAAGCGATATTGGACCTCACAAAATAGAGTTCCACCACACCTTTTTCACTTGTTCCCTGATGAAATGATGTCGAATGTCGATATGCTTTGCTCTTGAGTGTTGAGCGTTGTTGCTTGAGAGAGCAATAGCACTTTATTATCACGATCTGAGAGGATTTTGTTGAATTCAAAGCCATAGTCGGATAATTGAGATCTCATCCATAAGATTTGAGCACAACAAGATGACATGGCTATGTATTCAGCCTCTGTAGAGAAATAGAAGTACTCATTTGCTTCTTTGAAGACCAGCTCACAAGCTTATCACCCAAAAAAGCGAGCACCTCCGGTGTACTTCGGCGTGTATCTTGACAACCATGCATGATCGGCATCTGCATAGGCGTTAGTGACATACGGTGTCCCGGTACCATAGTCCCATATTGATGGTTCCTTGGAATACCGAAAGACCCGTTTAACCGCTTCAAGGTGCTTTTTAGTAGGCTTAGCATGGTATCTAGCACACATGCAAACGGCGAACAAGATGTCGGTCTACTAGGCGTGAGGTACATCGGGGATCCAATCATACTACGATATTTCGTTTGGTCAATCATGATCCCTGAGTGGTCCTCATCTAGTTTGGTTCGATCAATCATGGGGGTGTCAACAGGGTCACTTGAATCAAATCCAAATTTCTTTAAAATCTCAGTTGCATATTTAGATTGATTTATGAAAATGCCTCGGGACTTTGTGAAATTTGTAATCCCAAGAAAAATGACATTTGTCCCATCATTGACATTTGAAATTTTGAACTCATTTCTTTAGAAAAACGATCACATTCCATTGGGTCAGTCGAGGCAAAAATAATATCATCAACATAAATTTGAACTTGAGTTAAATGTTTGCACGACTTCACGGTGAACAATGTAGGATCAACTGCTCCTTTTTGAATCGGTTGATAGAAGAAATTTTGACAGTGTATCATACCATGCCCTTGGAGCTTGCTTTAAACCGTAAGAGCCTTCTTCAGACGATAAACGTGAGTAGGATGCTCTTGATTCACAAATCCTTCGGGTTGGCGGCGTAGGCGACTTCTTTAAGATCTCCGTTAAAATGCCGTCTTCACATCCATCCGATAGACTACCATGTTCTTACTAGCAGCATTAGCCAAAAAGATTCTGATTGCCTCGATTCGAGCAACTGGAGCAAAAGATTCTTCAAAGTCTATACCCTCCTCTTGACGATATCCTTTAGCAACTAATCGAGCCTTGTTTTTCAACACATCACCATGCTCATCAAGTTTCACTTTGAAGATCCATTTAAGGGAAATAATCATAGCACAGATCGGGCGGTACTAACTCCCATACATCAAGTCGATCAAACTCATGAATTTCATCTTGCATGGCATTGAACCAGCTGTCTTCATTCATGGCGGTTTAACATCTTTTGGTTCGATCTTAGAGAGTACGGAGTTGAAGAAGCACCATAAGGCATCGGTTTCAAGTTGTTTCCGGGTTGATCTGAGGGCGAGAGGGATTTCCAATGATGTTGTCTAATGGATGATCGTGAGTCCATTTTCTAAGGTGTTCATGGCAGTTGTTGAGGCTGAGTAGCGAGTCGATGTCTCAGAAGAAGATGGTTCGATGATGATTCAGGGAGCAAATATGTTTTCAAATGGAGCATCTTCAGGAGTAGCAAAGGGATTAACTTCATCATTGATGCCCGAAACATTTCCATGATGTACATTTGAAGAATGATGATTTGTTGATGAGACGAAGGATCGGCGGTGCTTCTTGACTTAAAGATATTGAGAATGAAGGATTGACTTCATTCACAGGAATATGAGCATCCTCTGTTGTAGGGATCAACACCTCATTAGTACTTGAATCATAAAGTTCATCAAACATAGGATCAAACAATTTCTTTAAATCATCTTGAGATGGAGGTACATATGGAGTTTCTTGAGAAGAGTTTGGAACAAGGATGAACCAATTGGACTGTTTTGAAGTGCGGGTCAAGCTGGATTGTCAGGAGCCATTTGACGGTCACTCATCAAGCGTAACGTGAATGGTTTCCATGATATTTTGGGTTCTTTTGTTATAGATTTGGTATCCCTTTTTGTTTGGTGCATATCCTACAAATATTCCAATGTCAGCTTTAGCCCTAAGTTTCCCTAAGTCTTGACCCTCATTAGTTGGATAACACAATGCACCAAACACACGAAGGGAAGAGAGATTAGGTTTTCTGTTGTGGACAAGTTCATATGGAGTTTTTCCATGACGAGTGTGAATCGGGAACGATTTTGTGTGTAGCATGCAGTGGCAATAGCTTCAGACCAGAGAAACATTGGAACTTTTGAGTAAATCAGCATTGTTCTAGCGGCTTCTACAAGAGTTCGATTTAGTCTTTCAACTACACCGTTCCGTTGAGGAGTTCGTGGAACACTTCTTTGATGGCTGATTCCAATGCTTTCATAGAATTCACTAAGTTGTTTGTTAACAAACTCGGTTCCATTGTACGTCGGATAATTACGGCGGTTTTGTTAAGTCGAACTGCAGTGCGGTATTTGATGAGTTTGATGATGATATGAGGAGTTTCATCCTTTGTCCTTAAGAACTTGACCCAGGTGAATCTAGAGTAATCATCAACTATAACTAACACATATTTATTCCCAAAGATATTCGCACCTCTCATTGGTCCACATAAATCCATATGAATTGTATGAAGAACTTCGTAGCCAGTTAGTAGGTTTGGGTTTATGGGCATACTTCTTGCTTTTCCCAATTGACATCTTTGAACAAAGATGATCCTTTTCATACTTTAGTCGAGGTAAACCTACAACTAAGTCCTTTGGAGAGATCATTGATGGTGCCGAAGTTCAAGTGATTGAGACGACGATGCCATAACCATGACTTTGGTTTTGAAGCCTTTGACAACAAGCAAATTGGAGAAGACTTCATCATATCTTCTATAGAGATGGTGTAAAGATTTGAACCACGAGTTCCTTTTAACAGTTCCTTACCATTAAGTTCTCTAACAAAACAAGTATGTTTTCGAAGGCTACTTCTAGATCAGAATCACGAGGTATTGACCACAGAGCGATTATGACCAAGACCTTCCACATAGTATACTCTAGAGATAACACTATCACCAACAACATAATCACCATAACCCATAATTGCACGAAATGATCATTACCGAATCTAACTCCGTCCGATGAATTTGCTCACGAAGTTCATGAGCAGCGACCGGTCTCGGTCATATGCTTGGAGCGACTGAGTCCGGGTACCACAGAGCGATTTGAATGATCTGCAGTTGAACACAGACAAGAATGGATAACTGGATAATTGGGATCCCCATGCAAGAATGGGTTCCACTTGGTTAGTAATTGGAACACCCACATCGAAACGAAACATCCATATCAGAAGTAGAAGCAATGGAATCATTGGGAATAGATGCAATCTTTGGTGTACGTATTTGACCTATTCAAAGTATGTTCACTTCTTAAGGGAATAGTTCTACCAGGTAGGCATCCATTTTCTAGTGGGCATAATCTTAGCGGTTTGAGAACAAAACTGATTATTCTTATGGCCAAAAGGTATCCAATAATAACCTATCTTTATAAAAGTTCTTCCTGTGGGTTTCCACTGTTTTCTAACAATCTTTCGTTTTTGCCTTTTGCCTTATTTGCACGATTATTAGCATTAACAATTTTAGCGGGCATTTGACACATTAGACAAAGCATTCACACCACATTCATGATTAGCGAGAATTCAAGCGGAACATCATTACAAGGTTTGCAAATAGTATCAGAATTCGAATTAATTACAGTAAGCCTAAGGCTAATACTAGAATCAACACGATTCGTTTTATTCAACTCAAGCTTAAAGTTCCTAGATTGGTCTTCTACTCTCTTCCAATGCACATTCTTAGCTTGCAAGGTCCTATCATTCCTTGTATTGTCTTGAGACTTTGACCCGTTCGCTTTAAAGTCATGATTACTCTGTAGAGGGAATGGGAACATTAGTTGGTTGATCTAATTTTTGCATTCCCGAACTTGATGTGCAAGGATCTGAAGTACTAGAAGGCACATTAGTGTATACTTTAAGGCTGTGATTTGAGCTTTTTGCAGGCACACTAAAGTTCACTTTCTTAGCACTAACATATCAGGAATCTGAACTACTTGAAGGCACATTAGTGTTTCCTTTCTTAGGCGGGCATAGAACGGATTTCTGCTTGGCACTAGGCATAGAACAAGGCATCACACTTTGCCTTTTGCACCTAAGGTTAAGGATTTGGGACATGTTGCAATTACACATTCTAGCAACTCTTGAGATCGTTTGGCCCGGAGGCAAGCAAACCTAATTTCACTATCAAGAGGTTTGTTAATGAAATCCTCTTGACAATCTCAGGAGACATTCTAGACTATCCTTAAGGTGAGCACTATATTCATGAAAAGCATGTTCATTATTCCTAAGATGAGGAGGAATATATTTAACTGTCACAGTGTATTTGCAGTCTAAGGGTGACTTTGAGACAACATTCTTATTGAAAACAAGGGGTAGTTTCCCATTTCACGACTTCTCAGATTCTCAATTTCCTTTTGTAAAGACGTTATTTTTTCGTTGTTTTGGTCACGGGTGACTTTTATTGAATCATATAACTCTTTAAAATGTCGTTTAACTTTTTCATTTTCTTCTAGAAAACTCTCGTTTTCCTTTTGTAAGGCATCAACTAAGTTTTGAAGATGAAAAGTTTGAGAATTCTGAGAATCTAAAGGAGGAGGCATTTGGGAGCTGTCATATTGTTCGTTTGACCCTTTAATTGAGAGATTTGGGCTTTCAACTTTCCGATCGTGTTGCAATGAGCTTGAATCTGTTCATCACGTTTGTTAATTTGAAAAGCGCATCAAACTCTGGAGCATCTGAGGATGTCTTGATATTTGAAGTTTTAACATTTTCTTTAAGATGTTGATATTTTAGTTGTAAATTAAAATGCTCAACTTCTAGTTTAGAAAAATGTTTAACCAAATTGTCGTGATCATCCCGTTCAATTTTCTCGTTTAGTTTAGAATTAGTTTTTTCAAGCTCAATGACACGATCATGGGAGACTTTCAGGGGCACAGATAGTTCATGAAATTTGGAAGCATTAATAGAGCAATTTGAAGCAGTGAAAAAGATATCTTGAGCAACACATTTAATAATAAGAGTCTCATTTAATGTATGCAAGTTCTTCCTCTCAATCTCATTATATTTTAGTGCATGCTCATAATCACTAACTTCAACTATTGCATCAAATTCCTTTTCCATTCCCTTAATATCAGTTTCTATCCCCTTTTAAGACTCTCAAAGTGATCTTTTAGAAGTTTAAAGAAAGGCATGACCTCAGTTAAATAACATTCTTTCATTTGCTCAAAACCCCTTTCTCCTTCCGTTATACCAATGGGTGTGATCCTTTTCTTGCAAGTTTTCTCAAAATCAACAAATAGTTGAAATATAACATATTGGCTAATTAAGGTCTTGCTTTTAGTGGCAATTGTTCTAGGAACAAGATGCATAGGTGTATTAGGAGGATACCACGATTAAGCTCTAGGCATTTTCCATAGGGAGGGTTTGTTTCAACAATATTTTCGACTTTACGCTTATCTAAATCCTTTTTCCAGAAAACTTGTTAAGTCAACAATGTCGAGGCTTAAACATGTTCAAGGAAATCCAGTTTTCCTTTTTGTAGTCATGGGGAGTGATAATTATTTTTTCCTCTTTGCATTTAGGATCATCTAATTTTTTGTTCATCCTTTCCTAGTGACTTCATCGATTTCTTATCTTCCTCGGTGCACTCAACGCAACTAGGTTTCTGTCTAGGTTTAAGAATCTCATTGCCATCAGAGATCACACTTTGAGCATTTTGCTATCTTTTAATTTCGAGGGTTGGGTTTATCTATAATGGGAACACTATGCTTATCGCTTAGGACTCTATGTTTAGTGACCATGTGAGCAGTCTGAATGGTGTTTCCTTGTATGTACAACTTGTTTTCAAGTTTGTTTTTCAAAGTTTTCAGATTAGAAAAATCTCTCAAAAGTTTTGATTCCTTTGCATTAAATTCTTGCTTAAGCATTTTCACATTTTCTTGAAGTTCTTGTTTTTGCTTAGATGTTTTAGAAAGTTTTTCTTGCAAGGAATTTAATTCTTGTTTCAATACTTCTTCTCTAAAATTACTTTTCTAATGATGCGCATTGGTCATCCATTTCCTGCTCACGGTGGTCAACTCAAATTTAGCACGTTGTTCATAAATAGCAACACGTGCTTTATAGGCATTTAGTTAAATTACAAGAATCATCGGGGCACATGCAGTGTATTCATCAAAAACATAGTCATTGTTGATTGCAGAAGATGCATCACTTGGTACAACTTCACTTTCACTTTGTTTCACATATTGATCATATGGGACAATATTGATATTACCCATATTTTCAATATTTGATTCAATAGTTTCAGTTGATAGTACTTTGTCATGCATCTTTTGCACATCAACATCATCGTATAGTTTTAATACCTCGAGATGAGTTTGTCTTTGGATGGGCCACTAGTGGTGAAGAAGAGACCTTGGGAGAAACCATTGGAGAAATGCTAGCCATAAAAATTGTGTGTGCTGTAGGTCCATCATCCACATCAGAGTCGTATGCATCACAATCAGTGACTTGAAAGGCATTCGATGATTGTGACCTATCTCTGAATGTTTTCATCATCCACACTGCATCATAGGTCTTGGCATTGCCCTCAGCTAGAAACAACAATTCCTCTTCATCCAAAGCGGCACCATTGTCTGAGCTTGTACGCAAGACATCTTATCTCTGAAGTAATGGCATTCGTGGGCGCTTTGGAGATGTGGTTTCCTTGCAATGTGTCCCTCACCACCACAATTATAACATTTGATTGGCTTAGCTTGACCTTGGTTACCATTCCTTCCTCGATTCTGTTTGCCAACATAACCTCTACCACGGCTCCACCTCTTTGATCATCTGTCTTTCTGACTGGTTGCACCCGATCCTTCCATCTTTAACATGATGGCTTGATTGTGTGGGTTAGATGCTGTTCAGAGGTTGTTGTTGGTTTGTGGGAGAGAATTCATGTTTTGACTAATCAGAAGAGCTAGTTGATTAATGAAGTTACCCACGTGTGGATCGGCATCAGCTTGTTTGAACATAGGATGAGGAATGAGTTTGTGATTACCATTACCCAAGGGTATGACTTGTGATGCTTTGGTTGTGATTCCGATGTTTGAGTAGAAAGCAGTTGAGTCATTAGACGAGCTTGTCTCTCCTGGTTGGTTTTGAACTGATTGAGAATCAATTTTTCAAACATAGCATGTCTCTCATTCTTAAGGAGGAAGGCATAGAGTTGCTCATAGTTTGTATTCTTCAATCCTTTAGTGAGCTTCACAGCGGTGACAAACTTGTGCCATTCGGGATTCATGTTGTTCACAAATTTTGAGTTCAAATGAATGTTAGGCATAGTCATTCCGATGTTCCTCATGTCATTCACTAACTTATGAAATCTCACATAGTACTCATAGACACTCTCATCTGGTTTCATCTTGAAGTGTTCAAATTAGTCATAGAGTTGGGATTCTCTGTCTTCCATAGTTAATTCGAACCTGAGGAGAAGCATCTTAACATTATCCCATACTGCCTTTGCATCGGTGTTATGATTGATCAGCTTGTAGATGTCTTTAGGAAGACCTTGAAGAACAATGTTTGAAGCCCGATATCGCATCGAATCTCTTTTTCTCCTTATCATCAAGCTCATCATACATTTTAGGTCTGTCCATTCCGTAAACAAGAGTACCATCTTCATTAGTATCAAGTATGTCTCTAGTCGTCTCAACTCGATATGGTCCTTCATCAATGGATTTGAGAATGTTGATACCATTTTCCTTTCCAGGCATTTATCATCGATTCGTTGAGCCCAAGAATCGTAGTCGGTTCTGTCAAGCATGGGTGGACGAGTATCTGAACCAGCTGCTTGAACATCCTGACAAGTGGAGATGATAGTAGGAACGTTGGTAGACATGTTACGAGTTTATACGGGATTTTATAACTCTATGATTAAACCGGAAATAGATTCTTTCACGGGATTTTACTAAATCAAGAGAAAAACGTAAACAATCACTCAAGTCGCTAGAAGATAATGCACTAAGTCGCTAGAAGATAATGCACTAAGTCGCTAGAAGATAATGCACTAAGTCACTAGAAGATAATGCATAAATTAAGCTAAGTAATTCGCTACACCACTAAATTAAGCGCTAGAGTCCCAATTAATGCTAGGTAGTAACTTCGCTAAGCCTCAAGCAGCAAAATTTTGGGCAATTAAGCTACTCAAGTAAGCTAAAGATACAAGTCGCTAAAGAGCAACTCGCTACCGACCAGTCGCTACACCAACTCATGCAGTAGTGGAGAGTCCACTACTTGTACTGTAAATCGCTAGATCTAAGTCGCTAGGTTTAGTACTGTAACTCGCTACAAATTTGTAAAGCAAGTCGCTCTGAGAAGAAACTAATCCGTGAGTTAAGTCGCTAGCATGAAAAAACCACATAAACATCACTTTTCAATCCAAAAACAACCCAACCAAGATGATTCAAACTTACCAAATGAAAACCTAAACACTTGTGATGATTCTAAACATAAAAGTACTAACAAAATCCAAACTTTAACACAAGAAATCAACCAAATGATGCAAAACCACTAAACTTTTTCAAACTCAAAAACCACCTAAAACCACTAGAAATCCAAAGATGTGCAAGATATGATCTAACCATGGCTCTTGATACCAATTGTAAGATATAACTTTTCACATACACATCAAACCATAACACAAAGTAGCATATAGATGGAATTCTAGAGAGAAAGTTAGAGGTTTAGGGAACTTAGTGAGAGAAAGTGAAAGATATTATTATGAGCTCCAACTCTCTACCTTGGGAGGTAGAGATTATTTATAGTCTTACATAAATCGCCACACAGGCATGGATCAGGCATACAGGTGGGTAAAGACCGTCCGTCCTCCACGGTGTTACTTAACTAAATACTACTTAACTTAAAATAACTATGACTCGAGCTTTCTAACGATTACATATACTTGAGGTGACCGACTCTTTAATACATGGAAGTTCTAATTCCTAACAATAACTCGACCTTAGCTTTTTGATTTTCCAAGGTGAGAGCGTTAATTTGCTTTTTATGTTCATAATTCAGTTGTTCTATTTAGAACTACAAGCATTCTTCGAAGCGACTAGATCACGCATCTGTCTTTCTAAATGTTTTTCGTTTTGATAAGATTTGGCAAAGGCTGCTTCAAAACCGTTTTCACGTTTTTCTTTAGTTTTGAAAAAGTTGAGTTGCTTTTGTAAACATTCAAAATCTTGGTTAACTTGATGCATTTTTTGCATTTCAAGTCTGATTAATGGCACGACATTCTTCCACTATGGATTTGTTGGTCTTGTATTCAGCGAGCAAAATGCGGATGAGGGCAAAAGTTGGCGTGTTCAACGTAGTCAACATGATCATTACGAGAGATCCTCAAGTATGACCACGGAGTCAATTTGATTATCAAAAGAAACCGGTTGGTCATCTTGATCGTCAAATATAACTACGGGGTCTAGTTGAAAATCGTCGAAATGAGATGTGGATGACTCATTTGAACATTGAGCTGCCTTGCGGATTGACAGATGTTGGCGGAGATATGAGATCGAGATAAATATGGTTTGTCTTGGAATTTTTGAGACAAGCCATCAGTGTCATCCTCACGGGCGTGTCACTCATGTGTAACTCACGCATATTAGCCATCAACATAACAGGCTGCATTGGCTGCAAGTCCTCCATATCATCATACGAGTCGTATTTGCCATAAAGCTCTGTTCTTTATGCTGCGAGAGTTCCACCGGCTTCATCCTTAAGAGCCAAAAAAAGAGCCTCTTTGAAATAAGCACTTGCCCTTAGTCCTTGGCTTTGGGCATGCATTAGCCAGGTGTCCCTTCTCATTGCGGTTGTAGCATCGAAGACCATTCAACCCATGCTGAGCATTTCCCTGTTCCACCACTTGAGCTCGTTGTTATTCCTACCCACAGCATTAAACCCTTGACCACCGCCCATCTGACCATAACCACGATTCTGAACTTCAACTCGTCCATTGTTCACAACTTGACTTGATTCCTAGTATTAGATGAGGAGCGAATGCGGTTGTTGGATTTGTTGGTATAACGGCTAAAGGCATTAGCAATCATAGCAAATCCTTGTTGCAATGCTTCGAACGGATCGGATTCCTCATTATGAAGTGCTTGATCATTGTTGTAAGGAACCAACTGATTTTGTTGAGGTTGATGTGATTGATCGTTTGGTGGGTTTGAAGCAGTTGGTTGAGTTGCTGGTTGAGGAGAATAATTTTGTTGAGCATATAAGGCAAGTTGTTGATTTTCCGGATGTGTGGGTGGAGCAATTTGAGCACGGAGAATCCTTTCCCTATCAACTTCCTTTTCATGAAGCTTCAAGTAATCGTTACAAACAATCGAGTAGGTAGACTTGATGCATGTTTTTAGCTTGACGGAGAAAAATGACATACTTCTCCCATTCAGGACCAAGACTACTTAGGAACTTAGTATTCACTGCAATTCTTGGCATGTGGATGTTGTGTTTATCCAAATCATTGATGATGTCTGAAAATCGGTGATGAAAGGACTCGAGTGTCTCCAGGGTTCAATCATGAAGTGTTCATAAGCCAAGTAAATTTTGGATTCCAAATCTTCCTGATTGATCTTGATCCTTCCATAAGAAGCCGAATATGATCCCACATTTTCTTTGCAGTCTTTTGAGCATCAACACTACGAAGAAATAGGTTTGGTAATCCTAGGAGGATATATTCCATTGCAAGCTCATCTGCTTCATAGTGTAGAAGTTATTAAGGATTCAAGTCTGCTTGAGTAGCAATGTTGGTTGTTCATCTCTTGGTGGAATGGCATTAGGATTTCGGGTACAATGACAGTAGGCATCTCAAAGGACCTTCAAGATAACCTTCTTTAAGAACTTTCCATGTGGCTTCTTTAGATCACAAAATCTAAAGAACCTTATTACCCATTGATCGTAGTTTCTTGGAGTGAGCATTGGAGGTCTATCAAGTGAACCAACCTCATGAATTGATTGTTGTCGCTTAAAGTTTCAAACATCTTTGCAAACCAAGTGGGTTCCCTCATAGTGATCCTTTTGATGGATGTTGATTAAAGTCATTTGTGTATGGTTGAGCTTGAAGACTTGGTGGTGGTTGAACCATTTGAGGTTGTGGATTTGCCGCAAGTTGTGGAGTATGTTGTTGGTTAAATTGTTGTTGATAAATTGCTTGTTGTTGATTCCATTGTTGATGTTGTGGAGTTAGTTGTTGTTGACGTTGAGGATGAGGATAAGTGTAAAGGAAATAGTTAGAGTATGGTGGTTGTGACATGTTGATAAACTTGTGTTGGTAAAAATGGATCTTTGTAGTCGAATGAACCTTTGTTGATGAAGTATCCTTAGGCTTAGAAATAACCAAATAACACTTAAGCGTTAAAAACGCAAAATTACGCGTAACAATAAGGAGTTACGCGTAGGTTTTAGCTTATGCGTAAGCAGGGAGAAAAGGCTAAAGTTATGCGTAGACAACAAAGTTAGGCGTAGAAACTTAGGCGTAGGATTTAGCTTATTCGTAAGACAAGGCTTAAAGCGCAAGAAAAATCTTAGGCGTAGATTTCTACGCGTAAAGTTGAGCTTACCTGGCGTAATTTAGGGTTTTATCCCAAATGATCTTTTACACTATCACAGTGCAAAAGATATCCAAAGTCGACGTATTTTCCGACTTATCCAAGTAAGAAAACCGCGGAATAAACCACAAAATGAAGATCAAACCAAGGAAAATCTTACGCGTAATTTTAGGGTTGTGATACGCGTAGGATTACGTAATTTGATTTTGCCCAAAGATGTTTCTAAACCAGTTTTGTGTGATGAAATAGCTTCAATAACACCAAAATAACACAAAAGTGTGAGACTTGATGATCCAAAGCACTCAAAATAGTTATCGCGTTAGAATGACAACACCGAATAAAACTAGTTCATAAACAATGATTCACGCATAAAGTTTGAAACTTTTTGCCAAAAACAAGTATTTTAACACCTTAAAACGTTGAAAGTACAAGAATCTTGGATTAAAAGTGTAAAAAACAAGTTTTTAAGAGAGCTAAAGAATCGTTATCTTTACGTAAGACCCTAAAACAAAAAAACTTCAAAAACAAAGCAGTACACTGACTATTTGGCGATTGATACCACTGTTAGGTCACAAGGTTTACGACACAAGCTTATAAGAAAGATAGAGAGGCGATTGAACAAGATTCCAAACACACACACACGATAATATGGAACGGTTAGGCATAGAGGTGAGTGAAAGAATAACTTGAACAACCACCCTTCAAATGAAGGTTTACAAGAGGTATTTATAGGAGGGAAGCAGAGTGCAACCTCCTAGTTCCATTCCTTTCCTTATTGGGCTAGCCCTAGGCTTATGGGCCTTCTACATAAGCCTAAGGCTAATAACAAACATAAAGGCCATAATAAGCTAACTATTACATATGAGTAACTAACACTTGAATAAGGTTTAGGAGTGATTCCAACACCTCCATCTCATATTAACTGTCCACTTTGACTTTTTTAGGTCTTTCTTTTTTAACTTCGACCTTAAATATTTTTGTTTGTATTATGCAATACTTTATGCAAAATATATAAATAGATTAGGTTTTAAATATATTTTTATTTGTATAATTTTTATTAGATATTATATACCACAAACAAAAATATTTAAAGGTCAAAGTTGAGAAAGAAGACTTCAAAGTCAAAAGAAGACAATTAATTTGGCACCTTGAAGTGGTGTATTTTAGGTACCTTGGATAAATATTTTTTGTATTGCTTTTGCTTTTTCATTTTTTTACATAAACTTTACACATTTTGCATTTTTAGCTTATACCCGCACCATCTTTGCACCTTAGCTCTAATACTCTTACACTATAATTATCCTACTAATTCATATAATTTTGCCACTCATGAGACACTTGTCTCATAATACACATTTAAGACACCTCTTAGACACATGTAATTACACAATTGCATGTACTGGTTTTATAAAACTAGACCAAAATTCCTCATCTTTCATTTAACTACCAAATAACTCACATATTTCTCTCCCTACTCTTGTGCTTGCCGTACTATTTACACGACCAAACCACACCATAGCTTTTTATCTTTCACTAGTTCTTTGCTCTAAGTTTTGAAGGTTTAGACTCCTTGGTAGTTCCTTGGCTCATTTCACCACAAATAACACCATAATCTCATCATTTCATGGGTAATTCTTGGAGTATAAGAGGGTTTTTACAAGGGTTTTGTTCAGTTGATCAAGCGTTTTAAGGGATAATTTGGAAGCTTGGGTATAAGTTGTTGGTGATTAGAAAACTAGTTTAGGTATTCTTGTCTTGTTTCATTTTTCACCACCACCATAAGAACATTGTAAAGCGAATTATTTTCATATCCATTTCTGTACATTTATATATGTATTTACATGTTTCGTACATTTATGTCATTAGATTATACCTTGTACTTAGATAAAAAAACACTAGAAAACTCAAGAAAACATGTTTTTGTTCATAAGTTTTTGTGACAGTTTTGACCAGGGGCATAAATGTAATTTTCTGCTCTAATCAGTAGGTTTCTAGACTTAGGAACAAAGTTGTGGTTATAAGTCTATTCTTAGCTTCGATTCTTCAGGTGGCTCGTCCCATAACGATACCAGATGATTTAATTAAAAATAAATGGTGAAAGTGTCCAAAATTTGCATAACAAATTTCCAATGGTAAAAACTCAAAAATATTGTATAGAACCAACTATTTGGGTAAAAATAGAAAGTGTAGAGGACATTTTAAATTAAACATGGCTTTTCGAATCGATTAAAACAGTGTTGTAAACCAAAAACTAGAGCTGTTTTTGTGGGACTGTTTTACACATAAAATAACCAACTTTGACACTTAAGGGTAAATTGGTAATTTCACATAGATTATGATAACTTTGGAATTGTGAGGCCTACAAACCTGATTAGTAGACTCAAATACCTTTCCATGGACATAAAAAACGAGTCATAACCATTTACGGTTTAGGAGTAACGAACTTTTAAAACCGGATAACTATATTAAAAACCAATCAACACATCGGTTAGGGATTGTAAAACTTTTCAAACTTGTCAAAAATTAGTCCTTATCTTTTTAAAAACCTCATAAACACTAAGTACAATGGTATAATCGATGTAAAAACTTTATAAAGTCATTTACATATTTACGTTATTATTCATAAAACCTAAGACGCAACGCTATATTCTAGGTTGCTATTAGGAGTTTCAGGGCTTTTTTGCTATCTTATTTCGTTACTTGGTATCACATTACTTAAGGTGAGTTTCATAGCCCCACTTTTACTTCTTTTTAACTACTTTTGAGGTGAGAATACAAGCTTGTTTACTTACATATATTGCTTGCTTTTACATACGGACACAAGTGCACAAAATAATTACATATTACCCAAGTTACATATCATGGACTGTTAATTACGTAGTATGCACGAATGTTGTTAATAGATTTATTAGGTTGAAACTCCCGTCTAGGTAGTTGCCCTACTTGACTGGTTTGTCAAATGGACACATAATCATTTGAGGAATTTGAGTGTTCACGGAAAGGAACACGTGTAGGGGAACCACTCTGAAACATTAAGTCTTCATGGTCATGAGATTAGGCCAATGGTAACACTTTTCTATGACATTGTATGTTTTATAATTGTCATACACGTTGAAATCTTGTGGTTTACACTTGACTTTTACATTTACATCATTATCATGGATTGATGTGTGAATCTATATGTTACAAGTCTTGTGTGGGCGAGACTTGTAACAGGATAGATTGATATGACTTTTGCAATGAGGATTTGCTTCCAATGGTTTTCCCTTCTAAATTATGGATTACATCATGAAATATCTTTGTGATGACTTTCTAGACAAATTATTGCAACCAAGTGATTTGACTTTGACATTTTGACTTTCTATTTTTGGAAATGTTTTGTTACATAGAATTATGTGTGAATCTAAGTATTACAAGTCTTGTATGGGCGGGACTTGTAATAGGAGGATTGATATAATAATTGCTATGTTAATTCTTTTAAAAAGCATTTCATTTTATTTTATTAAACCTATGAACTCACCAACCTTGTATTAACACTTTTAGCATGTATTTTCTCCGGGTTCATAAGGCATTAACTTTAAATTGGAGCATTAGAGTTTCACGGCATGTGTTGAAGACTCGAGTGCATTATATTACTATTCAATAATTTTTAAAAGTGTTTATGTTTCATTTTACATTGGGACCTCTATTTTGTAACTCTGATATTACTTATCGAATGGTATCTTTTAAAAACGTCTCATTTAGAGGTTGTTTTATATGATTTGAACTTTGTGCTATGAAGTAACACCCTATTACGTTATCTTCCTTGTGATATTTTGAGGGTTATTCAGATTGGTATCGAGCCGGTTATAGCGAACTAGGTTGTATTAGTTGGCCTAGACTATAGCCATTTCATGAAAAACATACCACGCACATTGATGGTTTCATAGGGTTTTAAATTTGTAATCAAAATTCCTAGGTTAACTAGGAACACATTGAACAAGTATACCTAGTCAAGTTGTAGTATAGGTTAAGTAAAATCAAAAT
Source organism: Chrysanthemum makinoi (assembly GCA_910596185.1). Classification (NCBI taxonomy): domain Eukaryota; kingdom Viridiplantae; phylum Streptophyta; class Magnoliopsida; order Asterales; family Asteraceae; genus Chrysanthemum; species Chrysanthemum makinoi. The sequence goes on from OU343216.1 coordinate 151,712,397, forward strand.
TAGTCCCAAAAGATTTGGTTTGCACTACAAAGTGTTGTTTGTTTTATTTAAGCAACAAAGAAAGTAATATAAGAACAAGCAAGTATCAAGACATTCATCATTATTCCAACCAAACACAAAATCTCAATAATCATATCAATAAGAAACATCTTTAAATATAAAAGTAACAAGGTTTACTCAAAGTATGATTACAATGGCAAGATGAAGGATTATAGCAACCTTCAAGCCTCCAATCAACTACAATAGTTCTACCAGTAGGAAAAATGATGTCCAAGCCTTCAACAACCCCTTGAGCACACTACACGAATTTGGCAGAGGTTTGTGGTCTTTTGGGGAAGATAAGTTGGTAAAATTCGTCCTAAGGGGTGGGCTTGAATTTCACAAGGTGGATAGGATAGTTGGTGGAAGGTCATAAAGGTTGAGGCTTGAATTTGCACCTGGGGAAAGATAAGTTGAGAGAGGGATGTTGTAATAGGTGGAAATTAGTCCTTAAGTGGAGGCTAGAATTTCACACCTAGAGATGGAGTGGTGGATGAAAGGGATGAGAAGGATGGAGAAGGGATGATGAAATGAGGTTATGAGGCTCTATTTATACTACTTCCAAGCCTAAGGGTATTCAATGCTTTTCTTGGAGGCCAAATGGTTTGGAAGGGACTAGAATACATGTAGGAAGGACATAGAATTGTTTGGAATAAGTTTGGAGTCTTAGTGATGAAGAAATGGCTATCCAGGGCTTCCCAACCGAATCGGTTGGGCTCCAACCGTTTCGGTTGGTCTTATTAACTACTCTCCAACCGTTTCGGTTGCGGGGACCGACCGAACAGTTGGAGCCTTTTGACAGAACTTGACAAGCTCCAGAGTTGTAGATCTTTCTCTTAGCTTTCCGTGGCCGCGAACCGGGGTCAAACGGAGTCCGTATGCAAAAGTTATGGCCAAAATGGTGAAGGTGTGTCGGGAACAATAGGTCTTCAATATGTCTTCGTTTTAGTTTCTTTTCTTCATTTCTTTCTCGTTTTCCTTGTTGAACTTTATTCTTGAGTCTTTGGACTTCTAACTGATGACTTTATCTTCGAATATACTCCACAATCTTGCTTTTGTCGAATTATTCTTCGGATATAATAGATCTTCGTATTTTACTTCTTTTTCGTCTTTTTTCTCCCTTTCCCTGTACTTGGCTACAAATGAACTAGCAAACGTGCTTTTATCGATTAAGCATCAAAAGCATATGATTATAGCCAAATAGATACATAAAATCACGGATAACGCTACTAAAAACATGTACAATTTGAGCGTTATCAAATTCCTCACACTTAAACTTTGCTTGCCCTCAAGCAAATCTAAGAAAATAAAAATTAAACTACATACCTAAATGACAAAACGAAAAGAAATTTTAAATAAAATATTTTGGCTTTTTTTTTCTATTTTTTTAATAACAAACATATATAAAAAATAAGCGAAAAAATGAAAACTCCCCACACTTAAGGTTTTTGCTTGCCCTCAAGCAAATCTAGAAATTAAGAAAAAATAAAATCACATGGTGCATGAAATATGATTAATAAATATGATGCAAATATACAAGTACATTACAAGATAAGATTCATCGTTTTAAGCTTTTAAGGTGAAAAACGAAATGTTTGACAATACCCATGGATTCTCGCTTGATAACATGGCTAAGCACCTCCGCGAAGGGAATGAAGTATAATTCACTCCTTTCTCAATTTATTTAGTGATGGATAGTATTAAGGAATAATACCTCATATTGCCAGTCATGATCTATATATTACCATAGGCTTGTACAAGAAATAAAACTCCACCGACGTGGCATAAGCACCAAGTGTAAACATCTAAAGAGGGCTTTTATTTGGGTTAGGCTAAAAGGGTTTATCGGGCTTATGTTCAAACATTACATACAAGAATATAATAGATCGAATTCTTGATTAAGTCAAATAACGGATGGTCACTAGAGTATACCTTGGATCGCTGGCGCGTTATTCGCATAACGGATAATTCACCAAAAATGCTAGATCGCTGGCGCGTCATTCGATCCTTCAAGAACCGGATGGTCACTAAAAAAATTCACGCACTTCATATTCACCAGCCAAAGGGAAGGGATAAGGCATGGGAACATTTATTAAATTGTTGTTAAAAAAGAAATTAAAGTAAGTCAAGTCTAATACCCATGTTATTTAGTTACGAACAATCCACAAAACCGAAAATGATTATAGTTACTAACTTCTCTTCACATATCGATCACCAAATATATATATATATATATATATCAAAATCCTATCACGGCCGTAATTGATATCTCAAACATATTTCATCTTCTTTGTCATCACATATATTTTTTTTTCTTTCATTTTTTTTTCGATGACTTATTCTTTTTTTTTTTCATCACTTTTTTTTGTATCACTTCTCCCCACATTTCATGAGCATACACACCACAAAAATACGAATAAGTTGGCCACCTTTGTCTTTGTCGGAATGGCACACACAATTGACAAAGTGCGGCTAACTCAATCATCAAAAACAATCCATCATAGAAACAACTAGACCCTGTTTAGACATTGACAAGGGGTAGGCTAAGGTTTAAAGTGTAAAATATTTTTGTATTTTTTTGGATGAAACAAAAGAATGGGATGGCCAGGGAGGGTTGTACTAAGGGTATCTAGTGCTAAAATGAGCTAACAAATGTTCTCATGGGTGGTTAACTAACACGATGTGGTTATCTAATATATCATTAGATGTAAAATGGAAGCCATTGGTTTTATTCCTAAAGTTGCCTCTTTATCACACGAATACACTTATATCACTGAAATGTGATCTTACTGCGTGCGGTATTGATTTACAAGTACAAGTTCTAGAATAAATAAAGATGCGGCACTCATAGCAAAAGATCCAAGCATAAAAGATGTATGCTATATATGAAACATGCTATAATCCTCAAAATTTGTGAAAGGGCTATAAATCGCTAGCAAATGTTATCGATCCCATAATGGATTGCTATATCAGGGACACATCTCAAATTTTTCAAAATTACAGATTTCACCAGTGGGTTGATCTAGTTATTCTAATATATTATCCTATAAGCGTGAAAACAACTTAGATCACAGAACAAGTACACAAAATTTAAAATATTGGCCCAAAAATTTGGAAATTTAAAAATAAGATTCGCTTTTCACAATAATAATTCCCCAAATTTAAGTTAAGCACACAAAGAAAAATATAATTAATGATATTTATATTATTATTACCTACGAGAAAACTTTGAAAAATAAACTATTCTGATTTTTTTTTTTTTTTTTTTTTTTTTTTTTTTAGTTTTAAATTTAAAAAAAAAAAAAAAAACCAAACATGACTTTTTCTTTTCCCACGAGTTCTCGGTAGCTCCATTGAAACACACAAAGCGGAGAAGCAGTCAACGAAGCATATTAAAACCCAACTTCTTTAGGGTCAGGGAGACCCGCCTATACCCTCTCACACACGTTTACAATGGTGAGCCTTACTTTCGATGGACTAAAACAAATCAATTTATAAAATAATTTACCAAAAACAAACAAGGAAAAATAACAAAGAAACAAAATAAAGCAACTGCGAAAACTTCAAAGCATGTAAGGATGGGGAAAAATTTAAATAATAAGTCCAAGAGAAACGAAACTTCACGGCTAAACATCACGATTGAACTCCATATGATAGGTGCTAAGCAAGCTAGCATAGCGTGTGAGATCAATCGATTTCTCTTCCAAACATGTCCAAAATCAAGAGTGTAAGATGCAGAATCCAATCAATCCTTCTCAAGAGCTTATTAAATATGCAAATTAAATAAAACTACAAAAACCACAAAATTATAAAACTCCTTTTAGTAGGCATCACGTTTGCATTTAGCGTATGCAACAAGCCTTTAAACCCCTCGGTGGCCCGAGTGGACGAGTTGTAGTCTCATGAGGGTTTCGATGAACATACCCAAAGTTCAAACACTTTTATTTTTAAAACACATGTGCTTATTTATTTACAATGTACTAAAATAACAAAACTTAAAATGGAAAAAACAAATTAAGCGAAATGATACTCTTTCAAAAACAAAAAGACTCTTAAACTTATTCTATCTAAACACAAACACAAAAACATGACTTTTGAAAATTATTTACCGAGAGCTCCAACCGTTTCGGTTGGGATTCCAACCGATTCGGTTGGAGTTGTTTGGGTGGTTTTGGTGTTTTTTTGGCAAACGATTTCGAGCACACTTTGAAAGCAATCATTGAAACGAGCATTTTTAGAACACATGAAACAAAATCCCAACATCAAAAGCTTGATTTTGATGCCAATATCAATTGAGCAATTATGAGAAAATGAGAGATTTTTGGAAAGAAAACGTAAGGGAGCAATTAAGCAAACATCAAGAGCAATCAAACAAGAGCAAAGAAACAATCATTCATGAGAAAAATCAATATAGCATTCGAACAAACTAGCAAACAGGCAATCAATTCAAGAAAACAATTCAATCAAACAAACAATCAAACACCTAAGAACAAAAACCAAATCCCCGGCAGCGGCGCCAAAAACTTGATGGTGACGATGCCGGAATTATCATGCAAGCAAACAAACAATCTTTCAAACAAGAAAACAATGGCAGAAAGCTTAAAATTACCAAAACAAATCCACAAAAACTTAATGGGTTCCATCAGGGTTTTAAATTTGTAATCAAGAATAATCGTTTAACTAGGAACAAATTCGGGCAAGTATACCCTAGTCAAGTTGTAGTATAGGTTTTGATAAATCAAGGTCGTCCTAAGAGACTTGGTTGCACTACAAGTGTTGTTTTTTGTTTAAGCAAATATTTCTAACTACGTAGATGGTTATGATTGTCCCGGATCAAACCAACAAAAAAAGTAATATAAGAACAGCAAGCAAATAGCAAAATTCATCATTATTCCAATCAAACACAAAATCTCAATAATCATATCAATAACAAACATCTTTAAATATAAAAGTAACAAGGTTTACCCAAAGTATGAATACATAAAGGCAAAGATGAAGGATTATAGCAACCTTCAAACCTCCTATCATTCTACCAAGTGTGTATTGAGCATACTACTGCAATTTGGCATAGGTTTGTGGTCTTTTGGGGAAGATAAGTTGGTGGAAATTCATCCTTAAGGGTGGAGGCTTGAATTTCACAAAAGTTGGGATAGGATAGTTGGTGGAAATAGTCCTTAAGGGTGGAAGCTTGAATTTCACACCTTTGGGGAAGGTAAGTTGAGAGAGGGATGTTGTATGTGGTGGAAATCGTCCTTAAGGGTGGAGGCTAGAATTTCCACACCTAGAGATGGAGGTAGTGGGTGAAAGGGATGAGAAGGATGAAGGGATGATGAAAAAGAGGTTGCAAAGGCTTCTATTATACTTCCAAATCTAGGGGTATTCATGCTTTTCTTGGAGGCCAAGTGGTTTAGAAGGGACTAGAATACATGTAGGAAGGACCTAGAATCGTTTGGAACAATTTTGGAGTCTTAGTGATGAAGAAATGGCATTCGGGGCTTCCCAACACAATCGGTTGGGCTCCAACCGTTTCGGTTGGTCTTATTGACTACTCTCCAACCGTTTTGGTTGCGGGCCCCGACCGAACAGTTGGATTCTTTTGACAGAAATTGACAAGCTCCGAAGTTGTGGATCTTTCTCTTAGCTTTCTGTGTCCGCGAACCGGGGGTAAAACGGAGTCCGTATGCAAAAGTTATGGCCGAAATGATGAAGGTGTGTCGGGAACAACGAGTCTTCCAATATGTCTTCGTTTTAGTTTCTTTTCTTCATTTCTTTCTCGTTTTCTTTCTTGAACTTTATTCTTGAGTCTTTTGACCACTAACTCGATGACTTTATCTTCTCGAATATACTCCACAAGTCTTGCTTTTTTCGGGAATTCTTCGAATATGGAGAAATCTTCGTATTTTACTTCTTTTTACGTCTTTTTCTCCACTGTACTTGTACAAATGAACTAGAAAACGTACTTTTGGACGATTAAGCATCAAAAGCATATTATTATAGCCAAATAACATACATAAAATCACGGATAACGACACTAAAAACATGTACAATTTGAGCGTTATCACACATAGTCAATAAACTGTTTTACATGCTCTTACATTTTAATGATCTATAAAATGTTCCCGAGATGTGTGAGTTACACAATGGTCTCATTTACTTCCTTGACGTTTTGGGTTACACAATGGTCTCATTTAATTCTCAGACATTATGGGTTACACAATGATC
>OU343216.1:151722211-151758442 GCA_910596185.1 Chrysanthemum makinoi
CACCTCAATTAGTATAATCTATCCATAGTTAATTAGATAATTAGTTAAAGTAGTAGAAATCGGTAGAAGTACCACCCCCCATCTTATACCCCGAGATTTTTACCCTTGCTTTCTAAAAAAACATAAAAAAGACTAAAAAGAATCTTCGTCAAGCCCACCTTCTCTTCATATATCTCTTTCTAGCATTCCTATTTCCCTAGAGAACGAAATCAATCCCCTGGGCTTATCACATACTACACTACAACGATTAGGTTCACTGCCTAGAGGGTTGAAAGACTTGCTCATAGAAAAGGAGGTTTTCTCGCCCCGAACCATCGTATCAAGTTTTTGGCGCCACTGCCGAGGAATAGAATAGCTAGTTAGACTTCTATCTCGTTTAGGTCCACTCACTTGATTCCTATCAAATGAGCCTTTTTTCTTTCTGCTAGCTTTGTAGTCTATCCCCATTCTTGTGTGTTTTGTTCGAGATCTCATCACTTGCCATGATTCGCATAATTTGTCGTAGAAACTTTGTACTACCTCCCAAACCCCGCTATGGAAAATACAATTCCACAAAACCTTTCACCCGTTTACCACTTTGGAAACCACCTAGGGCATAATAAAATAAGTTGGCAGATAATAGTCCTTTTATGATTCGGATTCCGATGAGGAATTTGATGACGGGGAGGCACTTGACAACGAAGAAGTCATCAATGGAGTTAGGATTGAAAAGGAAGAAGATCCCTCCCAATGTTTTGACCCTAGGTGTAGAATTGAGATTGATGGTCACTTCAACATGCAATTTCCTTGTAAAATATGATTTGAAAGTTTTGATGCTTACTTGAATTCATTCTTACCTTTAAACTTAATCTCAAGGAATCTATATAATAAAATTAAGGTAAATGAATTAGTTTATCAAAGGAACAATGTTGTTGATGCGGTCACTCACTTGCACGTGTTTGTTGGAAGTCTTGATTTTTTGGTTGAATTCATGATTTTAGAAGACTTAGGAGAATTCATTGATAGAAGCCTAACTCAAGTGATATTTGAAAAACCCTTTAAGAGAATGACTAAGTTGAATGAACGAATGGTTTATGGTTTAATTACATTCTCTAGTGAGGTTGAGGATTTTGTCTATCAAATGCCCAGTACACACCCTAGGTTTAGACACAAAGATATAGAGGCATGTAATCGAATGGCTCCTATTTCGTTACTTAGTGAAAGAGACAAACAAATGGGATTTAGATATACTTATGAAAAAAATGAGAGGTATTATAAAAATTGTCTAGAGTTAAGAGATGATTATAAGAAAGATGAGAGAACATTAGAGTGGCTTAGATATGGGCATATGAGCATGCATGAGATGACGTAGGAGCACGACTTCGAGTCTAGCTACAAGTCTCATAAATAAAGAAAAGCTGCAGAGGCAACCCATGCTTCATTGTTTGCTAGTTTGTTTTTCAATTTGTGTGTTTATATATCTTTTTCATTATTATTTATTCTCATGTTAGACTTTGTAAAAATGCTTTATTTTGTTTTTAACCTCTTCTTAATTGCATATAAAAGTATTTTACAAAATGATAAGTGTAGGGAAGATCATATATGTTTTTAAGAACATGAACATGAGATTAACAATAAATGAAATTGATATATATGTGTGTTTGTTAGAGTCAAATGCTTGTCTCGAGTCATAATGGATGTTTTGCAGTTTCCAGGTGTTAATGAGGTAATTTTTCCAGAAAAAACGCAGTAGACCATTTTTTGTCAGAACAACCTGACGGCGTCAGGATTAACACATGACGACGCCGTAATGTAGAAAGAAAATGTCAGTTTCGTTTTCTGTGTAATTTGTAATTTTGGAAATTCCTAATTCTTAATTTTCCAGAAAAACTGCAAACATTCATTCCACAAGCATTATATCTTACTTGGTTTCTAGTGTAGTTGTGTGTCATATATAGTTTTACCGCCAATTTTACGTGAAGGTTTTGTTTGTTTTCTTATAAGTATGCAGGTTATATTGGACAAGAAGAAGAAACACATATTGGATGAAGCTTATTACTTATGCATTCTTCTTGGAGGAGGATTTACCCGCAACTTCACACATATCTGACCGAGCTAATCATGGGAGTATTAGTTTCTTTCTCTTACTTACCTTCCTTTATCATAACTTTGATACTTTCGGGAAACATTGGGGACAATGTTCAGTTTAAGTGTAGGAGGGAGAACAAAACGGGAACTTAGAAACTATTCACTCACTTGATTATTTATCTTGTCCTTGGTAATTTGTGTAATTAACCATAAGAAATATTTGTTAGGGAAATTTTAGCACCAAATTTAATTTTTTTATGACATTTACGAGCTAAACTTTAGTCTTAATAAAGCGTCTCATGGATAGAAATTATATGGCTAGCACAAAAACCATATACCACTCAAATTCCACGCTAAAAACGTGAGGTTCGCCCCTAGATCTTTAGGAATAAAAGCATTCGCCTTTAATGCTTAGTGAGTGTACCGGTAGTATTTTTGTGATGCATTCCGAGATCGCTAGTGAGACTACACTTGTGTAGTTAGGATTAACTAAATGACAAGATGCATTAGGATAACCTTTGTTTTTAACCTGTATTATAATTACCTCTTCCACATTGGTTGAGTAATTACCCCACACCCTTGCGATGTACTCATCTTTAGTACACGATACCCCTAGTTAACCCCTCAGAGCCTATCCTTTTTGCGGTTCTCGTGATGTTCGGTTTTCCGGAATATCAATGAAGAACATTGTTTACAATCCACACCCAAATAGCCTTAACCTACCTTGTATGCACTCATCTTTAGTGCATTATTGTTATCACTACTAAACCCTTATTTCATTTATCTAATTACTTGCATGGTTGCTAAGTCGAGTCATATCTTTTGTATACAGTTTTGGGACGATTGAGAGTCATGGGTTAAAGTAATATTTAATGGAATAACGGGAAAGAATGATAAATTCAAATTCCCTTTGTCTACGTAATTAAATACTCCAAGTGTTTTGATCTTTTCAAATCGGGTCAATTAGTATTAGTTAAATAAAACCTCAAGTTTAGGGATGCTCCTATAAATCCCTTATATTTTGATGTTATCGTAGAGGATGGTAGAGTAAAAAGCTATGAAAAAAAAGCGAAAAAAAGAGAAAAAGAGTTGAGGAAAAAAAATGAAAAAAATGAGAAAAACATACGGGCTACCATCCTACATCTATCTTTAAATTTATGTTTTTAAGTTTATGTTTGTGTTTTGTTTCAATGTATCTAGTGTTATTGAGTCGAGTCTTAGCTTAGCAACGCCACGCTTCACATGCTTGTAACATAATATTTTTGACTTGCCTCTACTAAATATCCCCTATCCAACAAAACCCTTTACTTCCCTACCCTAAGCCTAACGTTACAACCCTTTGTAAATACCTCTTAGATAGTTATTCATAGGTGCTTACGCCAAAGCGATAGAAGTTTGATCTATTCTCCACGTTGAGTTAAAGTGTCCTCTACATTTTCTCTTTTTACACAAACAGTTGGTTATATACAAACATTTTGATTTTTTACCATTTTAAATATGTTATGCAAATTTTGGACATTTTCACGATTTATTTTATAACTAAATCATAAGGTACCCTTACGGGATGAGCCACCCCGCGAATCAAATTTAAGAAATATATCGATAACCACAAAATTTTCCCTAAATCTAGTAACCCACTGATTGGAGCAAAAATTTACATTTATGCCCCTGGTCAAAACTGTCACAGAAACTTATGAACAAAAACATATTTTCTTGAGTTTTCTAGCTTTGTTATCTAAGTACACTTTATAATCTAATGATATAAATGTATGAAATATGTAAATACATATATAAATGTACAAAAATGGATATGTAAATTCCCTTACAATGTTCTTATGGTCGTGTTGAAAAATGAAACAAGACAAGAACACATAAACTTGTTTACTAATCACCAACAAATTATACCCAAGCTTCCAAATCATCCCTTAAAACCTTTGATCAATTAAACAAAACCCTTGTAAAAACCCTTTTATTATCCAAGAATTACCCAAGAAATGATGAGATTATGTTGTTGTTTATGGTGAAATGAACCAAGGAACTACTAAGGAGTCTAAACCTTCAAAACTTAGAGCAAAGAAACTAGTAAAAGATCAAAAGCTATGGTGTGGTTTTGTAACACCCCAACCTGACAAGGGTCAAAAAAATCACATTATGGTGTCAATGAACAAACACAAGAGGAAGAATTTTATTAATAATAAGGTTACATAAGTTCAAAATGAAACTAAAGGCATCCACAATCAGCTTATGTGGCATGGTGCAATGAAAAAAAGTGTCTAAGAATTAAGTGATCAAACCCATTGTGGGTCTCCACTTCATCACATGCACAATGTATGGTGCTCTCAACACACATCTATTATTTATTCATTAGTTTTGTGTATTTCTTTTTTTATTTCACAGATGGTGGGCCCATTAAAAGTTTAATGAGTTGGCAGAGATTTTATAGAGGATGGTGTAATGCTTATTTGGCACTCTATTAAACTTAAAAAAAGAATATAGCATTGAGGATGCTCTAAGGGAAATATAATTCTAAATCATAATGAGTTCCCAAAACTAAAAATACAAATCTGAACTAAATCTAACTGAAGATAAATCCAAACTCTAATCCAGATGTAAAAGGCATCTATCATCAGAGTAGTCCACTAAGAGCTCCTATACACTCATTACCCAATCCCAGCTTCCAATCTAAAACCTGCCGCACGAATAGAAATGCGGTTGAGCTTAAAAATCCCAGTGAACAGATATTACCAAAACGAATAATCAAACATATATAAGTATAGGGAAAGGGAAACATAAGCTCCTACTGAAACGAGTATCATATGTCAAACGAATAAGAGATCAAGGATCAACTGAACAAATATCATAAGTCAAATGAAGTGAGAGATCAAAAGATAATACGGAAATCAAATAATCATGGAATCAAACGAATCACATAGGAATGCCCACGAGCTCAAAACATATGTCTAAACATGATACATTCATAGGCCAAATATCCACGCATACATATAACCATCAAATCATAAGTTGTACAAGGAGTAGCTAGCTCCAAATGTACCAAAAGTGAGAGGGGTGTAAGGTACACACAAGCCAATCACTACAAAAAGAAACAAAGTACCTAGGATGCATCCACGCCCCGCAAAACAAATCATATGTATACACATGTTCTAGACAAGTATATACACATATCATACATGGGCCAAGTGTGCTATATATAGAAATGCAGAACAAAAGGGAATGCCGTGGACTAATCACATCGCCATAGATAGTGTCATGTCATTGGTGCCATCAATGACATGGTCATGGTACCTCCATGACTAGTCAAATAGCTCGGGAAACGGAACAGAACAAAGCATATTCAAATCATATCATATCCAATAAGAACATATCAAACTGAACTGAATCATATCATAGCAAAAAGATAGCAAACGGATATCATAACAAATGTCATAACAAAACGGATAGAAAATCGAAGATCATAATGAGTGGAATCATGTCAAATGAATTATATAAAAGGAATCATAGCAAAGGAACATATCAAATGGAATCATAATCATAATCAAGGTTCATAATAAGTCATGAGAAAAACACTCAGATTTGACACATGATCCTATAAAATTCACAAACATGATCAATACAACTCCAAAACACTCCAAACCTATTGGAAAACTTAAATTATACATTAAAATAGGTTTACATGCAAAAATACATAATCAAAGACTTGTGAAACTCAATTTATAACGCATACATATTCGACTATAAAACTGTCCCATTTCCCGAATCTGTTTAGGCCATCATCTAATCATGTTTCAATTATATAAACTCCCATTGAACCATAGTCAACCCTCATTACTAATTATTAGGGTTTCCAAATTTATCATGTACCAAAAATCTTTTTAAACATGTTCGTATAATATAGCCTGGTCCGATTTTAATAAGACATAATTAGGTTAGGGTTTCATGTAAAAGATTTTCATTTATATACTCATATTAACGATACCAAGGATTAGATGTTCAAGTTTATATGTCCATATAATTCATAGGTCACATCAATGAGACATAAAACGATAATGGATACCTCTTGGTCGGATTAAAATGGATGAAATGAGAACTAAAGAACCAATTCAAAACTAGAACTCACGATCAAACCAAATAAAAACCACTATCGATCGCCCCTTGAACCACCTTGTTAACTTCCTTCGTACCTGATTTTTTGGGAGAAAATAAAGTTGGAAGTGCCGACTATTAAAGAGACATAGGGGACCAAATCTTTTCCAAATTCAAATAATTATTATCACTATATCTTAAGTGAAGTTATGGTGCACAAAAGTAAACATAATAGGTCCCAATTAACTTGTAATCGTGTGATGTTCTTGTGTATATAAGTTGTGTGCTGAAATTTTTAATGTACTTAGGTTTAGGAGTTTCATATTTTGAACTTTAAATCATAACATATAGTTTAGACTTTAGGTTATACTCGTAATAAAAGTTCAAACATTATTCGAATTTTCAGGTCGTTGTACGTTTGGCGATGTAAATAGTACAGCAAGCATAAGAGGTGGGAGAGAAATATGTGAGTTATGTTGTAGTTAAATGAAAGATGAGAAATTTTGGTTTAGTTTTATAAAACCAATACATGAAAATGTGTAAGTCTAAAAGGTGTCTTAGATGTGTTATCTATGAGGCAAGTGTCTCATGGTAAAATTATAAGAATTAGTAGGATAATTATAGTGTAAGAGTATTAAAGCTAAGGTGCAAAGGTGGTGCGGGTTTAAGCTAATAATGCAAAACGTGGAAAGTTTACGTAAAAAATATGTAAAAGTAAAAGTATAAAATGTATTGTATAAAACATATAGACTAAACATAGTATAGAGTCGTTTTAAGTTTTAAATGCTTAAAACGTAAGTTAGAACGCGTAAAACGCAAGTTATTTTGAAACAATGAATTTGAATGAAAATGATCATTTAATTGATTATTAGTAGACTAAATATTAGTCTAATGTGATGTAAAATGTATAAAGGTGGTTCTTGTTTTGCGCGGGATAACATTATGGTTATACATAAAGTTTAAAAATTTACGCGATTTGGATAAAACGTTCAAGTTTAATGGTAAAACTTAACGTAAAATTCTCGATTGTTACATTCTCCCCGTGTTAAAAGAATTCCATCTCGAAATTCAGTGTGTGTTATCTGATGTTGAGATATCTGGGAAAAGGTGTAGGTATTTGCGGCGAACTCTGATCTTCACCCTCCTTGGTGAAATTAGGAACTTTTCTAAAGTTTTGTTTGGTGAGAAAAGGTACTATGATTAATCTTAGTACCTAAATAAGCTAGTACTTCTACGGATAAGGTAAAGGAATAAACGATTGTTCTAGAGATAATATTTTAGATCACCTCATGCATGATAACTTAAGAATAAAACCAGGTAGTTCAAATAAGGTCTTAAGACTTCTACTAGGTTGTATGATACTATCGTATGTTCCTGGACCTTGTTAAAGAATATTGGTGATCCTCCGGCTAGATTTCGTACCCATGTCATATCGGATACAAGTAAGCCCACTCATTTACAATTCGTTACTTACATAAAGAAGCGTCCCAATCTATGTAAATAAAGAATTATAAACTTATGCTTCGGCGATTTACAATTTCTTTATTTAAATGAAGAAGTTTCCCAATCTATTCAAATAAGGATATTATAAACTGTCCTACTTAAGAATTTCCAACACAACACTCATACTTAACCGGTATATGTTACTAGACTGTGGATTACGAGATGACGTAGGTGTTCCAAAAGTATGGGACGAGTGTTCAAACATGTTTTCGGAAATGGATAGTAAGATAACTAGTGAGATCGACAGACTATGAAGGTTATAAAAAAACAATAGAATATTGTATCACTCACAATGTCTAGGAAGTAAATGAGATCATTGTGTAACCCATAAGGTCTGAGAATTAAATGAGACCATTGTGTAACCCACAACGTCAGGGAAGTAAATGAGACCATTAGGTAACTCACAATATCTGGGAAGATTTTATAGATCATTAAAATGTAAGAGCATGTAAAACAGTTTAGTGACTATGTGTGATAACGCTCAAATTGTACATGTTTTTAGTAGCGTTATCCATGATTTTATGTATGTTATTTGGCTATAATCATATGTTTTTTATGCTTAATCGTACAAAAGTAGTTTTCTAGTTCATTTGTAGCCAAGTACAGGAAAGTGGAGAAAAAGACGGAAAAAGAAGTAAAATACGAAGATTTCTCCATATTCGAAGAATTCCTGACAAAAGCAAGACTTGTGGAGTATATTCGAGAGGATAAAGTCATCGAGTTAGTGGTCCAAAGACTCAAGAATAAAGTTCAAGAAGGAAAACAAGAAAGAAATGAAGAAAAGAAACTAAAACGAAGACATATTGGAAGACTCGTTGTTCCCGACACACCTTCACCATTTCGGCCATAACTTTTGCATACGGACTCCGTTTTACCCCCGGTTCATGGCCACGGAAATCTAAGAGAAAGATCTACAACTTTGGAGCTTGTCAATTTCTGTCAAAAGAATCCAACCATTCGGTCGGGCCCCGCAACCGAAACGGTTCGAGAGTAGTCAATAAGACCAACCGAAACGGTTGGAGCCCAACCGATTCGGTTGGGAAGCCCTGGAATGCCATTTCTTCATCACTAAGACTCCAAACTTGTTCCAAACGATTCTAGGTCCTTCCTACATGTATTCTAGTCCCTTTCAAACCACTTGGCCTCTAAGAAAAGCATTGAATACCCCTAGGCTTGGAAGTAG
Source organism: Chrysanthemum makinoi (assembly GCA_910596185.1). Taxonomy (NCBI): domain Eukaryota; kingdom Viridiplantae; phylum Streptophyta; class Magnoliopsida; order Asterales; family Asteraceae; genus Chrysanthemum; species Chrysanthemum makinoi. The sequence goes on from OU343216.1 coordinate 151,731,066, forward strand.
TATAAATAGAAGCCTTTGCAACCTCTTTTCATCATCCCTTCTCCATCCTTCTCATCCCTTTCACCCACCACTCCATCTCTAGGTGTGAAATTCTAGTCTCCACCCTTAAGGACGAATTTCCACCTATTACAACATCCCTCTCTCAACTTACCTTCCCCAAAGGTGTGAAATTCAAGCCTCCACCCTTAAGGACGAATTTCCACCAACTATCCTATCCCAACTTGTGTGAAATTCAAGCCTCCACCCTTAAGGATGAATTTCCACCAACTTATCTTCCCCAAAGACCACAAAACCTCAAATTCGTGTAGTGTGCTCAAGGGTTGTTGAATGCGTTTGTACATCATTTTCCGGCTTGGTAGAACTATTGTAGTTTATAGGAGGCTTGAAGGTTGCTATAATCCTTCATCTTTTCCTATTGTAATTCATACTTTGGGAAACCTTGTTACTTTTATATTTAACGATGTTTGTTATTGATATGATTATTGAGATTTTGTGTTTGATTGGAATAATGATGAATATCTTGCTACTTGCTTGTTCTTATATTACTTTTCTTGTTGGTTTGATCCGTGACAATCATAACCATCTACTTGTTACTTGTTACTTGCTTAAACAAAAAAACAACACTTGTAGTGCAACCAAGTCTCTTGGGACGACCTTGATTTACCAAAACCTATACTACAACTTGACTAGGGTATACTTGCCCGAATGTGTTCCTAGTTAACCGTTAATTCTTGATTACAAATTTAAAACCCTGATGGAACCCATTAAGTTTTTGGCGCCGCTGCCGGGGATTTGTTTTGCACTTGTTTGCTCGTTTGATTGTTTTCTTGTTTGATAGATTGTTTGTTTGCTTGCATGATAATTCCGGCATCGTCACCATCAAGTTTTTGGCGCCGCTGCCGGGGATTTGGTTTTTGTTCTTAGGTGTTTGATTGTTTGTTTGATTGAATTGTTTGCTTGAATTGATTGCTTGTTTGCTAGTTTGTTCGAATGCTATAATGCTTTTGCTCATGAATGATTGTTTCTTTGCTCTTGTTTGATTGCTCTTGATGTTTGCTTAATTGCTCCCTTACGTTTTCTTTAAAAAAATCTCTCATTTTCTCATAATTTCTCAATTGATATTGGCATCAAAATCAAGCTTTTGATGTTCGGATTTTGTTTCATGTGTTCTAAAAATGCTCGTTTCAATGATTGCTTTCAAAGTGTGCTCGAAATCGTTTGCGAAAAAAACACCAAAACCACCCAAACAACTCCAACCGAATCGGTTGGAATCCCAACCGAAACGGTTGGAGCTCTCGGTAAATAATTTTCAAAAGTCATGTTTTTGTGTTTGTGTTTAGATAGAATAAGTTTAAGAGTCTTTTTGTTTTTGAAAGAGTATCATTTCTGCTTAATTTGGTTTTTCCATTTTAAGTTTTGTTATTTTAGTACATTGTAAATAAATAAGCACATGTGTTTTAAAAATAAAAGTGTTTTGAACTTTGTGGGTATGTTCACTGGAAACCCTCGCGAGACTATAACTCGTCCACTCGGGCCACCGAGAGGTTTAAAGGCTTTTTGCATACGCTAAATGCAACCGTGATGCCTACGAAAGGGAGTTTTATAATTTTGCGTGTTTTTGTAGTTTTATTTAATTTTGCATATTTAATAAGCTCTTGGAGGAAGGATTGATTGGATTCTTGGCGATCTTACACTCTTGATTGGACATGTTTGGAAGAGAAATCGATTGATCTCACACGCTTATGCTAGCGTTTGCTTAGCACCTTATCATATGGAGTTCAATCGTGATGTTTAGCCCGGGAAGTTTCGTTTCTCTTGGACTTATTATTTAAATTTTCCCTATCTTTACATGCTTTGAAGTTTTCGCAGTTGCTTTATTTTGTTTCTTTGTTATTTTTCCTTTGTTTGTTTTTTGGTAAATTATTTTATAAATTGATTTGTTTTAGTCCATCGAAAGTAAGGCTCGCCCATTGTAAACGTGTGTGAGAGGTATAAGGCGGGTCTCCCTGATTCCCTAAAGAAGTTGGGTTTTTAATATGCTTCGCGTTGACCTGCTTCTCCGCTTCTTTGTGTGTTTCAATGGAGCTACCGAGAACTCGTGGGAAAAGAAAAAGTCATGTTTGGTTTTTTTTTTTTAAATTTTAAAACTAAAAAAAATAAAAAAAAAAAAAAAAATCGTAACTTGTTTATTTTTCAAATTTTTCTCGTAGTAATAATAATATAAATATCATTAAGTTATTTTTCTTTTGTGTGCTTAACTTAAATTTGGGGGGGAATTATTATTGTGAAAAGCGAATCTTATTTTTAAATTTCCAAATTTTTGGGCCAATATTTTAAATTTTGTGTACTTGTTTGCCCTTGTGATCTAGTTGTTTTCACGCTTATAGGATAATATATTAGAATAACTAGATCAACCCACTGGTGAAATCTGTAATTTTGAAAAATTTGAGATGTGTCCCGATTAATATTGCAATCCATTATGGGATCGATAACATTTGCTAGCGCATTTTATAGCCCTTTCCACTAAATTTTGAGGATTATAGCATGTTTCATATATAGCATACATCTTTTATGCTTGGATCTTTTGCTATGAGTGTGCCGGTGATTTTATTTATTCTAGAACTTGTACTTGTAAATCAATACCAGACCGCAGTAAGATCACATTCGTGTGATATAAGTGTATTCGTGAGATAAAGAGGCGACTTTAGGAATAAAACCAAATGGCCTTCCATTTTACATCTAATGATATATTAGATAACCACATCGGTTAGTTAACCACCCATATAGACCCATTTGTTAGCGCTCATTTTTAGCACTAGATACCCTTAGTACACCCTCCGAGCCATCCCATTCTTTTTGTTTCATCCAGAAAAATACAAAAATATTTTACACTTTAAACCTTAGCCTACCCCTTGTCAATGTCTAAATGGTGGGTTGCTAGTTGCTTGGTATGATGGATTGTTTTTGATGATTATGAGTTAGCCGCACTTTGTCAATTGTGTGTGCCATTCTGACAAAGATAAAGGTGGCCAACTTCTTATTCGTATTTTTGTGGTGTATGCTCATGCGAAATGTGGGGGAGAAGTGATGTATGAAAAAAAAAGTGATGAAAAAAAAAAAGAATAAGTCATCGAAAAAAAATGAAAGAAAAAAAAATATGTGATGACAAAGAAGATGAAATATGTTTGAGATATCAATTAGCCAATGTGATAGGACGCGATATATATATATATATTTGGTGATCGATATGTGAAGAGAAGTTAGTAACTATAATCATTTTCGGGTTTGTGGATTGTTCGGTAACTAGCAACATGGGTATTAGACTTGACTTACTTTAATTTTCTTTTAACAACAATTTAATAAATGTTCCCATGCCTTATCCCTTCCCTTTTGGCTTTGTGAAAATATGAAGTGCGTGAATATTTTTAGTGACCATCCGGTTCTTGAAGGATCGAATGATGCGCCAGCGATCTAGTGCATATTTTTTGTGACCATCCTATGTAATAACGCGCCAGCGATCCAAGGTATACTCTAGTGACCATCCGTTATTTGACTTAATCAAGAATTCGCGCTAGCGATCTATTATATTCTTGTATGTAATGTTTGAACATAAGCCCGATAAACCCTTTTAGCCTAACCCGAATAAAAGCCCTCTTTAGATGTTTACACTTGGTGCTTATGCCACGTCGGTGAAGTTTTGTTTCTTGTACAAGCCTATGGTAATATTTAGATCATGACTGAGCAATATGAGTGTATTATTCCTTAATACTATCCATCACTAAATAAATTGAGTGTTGAGTGAATTATACTTCATTCCCTTTTCGTGAGGTGCTTAGCCAGGTTATCAAGCGAGAGAATCCATGGGGTATTGTCAAACATTTCGGTTTTTCACCTTTAAAAGCTTAAAACGATGAATCTTATCTTGTACTTGTACTTAGTATATTTGCATCATATTTTATTAATCATATTTCATGCACCATGTGGGATTTATTTTTCTTAATTTCTAGATTTGCTTGAGGGCAAGCAAAACCTTAAGTGTGGGGGAGTTTGCTCTCATTTTTTTCGCTTATTTTTTATATATGTTTGTTATTAAAAAATAGAAAAAAAAAAAGCCAAAAATATTTTGATTAAAATTTTTCTTTTCGTTTTGTCATTTAGTTATGTAGTTTAATTTTTATTTTCTTAGATTTGCTTGAGGGCAAGCAAAGTTTAAGTGTGAGGGAATTTGATAACGCTCAAATTGTACATGTTTTTAGTAGCGTTATTTGTGATTTTATGTATCTTATTTGGCTATAATCATATGCTTTTCATGCTTAATCATATAAACGTACGTTTACTAGTTCATTTGTAGCCAAGTACAGGAAAGTGGAGAAAAAGACGGAAAAAGAAGTAAAATACGAAGATTTCTCCATATTCGAAGAATTCCCGACAAAAGCAAGACTTGTGGAGTATATTCGAGAAGATAAAGTCATCAAGTTAGTGGTCCAAAGACTCAAGAATAAAGTTCAAGAAGGAAAACGAGAAAGAAATGAAGAAAAGAAACTAAAACGAAGACATATTGGAAGACTCATTGTTCCCGACACACCTTCACCATTTTGGCCATAACTTTTGCATACGGACTCCGTTTGACCCCCGGTTCACGGCCACGGAAAGCTAAGAGAAAGATCTACAACTTTGGAGCTTGTCAAGTTCTGTCAAAAGGCTACAACTATTTGGTCGGGCCCCGCAACCGAAACGGTTGGAGAGTAGTCAATAAGACCAACCGAAACGGTTGGAGCCCAACCGATTCGGTTGGGAAGCCCTGGATAGCCATTTCTTCATCACTAAGACTCCAAACTTGTTCCAAAAAATTCTATGTCCTTCCTACATGTATTCTAGTCCCTTCCAAACCATTTGGCCTCCAAGAAAAGCATTGAATACCCTTAGGCTTGGAAGTAGTATAAATAGAGGCCTTTGCAACCTCATTTCTTCATCCCTTCTCCATCCTTCTCATCCCTTTCACCCACCACTCTATCTCTAGGTGTGAAATTCTAGCCTCCACCCTTAAGGACAAATTTCCACCTATTACAACATCCCTCTCTCAACTTACCTTCCCAAAAGGTGTGAAATTCAAGCCTCAACCCTTAAGGACGAAATATCCCAACTTGTGTGAAATTCAAGCCTCCACCCTTAAGGACGAAACCAACTTATCTTCCCTAAAAGACCACAAACCTCTCAGCCAAATTGTAGTGTGCTCAAGGGTTGTTGAAGGCTTGGACATCATTTTCGGCTTGGTAGAACTATTGTAGTTGATTGGAGGCTTGAAGGTTGCTATAATCCTTCATCTTTGCCTATTGTAATTCATACTTTGGGTAAACCTTGTTACTTTTATATTTAAAGATGTTTGTTATTGATATGATTATTGAGATTTTGTGTTTGATTGGAATAATGATGAATGTCTTGATACTTGCTTGTTCTTATATTACTTTTTTTGTTGGTTTGATACATGACAATCATAACCATCTACTTGTTATTTGTTACTTGCTTAAACAAACAAACAACACTTGTAGTGCAACCAAATCTCTTGGGATGACCTTGATTTACCAAAACCTATACTACAACTTGACTAGGGTATACTTGCCCGAATGTGTTCCTAGTTAACCGGTAATTATTGATTACAAATTTAAAACCCCGATGGAAACCATCAATGTGTGTGGTATGTTTTTCATGAAATGGCTATAGTCTAGGCCTACTAATGCAACCTAGTTCGCTATAACCGAAGCTCTGATACCAATCTGTAACACCCTCAAAATATCACAGGGGAAGATAACGTAACTGGGGTGTTACTTCATAGCACAAAGTTCAAATCATATAAAACAACCTCTAAATGAGACGTTTTTAAAAGATACCATTCGATAAGTAATATCAGAGTTACAAAATAGAGGTCCCAATGTAAAATCAAACATAAACACTTTTAAAAAATTATTGAATAGTAAATATAATGCATCAGAGTCTTCAACACATGCCGTGAAACTCTAATGCTCCAATTTAAAGTTAATGCCTTATGAACCTGAGAAAATACATGCTAAAAGTGTTAACACAAGGTTGGTGAGTTCATAGGTTTAATGTAAATAAAATGAAAGGCTTTTTAAAAGAATTAACATAGCAATTATTATATCAATCCTCCTATTACAAGTCCCGCCCATACAAGACTTGTAATACTTAGATTCACACATAATTCTATATAACAAAACATTTCCAAAAATAGAAAGTCAAAATGTCAAAGTCAAATCACTTGGTTGCAATAATTTGTCTGGAAAGTCATCGCAAAGAAATTTCATGATGTAATCCATAATTTAGAAGGGAAAACCATTGGAAGCAAATCCTCATTGCAAAATTCATATCAATCTATCATGTTACAAGTCTCGCCCACACAAGACTTGTAACATATAGATTCACACATCAATCCATGATAATGATGTAAATGTAAAAGTCAAGTGTAAACCACAAGATTTCAACGTGTATGACAATTATAACACATACAATGTCATAGAAAAGTGTAACCATTGGCCTAATCTCATGACCATGAAGACTTAATGTTTCAGTTATGTGTCCCTACACGTGTTCCTTTCCGTGAACACTCAAATTCCTCAAATGATTATGTGTCCATTTGACAAACCAGTCAAGTAGGGCAACTACCTGGACGGGAGTTTCAACCTAATAGATCTATTAACAACATTCGTGCTTACTACGTAATTAACAGTCCAGGATATGTAACTTGGGTAATATGTAATTATTTTGTGCACTTGTGTCCGTATGTAAAAGCAAGCAATATATGTAAGTAAACAAGCTTGTATTCTCACCCCAAAAGTAGTTAAAAAGAAGTAAAAGTGGGGCTATGAAACTCACCTTAAGTAATGTGATACCAAGTAACGAAATAAGATAGCAAAAAAGCCCTGAAACTCCTAATAGCAACCTAGAATATAGCGTTGCGTCTTAGGTTTTATGAATAATAACGTAAATATGTAAATGAGTTTATAAAGTTTTTACATCGATTATACCATTGTACTTAGTGTTTATAAGGTTTTTAAAAAGATAAGGACTAATTTTTGACAAGTTTGAAAAGTTTTACAATCCCTAACCGATGTGTTGATTGGTTTTTAATATAGTTATCCGGTTTTAAAAGTTCGTTACTCCTAAACCGTAAATGGTTATGCCTCGTTTTTTATGTCCATGGAAAGGTATTTGAGTCTACTAATCAGGTTTGTAGGCCTCACAATTCCAAAATTATCATAATCTATGTGAAATTACCAATTTACCCTTAAGTGTCAAAGTTGGTTATTTTATGTGTAAAACAGTCCCACAAAAGTGGCTCTAGTTTTTGGTTTACAACACTGTTTTAATCAATTCGAAAAGCCATGTTTAATTTAAAATGTCCTCTACACTTTCTATTTTTACCCAAATAGTTGGTTCTATACAATATTTTTGAGTTTTTACCATTGGAAATTTGTTATGCAAATTTTGGACACTTTCATCATTTATTTTTAATTAAATCATCTGGTATCGTTACGGGACGAGCCACCTGAAGAATCGAAGCTAAGAATAGACTTATAACCATAACTTTGTTCTTAAGTCTAGAAACCTACTGATTAGAGCATAAAATTACATTTATGCCCCTGGTCAAAACTGTCACAAAAGCTTATGAACAAAAACATGTTTTCTTCAGTTTTCTAGTTTTTTTTATCTAAGTACATGGTATAATCTAATGACATAAATGTATGAAACATGTAAATACATATATAAATGTACAGAAATGGATATGAAAATAATTCGCTTTACAATGTTCTTATGGTGGTGGTGAAAAATGAAACAAGACAAGAATACCAAAACTAGTTTTCTAATCACCAACAACTTATACCCAAGCTTCCAAATTATCCCTTAAAACGCTTGATCAACTGAACAAAAACCTTATAAAAACCCTCTTATACTCCAAGAATTACTCATGAAATGATGAGATTATGGTGTTATTTGTGGTGAAATGAGCCAAGGAACTACCAAGGAGTCTAAACCTTCAACACTTAGAGCAAAGAACTAGTGAAAGATAAAAAGCTATGGTGTGGTTTGGTCGTGTAAATAGTACGGCAAGCACAAGAGGAGGGAGAGAAATATGTGAGTTATTTGGTAGTTAAATGAAAGATGAGAAATTTTGGTCTAGTTTTATAAAACCAGTACATGCAATTGTGTAATTACATTGTCTAAGAGGTGTCTTAAATGTGTTATCTATGAGACAAGTGTCTCATGAGTGGCAAAATTATATGAATTAGTAGGATAATTATAGTGTAAGAGTATTAGAGCTAAGGTGCAAAGATGGTGCGGGTATAAGCTAAAAATGCAAAATGTGTAAAGTTTATGTAAAAAAATGAAAATGTAAAAGTATAACATGTAAAATATTTATCCAAGGTACCTAAAATACACTACCTGCGTGCCATATTAATTGTCTTCTTTTGACTTTTGAAGTCTTTCTTTCTCAACTTTGACCTTAAATATTTTTGTTTGTGTTATATAATATCTAATAAAAATTATACAAATAAAAATATATTTAAAACCCAATCTATTTATATATTTTGCATAAAGTATTGCATAATACAATCAAAAATATTTAATGTCGAAGTTAAAAAAGAAAGACCTGAAAAAGTCAAAGTGGACAGTTAATATGAGATGGAGGGAGTATAAAACATGTAGACTAAATATAGTCTAGAGTAGGTTTAAGTTTAAAATACTTAAAACGTAAGTTGGAACGCGTAAAACGCAAGTTATTTGAAAACAATAAATTTGAATGAAAATGATCATTTAATTGATTATTAGTAGACTAAATATTACTCTAGTATGAAGTGTATAAATGTGGTTCTTGTTTTGCGGGATAACATTACGGTTATACGTAAAGTTTAAAAATTTACGCGATTTGGATAAAACATTCAAGTTTAATGGTAAAAGTTAACGTAAAATTTCTGATTGTTACACACACGCCCACACCAGCAGTGTCAGCAGACCGGGTCATGGCAAATACGTAATTACAGGTATTGTACACTATCAGTCAACCACTTTAATCACACTGAACGGCGCTAGCCTGTCTTTAGCTTAGAAACTCAACCAAACATATATTTACCATCAATAGTTATTGCTTTAAAACGATTATTTGCGATGGGACTGCTATTATAACACTCAGCTGCTTCAGCCTTGAGGCACACTCGATGACCACATACTGTGATAAAGTTGTTGTTGAACTAGAGGGCAAAGACCCATACACAATACTGGATGTATTGAGGCAATTAGAAAACACAAGGCATGTATTCCAGTTACAATTTGGTGTTGGAAGCACAAAAAAATAGCTCGACTTCATCTTAGACAAAACAACGTGTTAATACAAATAAGCCGTAAAAACGTTTATTTATATTTTACGATCTTCTATTGTTTTGTCGATAACAAACGTAAAATCATATTAACGAAACAAACAAAATACGTAAATGGTTTGAACTAATAGTTTCTAACATATTCATATTTTCACATAAAACACTAAAACAAGTATAAGTGATTTTATGATTTACTAATACATATGTACAACAACTAGTGTTTACATATTTGGATAAAATATACACATAACTAGTATGTAGTATATTGGGTAATATAAATGGGTAGAAACTTAAGTATCACAACCCATTTGGCAAATACATTGAATGTAGTTGGGTACAACCCAAAGCCCATAACCCATGGATCTTGACCCATAACCCATTGCATGACATCATGCTTATATCACATATGGATAATACCCATAACCCATGGATCAACCCATACCAAGTGACTAAGTGCATTGCACTTAAAGATACATTGTATCTAGCCAAAGATCCATGGTTCAACCCATGATCCATGACCCATAACCAAAATACCCATGGGTAAAGAGGAGCGTTCCACGGATCCCTAGCTTTGTGCTATCCGGATCCCAAGTAGAAGGGATCCGTGGGATCCGGGGAACAGTAGGATTTTTCCTCTATAAATAGTGAGCCATTTCTTCATTATTTCTCATCCCTTTCTAACACACTTTCCCCCCTGAGTTAAATCTCACATGTCTTCAACACATGTTTGTAGTTTTGTTTTTGTGTGATCTTTTAGGTTCCTCTTAAAGGCAAGATCACCACCTTTGAAGTCGAGCAAGCTCAAGTCCATGAGTTGCCATGCTTCCTCATCATCAAGGCTACTGAAGTCTTCTTGTTGATGATTCCTTTCTTTCTTCAAAGAAGTGTAGTGTTGAAGACATTAGTGAAAGATGTCTCAAGAGTCAAGACGAAGATACTAGTGAAGGGTATCTATCGTCTATAGGATAAAGCACTTGTGGTAGGTGCTTAGAAGTCAAGACAAATAAGCATTAGTGAAAGGTGCTTGGAAGTCAAGACAAAGAATCATTAGTGAAAGGTGCTTAGAAGTGAAGACACAAGACATTAGTGAAAGGTGTCTTGTAGATCTAGTCAAAGGCATTAGTGAAAGGTGCCTTAGATGTACATTCGATATGGTGTGCTTCGATGTACAAGATAGACTAGTATTAGATCCAAGGATATTGATATCCTTGATGATGTTGTAAAGGAGTAGATCTCCTTTGGGATTAGTCGTTGGTGTAGTGTGGTAGTAGTTCCTCCATTGCAATGGAACTAGGTGCTTAGCCTAGTACCTAATATAGGGTGGGGTGACGTTGTGAAGGTGTAGTTCACCTTGAGTGAAAGAACTAGGTACTTAGCCTAGTACCTTATAAAGGGTAGGCGACGTTGTGTAGGTGTGGTTCACCTTGGAGTGAAAGAACCCGTGGTTAGCCTAGTACCGGAAAAAGAGTAGGCGACGTTGTGAAGGCTTCTCCGCCATAAGGAGATTGGTGTAGTGATAACGAACTCTCGAGTAGGTGACTCGGGGAGTGGAGTAGGGCAAGGAAGGTGACCTTGTAGCCGAACCACTATAAATACTTGCGTTGTGGTTTTGTGCTTCTTACTCTTATATTTTCATTACTTACCTTTATATGTTTGTTTATCAACATCCAACACACACATCCAAATAGATAGACATAAGTCGATCTAAATAGATTAAAATGAAGTTTTAATTGGTAAAACTATTCAACCCCCCTTCTAGTTTTCCACAATTGGCATCAGAGCTTCTTTACCAAGTTTCTTGAAGTATATTGTACTTTAAAAACTTGATACGATCCATGGTAAATTGAAAACTACAAAGAAGGTTTTTCATAAAAGCAAACACCATGTTTTTCAAAACTATATGCTTGGATGTTGAGTTGATAACAACATTTTTTTTTTCTTTTTACTTTTTCATTTAATTGCACTAATCTTCTTTTTCATGTTGATTAGTCAAAGCTCATACCCACCAAGCTTTAGGAGTAGCTTGGTAACAAGAATACCTTCCTTAAGAAGGTATCTTAATCGCAAAGGAGCGGGAATCGTCTAAGTGACATTTGTTGTGTCATTTGTAAAGACATTCCTAAGTGCACTAGAGGTATGATTTTCTTTTTATTTTTCTTGATAATTAAGTATGCCTATTTTGGTATTTATATGATTATCTTTTGTGCTTATACATGTTTTACGTAAAGCTTCATTAGGAAGTCTTTTTCTCACATACGTCTTTTTATTTCTCGTCTAAAGTCGTGGTATATAAAAGTTTGTTTTGTTTCTTTTAAATCCAATAATAAAACAAAACACGAATTTCAAAAATTCTCCTTCCCTATAAAACCCCACCGTCGACCACTCTACCAAACCCTCACTTTTTCAAATCCTCCAAATTTTCTCTTATTCAAAAACTTCATCTTCCTCGTCATTTCATCTCAACCGAAACCAAGAAAATCTGTCATCAACATGGTTTACATCGCACTCGCGCTCATCGCCCTAACACTCATCGCAGTTGTGTTCCCTACGATGAAGTTCACATATGGAGACATTTACTTTGTGTTGTTAATCTACATTGGGATCATATACCCAATCATTTGTATCATCCTTAGTATTGAAATGCAATATTATTAATAATCTAGATTTTCTAGGTTATTTTTATCATAATGTGTTTGTCACTCATTTTGATTTATATGTTTTATATTCTTTCGTGATACATTAGAAGTCATGTATGCATGCTAAAAGAAAATGTAGGATAAAACATATTTCATGGTATAAAAATTGTAAAACCTATGTTTTATCAAAATCGTTCTTATATTACGATCCACGGATCCGGAAGTTATACTCCGGATCCCTTTTGAAAAGGAACCGTGGGATCCGTCCCTATTGGAAAACAGTTCATGCAAATCAAAAACCTCCTTTCTTCTAAGAGTAATACTCCACTTGTATGTCAAAACCATAAGTGAGTTAAGTGTATTTCTTGTTAAAACCATTGTTAATAAAAATCTAGTAAAAACATTAGATTATCATAAGTTGACCACAAACACTCTCTTTTATTAACTTGTCATTTCTATAGGTTCAACTATGACGCATGAATATGAGTTTGATCACTTCACTAGCGTCTACACTCCGAACATCTCTCTCGAACCCAAACGCCGGCAATCATGTCCGTGGGTTCAATAATAAAACCGCCACATGACGGGGAAGGACGTATTGTAGACACCTTCTACACACGAAGAAGGTATCAATACCTCCTTCCGAGCCATAGGACTAGAATGTCTTCTTGAAATCAACGAGAAGATATGTCCAAGGTTCATAATGGAATTTTTCCGTCAAGTCGAACTCGTTCAACGAGGATCGCTTTATCTCTTTGGTTTTATATCAAAACCAAAAGTTCACTTCTAACCCTTGGGCATTTTGCTCACATCCTCCGGATTCCAAATCATGGACAATGTGCCTTCACCGAAGATTGGTCTCTTGATTCTCTCTTCAACTTTCGTGAAGAAAATAGTCCATATTGTTCACACATACCCTCTCCGGAAGATTTAAATCGCATAATATGCAAACCTCGACCATATTACTCCGATCCAAACATTATCTTTACAAGGGATATCCGAGAAGAGTACAAGCCTCTTGCACTCATCCTATGTGAAAATGTTTGGAGTCTTAGGGAAAATCGAGAAATCCTTCCTGCTTGTTGTGCTCACATACATGTTATGTTTGCTAACACAACAACCATACAATCTCGCCTACTTCTTTTCGAAGGCGAATTGCAAATCTTCAAGGCTCCAAGAATAAACTCATCGCTTATGGAATGTTCTTGACATCTCTATCATATGTTATGCACTTCCATCCTCAATTTCAAAGTCCGTGTATGCGTTCTTGTGAACAAGATGATGGAACCGCTAAACATATCTCTCATGAAGACTTTTTTCATTCTTGATTCCACCAACACTCATCAATCACATAATGATCCTCCTAGCGAAAACACTCAAGGAAACTAATAGTATTCCAAAATAGGATCAAATCTCTTGTACTCATGCTTTATCAATGTAATACAATTTCCTTCATGAAATAAAACATTTTACATTTGATATCTTAGTATTAGAAATAAAATATCCTTGAGATATAATGCCTTGTCAAGATCATTGCATACCTTTAGTAAAGTTCCTCTGAAAGCATGGGCGGATCCCAAAGATTGTACTAGACGGATCCCTACTTTTAGGGAACCGTGGGATCCGTAAGATAGAAAATGCAATTGCAAGCATTGTATTTCAAACACATTCTTAGAACACCTCACACTAAGCTAAACATAGTGTCTTAAGGCAAATTAAGTCCTTATCAAGATAGGTTAATCTTTCCTATTTATACATAACTCACCTAGGTCACACTCTAAAAACGCTTGTAGATCTACCGTTTCATTTTTAATCCATTACTCTTCCGCTCTTAAACTCACACTTCATTTTTTTACTTGATCCCTCACATCTAGTCTTAGAAATCTTTCGATTATGGAAAAATTGATCATAAATCATCCTCACCTCAAAATTGATCAAAGTTGATCAAAATCTAGTTTTCCCATCTCAAAGCTTCTAGGATATTTTCCAAAACACTATCCTAAGACACAACCTTATCTCTAGGATCATTTAGCTTCAATTGACACTCTAAATCTTTAGTGTCATCCTTGCTCATCCATTAGTACTCTTAAAAGTTCCAAATCCTTCCATAAATGACAATCATTAGCTACATCATTCATTACCTTCAAGTACTCAAGCATCCCTTCATTTAAAACACTTAGGAGGACTGAAACACTCAAGATGATATAGGTCTTAGATCTTAGAAACATCATTTCCACTCTTTCATAGCTGCTGAGAGCCGGATCCCTAGGATTAGCCTAGATGGATCCCTCTGAGGAAGGAACCGTGGGATCCGAATGACAGTTTAGGTCAAATCTTGCTAAAACAATCATTTCAACTCATCTTCCTAACTCAAACACTCCATCTCATCTTAAATGAGTTCCTAGAACAGTGCAAACTCTGAATTTGACTCTTGTGCATGTTAATCATCACATTCCAATGAATCTTAGTGGCTTAAGGCTTAAATGCACTTGCAAATCTCTTAGTTTATAAACCACCTTGTTAGGACCTCCATAGTCATCACTCTCATCCTAACTTTCAGCTCTTGCAACCTCTTGAAATCATCTCATCATGAGGAAAACCCCAAGTAGTAACCTATCCACCAAAGAACCACCCATGAAAAAGGCTCGTGTTATATACGAAATCTCTTCAACCGAATCATCTCCGGTCAAGCCAACAAATGATAGAATCCATCATCATCTAATCAAACCAATTCCTAAAAGGATAGTACCCACAAAACTACCTATGCCAAACACCACCATACCTCCTAGGCCAAACAATATCATCTCCACCAAACCATCACCATTGGTTCCTAGAGCTATTTTATTTACATCCCCACTATCATCACCACACCTCTACAATTTAGAGGACTTGCCTCCTAGGCCGTCTCATCCGCTTCCGCCGACAACCTTCTCCTCATTAGGAGGAATAATGGTTCAAAATCAAGGTGTTGAGTCAACACTTTCCGAGCTTCCTTTTAGTTTCCATCATATAATCCCATTTGGATTATGAGAAATCATCAAAGTAAAATACCCGACCATATGGAAGTTGACACTTCTCTACCACCACCATTATTTTTGGTTGAGTCATTCTCAAATGCACCTCCACCAATCCCTCCATCATTTGAAGCTCCATGAGCCGCCCACGATCCTTCGCATCAAGCCATATCATTATTCCACCACCACTACCTAGCCATGACAAAGATTGCTATCATTGTCAACATGTTGTAAGTTTGATACATGAAGTCACGAGAGACCAACGTTTCATGTTCTATCATCTTCGAGAACATTTCGACGAGATCAAACCTAAACAAAACTTGAGCTAGAAGATTTTTAGTGGTGTCCTAGCATCAAGCGATAGTTGGTTTAGAAATTCCTAGTCATGTATTTTCTTATTGTATTTATTTTTAGAGTCATGTATATCATAACTCTAGTTTTATTAAATGGAAATTACATGCTACTTGCTATTTTTTAGAATATATGATCACTTTGTATTCATACCTCATTTTGTTAACATTACTTGTTATATCATCTTTCTTTGAAATTATCGGCTAATACGGATCCTCTGAATTGCCTAGACGGATCCCTACTAGGAGGGAACCGCGGGATCCGTAAGACAGAAAGCTTTCTTTCTACTAACTTGAATCACATTTGTAGGAAATTGTGAATTATACTTGATTTCTAACCTTTGTTTTGTAGTTATTCAATTTACATATGAAGACTTTGACATCCTAAAGCTAGGGGAACTTTATGTCAAAGCAATACATTGTAAATTACTTGCAATACTAGGTTTACATTTCGTGACATCCCCTTGCAAAATTGCAATCATCAGGGGAAATTAGTCTCGTAGCGATATCTTTTGCAAACTTATTTGCAAACAAACTAGATTAGTATCATTTACTTGGCGCCCTTACATAGGAATGGACTCGTCAAGGGGGTAAAGGCGAGATCCCTTCCGTTATTTGCTCTCTATTTCTTTTTACTTTTTCTTTCACATGTTTTTCTTAAAAACAATGTGTTGCCTTCTTCAAAACTTTTGTTTTTAGACAAAGGGAGAAAAGTAAAAACTACAAATTCAAACTTTTACAATTTTAGCTTTTCCTTAAAATAATTTTATGTTTTGTCATCAACAAAAGGGGGAGATTGTTAATACAAATAAAGCGTAAAAACGTTTATTTATATTTTACGATCTTCTATTGTTTTGTCGATAACAAGCGTAAAATCATATTAACGAAACAAAAAAATACGTAAATGGTTTGAACTAATAGTTTCTAACATATTCACATTTTCACATAAAACACTAA
This sequence comes from Chrysanthemum makinoi, assembly GCA_910596185.1. NCBI lineage: Eukaryota > Viridiplantae > Streptophyta > Magnoliopsida > Asterales > Asteraceae > Chrysanthemum > Chrysanthemum makinoi. The sequence continues at coordinate 151,747,412 of OU343216.1, forward strand.
AACAAGTATAAGTGATTTTATGATTTAGTAATACATATGTACAACAACTAGTGTTTACATATTTGGATAAAATATACATAACTAGTATGTAGTATATTGGGTAATATAAATGGGTAGAAACTTAAGTATCACAACCCATTTGGCAAATACATTGAATGTAGTTGGGTACAACCCAAAGCCCATAACCCATGGATCCTGTTCATCATTATATATAGAAGATCCATGGATTTGACCCACCATGATCCATGACCCATAACCAAAATACCCATGGGTAAAGAGGAGCGTTCCACGGATCCCTAGCTTTGTGCTATCCGGATCCCAGTAGAAGGGATCCGTGGGATCCGAGCGATGGGATTTCCTCTATAAATAGTGAGCCATTTCTTCACATTTCTCATCCCTTTCTAACACACTTTCCCCCCTGAGTTAAATCTCACATGTCTTCAACACATGTTTGTAGTTTTGTTTTTGTGTGATCTTTTAGGTTCCTCTTAAAGGCAAGATCACCACCTTTGAAGTCGAGCAAGCTCAAGTCCATGAGTTGCCATGCTTCCTCATCATCAAGGCTATTGAAGTCTTCTTGTTGATGATTCCTTTCTTTCTCCAAAGAAGTGTAGTGTTGAAGACAATAGTGAAAGATGTCTGAGTCAAGCGAAGATACTAGTGAAGGGTATCTATCGTCTATAGGATAAAGCACTTGTGGTAGGTGCTTAGAAGTCAAGACAAATAAGCATTAGTGAAAGGTGCTTAGAAGTCAAGACAAAGAAGCATTAGTGAAAGGTGCTTAGGAGTGAAGACACAAGACATTAGTGAAAGGTGTCTTGTAGATCTAGTCAAAGGCATTAGTGAAAGGTGCCTTAGATGTACATTCGATATGGTGTGCTTCGATGTACAATATAGACTAGTATTAGATCCAAGGATATTGATATCCTTGATGATGTTGTAAAGGAGTAGATCTCCTTTGGGATTAGTCGTTGGTGTAGTGTGGTAGTAGTTCCTCCATTGCAATGGAACTAGGTGCTTAGCCTAGTACCTAATAAAGGGTAGGCGACGTTGTGAAGGTGTAGTTCACCTTGGAGTGAAAGAACTAGGTACTTAGCCTAGTACCTTATCAAGGGTAGCCGACGTTGTGTAGGTGTGGTTCACCTTGGGTGAAAGAACGGTGGTTAGCCTAGTCTGGAAAAATAGTAGGCGCGTTGTGAAGGCTTCTCCGCCATAAGAGAGATTGGTGTAGTGATTCGAACTCGAGTAGGTGACTCGGGGAGTGGAGTAGGGCAAGGAAGGTGACCTTGTAGGCGAACCACTATAAATACTTGCGTTGTGGTTTTGTGCTTCTTACTCTTATCTTTTCATTACTTACCTTTATATGTTTGTTTATCAACATCCAACACACACATCCAAATAGATTGACATAAGTCGATCTAAATAGATTAAAATGAAGTTTTAATTGGTAAAACTATTCAACCCCCCCTTCTTGTTTTCCACACAACGGATCGAGGACTGTTGCTACTTACATGTCCTACTTCAACGCCAAATTGACGGAGATCATCATCGCCTTGGTACTCAGCATTTATCAACGGTAACACTACCCACCTTGAAATACCAGCGCCGAGAAAAAATAGACCGCGAAACGACAACATCAACCACACCGCCACCTAAAGAAACACCCCCATCACCAAAAACAGATACTGAAACCGGACCAATCAAACCTTCAGCCCGCAAAGAACTGTTCATAGACAAGGAAGAACACCCGTAACAACCGACTATCAAGAAACAAAAATGTGATTGACCAAAAAATACTTCACTGGAAGCCATTTGTCTTTCTATAGATATGCACTTCTATATACTTTTGACGTTTTTTTTTTTCTTTTTTTTCCCAGAAAAAATCACATGTGATTTATAAAAATTACATGTGATTTGTAAAAATCACATGCAATTTGTTATTTTTTTTTATTTGTAAAATTTTCGCCCAGATAATCAATCGTGATTTGTTATTTTTCTGATTGGTAAAATCACTTATGATTTGTTATTTTTAGCAAGTCACATGTAATTTTTAAATAAATAAATCATATGTGATTTTTCCGAATCACATTGTTTTTTCTGGGCGGAAATTTTTAAAGAAAAGTTTCTCGAAAGTATATAAAAGTGCATATCTATATAAAGAATTTAATTCTCGTCGCGATGGTATAATTAATTTCGGGTAATAATTAACGGTTTGTGATAAATTTTAATTTAAAAAAATTATGAAAAATGAGTTTTTTTATTTGATGAAAAAAATTGATGACTGAGATTGCATGGATTTCTTTTTAAATAAATATTGTTCCGTATAAAACTTTTGTCCTATACAAAGATGATGTCTCAATGTCATTTTTAATAAAATTGCATCTATGATTAATTCAAAAGAAAGACCAGGATAACTGGATATAGAGGTGGCAAATGTGCCCAAAAGTAAAAATATTAGTTAAATGGACAAATTTTTAAAAGATTTGGCTTGATTAGATCTCCCATTTTTCAAATGGGCACATATAGCCCATTGAAAACTTAAATGGGCACTAACGGGCACATTGTTTTTCCTTTATTGTAGATCATTACGATCATTTTAAAGAATTTTTTTTATATATAATATATTTAAGTTTTTAATATAAATAATATATTACGTTTAAGGATTTTATTTAGTCGTTTTAGGTCTTTTATTAAACTATTTGTATAACATGTGCTCGTTTGACTCGTGTCCGTTTAGCCCGTCTTTCGTTTAAAGCGATGCCCATTCTAGCCCGATGCACTTTTAGCGGTGTCGTGCGCGCCCGGCGCGTTTGCCATCTAACTGGATATTTGTTAGAGCACTGGGTATGATAATAGTTGATCTGGTGTTAATCTTACGTGGTAGATGTTGAGGCGGTGTTACCATACCATAATGGTGGCGTTATAATGCAAGTTGCTGTAATAACGTAGGTTGAAACGTGAATAAAGGCACGGTTTTTTGGTGTTAACACATCGTTACCATACCCCAGGTTGTGTTGATGTAGTGTTATTATAAGAGGTTTTTTTTTTTTAAATAATAAAAGTGATGTAATGCTGACGTGGCGGCATTTTTTTTTTCATAACTCAAGTTATTGTACCCTTTGCCATTACTATTGCAGACAATATATAATGGACTTCTAATGCTTGCGATTTATTTATTTATTTATTTATTTTATTTTTTTATAAGAAACTGTGCATGTAACACTAGCAAATAACTTTACAATATCGTTTTCAAAGAAACATGATACAATTTATTTCATCAAAGCTTTTAGCGAAGACAACTATTGTCGCTAATGGTGATTATAGTTTTTTGATTTTTTTATTTAAAATTTAATTTGTTATGATATAACTTTTTTAGCATCATCATCTTTGATTACTTTGTTAGTGTAATATGTATGTGGGGAACATTTCGGCTAGTCTAAATATTACGGTATTCACATATTTATATGTTATATTGTATTGAAGGTAATCAATCAATCAATAAAAATCATCATTCCTAATTATATCATTCTACATGGTATCGGGCCAATATCTGATCCTAACACCTAACCTAAACCATTACGCCCGGCTACATCCGGGGGGATACGACCATCTTTCTCTTCACCTACATCCTCATTTACATTATCATTTTCTTTCGTCACTCTCTTACGTCCCCACGGCCGCCACCATCAATCCCGTGGCCACCACCATCCATGACGCTCACTCCATGTCTATACTATCCCACCCTTATTCTATCATGATGGGGTTCTTGGTGAAGACCTCGCGCCACCACTACCACCTCGACCACCACGCTATCATAAGAAGCCCAAGAGTTGTAATCCAGGGTATCCATTCTTCTCAACAAGTTATGAGCTTGTAACTATGTGTGTGAAAGATTTATTGTGTAAATTGTTGACTCCCTTGATTGGCGTGTGAAAATTGTGTGTGGGAGACAGAAAAGTTATGAGCCATGTGAAGTGTGGACATCTTAATAATAAAAGCAAAGTGGTGGGTTATATTCTTTTTATTCTTTGTGGCGATGACGTTAAAAAATTATTTATTTATATGTCGATCAGGGTATTAATTAGACGACTTATGGAATGTCGAATCAGGAATTGTCGATTAAGGGCGACTTTGTTTTATGTCGAATCAGAGTATCAATTCAGGCGGTATTTAAAATCTTCTGTTGCCTCTCCTTCTTCTCACGATATCTTTGTAGCCACGATCATCTTGCCGTGAGACACTTTTCATAGCTACTCCATTCTATATCTTCTCATAAAAATAAATAAATAAATAAATAAAAATTGGATGTTTTGTTTTTACATGGAAAAACACGGTTTGTTTGGAAGGTTCTTTTGGGGTTGAAGTTTTAGAAACCATTTCGTTTCTGCCTCTTTGTTTAGTTGTTTTGTTTCTTAGCTTTAATCTCAGTTCGAGCTTTAGCGATTTAGCATTCGAGCTATGAGAAGATGTTAGTCTGTAATATGTAATGGGGAACAGCCCAAACAAATTACAGAATATTGATTTTATTATATGTTCATTGTATTGAAGGTAATCAATCAATCAATAAAAATCATCATTCCTAATTATATATCATTCTACACTTTCAAACTAAAACATATATTATGTATCATACCCCCACTGTCACATTTAATTTACAAGCTAAATGTGTGCTATTTAGCCTAATGTATATATACATGGAGTCCCAACATGAGGCATATAAGTAAGAACTCCAAGGAGATTCGCTAGCAACCATCATGGAAACTATTATATCCGTACAAACTTTCCTCCTTTCATCGTTCCTTATTTTGACGGTTTTTATTTGTATCAAATGGAATTTGTTTCATTCACATGCCAAGAAAAACTTACCACCATCTCCACCAAAAATGCCACTCATCGGAAACATTCTCCAGCTAGGCTCCAGTCCCCATTCCCTTCAAGCCTTGTCGCAAAAATATGGTCCACTCATGCTACTTCACCTTGGTAGCAAACCTACACTTGTAATATCCTCTAGTGAAGTAGCTCGAGAGATCCTGAAAACCCATGATTTACAATTTTCTGGTCGACCCAATCTACAATTACCTAATATCCTAATGTATGGCTCTACAGACATAGTATTTTCTCCTTACGGGGAATATTGGAGACAGCTAAAGAGCATTGTTGTCGTACATCTTTTAAGTAACACACGAGTGAAGTCTTTCCAAAATGTGAGGGAAAAAGAGATAGGTATTATCATTGATGCAATTGGAGAAAGTTGTGGTTCTCTACTTGAAATAAGGGTAATACTTAAAACATTTGTAAATAACATAATTTCTAGGATTGCTATAGGAAGGACACATCATGATGGTTTAAAGCTGACAAACTTGTTGGAAGAACACGCTAACTTTGTAACTGCTTTTAATATTGGAAGTTATATTCCATGGTTGTCGTGGATAGATCAGGTGAGTGGTTTAAAGGGAAGAGCACGAGAAATTGCAAAAGAAGTTGATCTGTTTTTAGAAGATGTTGTTCAAAAACATGTAAATACGAACAGAGGTGCTAATGGTGAAAGCGACGTACCCCCAGATTTGGTTGACATCTTACTTGATGTCCAACAAGACAACACCGATGATTTCGTATTTCGGAAAAATTCCATCAAAGCTGTGATTTTGGTATGTCTTTCATGTTTCTTCCCCTATACTTATATTATGGGGCTATTATCTATAACACATTAATACCAACTCGCATAATAGGGCGTAACTGACATAAAGAGGACTAGTTATGAGACCAAGTATAAAAGAATATATAATAGTACCTCCTTTCTGGAACTGATACTCAAATCTCATTAATTATAATCTTAAAACTCTTGCGTTTTAGCTTCAAGTCAATGAGTCATATATAAAAAACTAACATAAAATAATGAAAGCTACATTATATGTCCATTGTAGGATATGTTTATAGCTGGAACCGATACTACATTCGCTACTTCAGAGTGGGCACTAAGTGAGCTAATAAAACATCCACGAGTTATGAAAAAGTTGCAAGAAGAACTAACAGAGATAGCACAAGGAAGACCCCAAATTCACGAGGAGGATTTAGAGAAAATGAAGTACTTGAAAGCTGTTATAAAAGAAACATTGCGTTTGCATCCTCCTGTCTCAGTTCTTTTGCCTCGAGAATCAACAGAAGACGTCAAACTAATGGGATATGATATTCGAGCAGGAACACAAGCATTTATCAACGCTTGGGCAATTATGAGAGATCCGGCCTTCTGGGAAGACCCCGAAAAGTTTTGGCCAGAGAGATTTTTGAACAATTCCATTGACTATAAAGGTGTTCATTTTGACTGGCTTCCATTTGGTTCAGGCCGCAGAGGATGTCCTGGTATTCAATTTGCTGTAGTTGCCCTAGAACTTGCAATAGCAAATATAATATACAAGTTTGATTTTGCATTGCCAAATGGAGTCAAGAATGAAGATTTGGACATGAGTGAGGAAAATGCAATCACAATGTATAGGAGGTCCTCTTTGATGGTTTTGGCGAGTTCTCGATTCTGAAGGTTGGTGATCGCGACAGGAAAACTTCCAGGTGCTAAATAATGTATGCAATAAGAGATGTTTCCTCGTTATGTATGTTTTTCATTGCTTTGGCTTACGTGAGCAATGAAGTTACTTATAGTGATGTTTCAAAAATTCAAGTCTCAAACATCGATTGATGTATTATTGAACTAGAGTTCAATTTGTCTTCCTATTCTAATACAAGTGGCACATTTATTAAATACATAGTTTAATTTAAAATATAATTAACAATTAAATAAAAGGGCATTTCGGGAAATTCACTAATTCATTGTATTTACTCATTCCACGTTCTCTCTTTCTCACAAAAAAATCTCTCTTCTTTCTCTCTCACCAAAACCGTCATTTCTCTCTAATAAACTATGCATGGGAAAATCCTTACACGACCCTAATACATGGTTGTGTTTAGATCATGGATATATAGTCGCTCGGAATCATGTTTGTGTTAGATCATTTTCGATCTATTTTTGATACACAGATCTATTTTTATGAATTGCCCTTATGTTTGGTTTTGAGATATGTTTGATACATAGTCTTTTATGTATTAGATTGTATGTGGTGTACCGGAATCTGCTACTTTTCGATCTAGTGTTGTTATTTAAAGAGTCATTACGAGGGCTCTTGTGTCTTTTCATCACCAAAAACAAACAAATAAACTTAATTGAAACCTTTATTACAGTAAACGTTTTTTTTACTCACATTAATGTCATTACTTTGTTTTAAAATATTTTTTACTCACATTTAAGACCATGACATTGATTCAAAATTTTCAAAACATGCATTCTATTTTTCTTCTACCTTTTCTTTTGAAACGTTTATTTTTTCCTAGTTATTTTTTTACCTTTTTTTTTTACTTGTTTTGACACATGATCCCTTCAAACCATTTTTTTTATTTCGACACACGCTCTCATCAAACCAATTTTCTTTAATTTTCCTTTTTCTCACTTATTTTTATATATATTTGACACACTATCAATATTGACACACTACGATATTATTGACACATAAAAAAGATTTAATCAAACTTCTTATTATTGACACACCTACAATGACGACATTATTGACACATATAGGAATTACTTAACTAACAATGTTGACACACACGAGCATAACTTCTTAAAAAGTGACACTTCACATTGTTGTATTTCACGATATTATTGACACTAGAGGATTTTTTAATTAACAATGTTGACACACTTGATCAATACTTCTTATTATTGACACACTATCAGCGCGACACTATTGACACATAGGAGAATTACTTAACAAACAATGTTTACACATTTGAAACATAACTTCTTATAATTGGCCATACGTTGAATGTCGACACATTACGATATTATTGACACATGGAATAATTTTAACGTCAACAAAGTGAAAATTTTGTGCCATCATTGAATTTCATGAATCATGTATTAGAGGGGGCATAGAAGTAACGAGCCATGGCTTTTAAACTTTTTAAAAATGTGAATCTCAATATTAAAAGTTTTTAATGCATAAAGAGAGATTACATAGGGTACTAGTTACTATCTTAATGCATAAAAGATCAAATACCTATAATACCCTTATTACCTCAATATCAAAATGTTACATTTTCTTTCCTTTTTATCCTTTTTATCTTTACATACTTTTATTTGATCATATATATATATATATATATATATATATATATATATATATATATATATATATCTACTATATAATACAGCGGATCATCTATATATAAAAAATTTGCTTTCTGACTTTGCTTGACGGTGAAGTGATGTATAACGCGAAAACACATCATTTTGAGACTTACAAATAAGCATAGTATCAACATATTATTGCGCAGTTAAAAGACAAAACACACTTTAATGCTATTAATGTGGTCAATAAATACAATTAATGCGTTATTAAAAACAGCTAACATAAAATACAAATTATCAAGCGTATTGTGCAATGCAACTTAAACCAATTCTGCGTTAAATGTCATTAATACAAATAATACGCGTTATATAATATTTATTTAAGCGGGAACGAGACAGCAAATGAAACAGAGCTCGAATAGCGCGGGTAAGCAGACTCCGGCTGAGCGAACGGCAGACAAGCGAACCGGTAGAGCGACGCAGACCCAACGGAAAGCAGTCAAAGCGAGGGGCTGCGTGTTATCAGATCGACTTTAAAAAAACCCAAAAGACAACAAATTTTTTAGTTAAGGATTAAAATATGTTACATGAAATTCTTGTTATACATGAAATTTATGGCGTAATAAACTAAAATATATGATTCACTGAGAAAATTTTAATTGAGATACTGCATTTGCAACACTTGGTATACTGCTAGTATATCTATGTATATATATATATATATATATATATATATATATATATATATATATAAATATATATATATATAGGACTTTATTTTGAAGCATTTGTTAAGTCAGAGCTACTGAGAACCCCCTCTAAACCAATAAGATTTTTTTTTAATATTAAAATTATTAATAATCTAAAAGGGTATTATGGTAAAATGCAAATTTTACATGTTTATTCATCTTTTTTAGTAAATCCTATTTTTAAATATTCCTAAATTTTTGGATTTTTTTAAAGCTAGCATACATGTGCATATATGTTTTTTTTTTTATATATATGTATATATATAAATAAAAAGATGAGGTGCATGTATGTTTTTTAAATAATGTAAATTTAAATGTGTTTTTAGTATGTAAGTGTTTACACTTTTCTATCAACCTATCAATACTTTTGCCTAATTATTTTTTTTTTTGGAAGATTGAAACACAAATCAAAGAACATAAACCATTATAAAAGATTAAAAAAGATTCATATACTTAAATGTTACGTTTCACTTAATTACAAGTAAAAAAAAAATGCAATAATTGTATATCTAAATTATGAATTATCTTACGTGTATATTTGTGTTAAAGTAAATTCTAGGTGCTTAATGATATCATCATTTTCATCAATTTGAAACAAGCATGCACAAAATAATTAAACAACAAACAAATAAAAAAAACAAAAATTAATCATAACTATCATAATGCACGAAACAATTAAACCATAAACATATTTTTTTAATCATAAACAACTATCACAACATACATGTTCATGAGACCGTGTATGTTTTCAGAACAGACTTGTTGTCAAACATAATTGTTATGAAGCATACATGTTTTATAATTGTACTGAAACTATTAGATATGAATGAAGATAGAATAAAGTCATACCAACAGTTAACTACTAATAAACTTTAACATAAAAATAAAAATAAAATTTAAAAGAAAATATGTTTAATAACACAAGTTTTTTTTTTATAGAATATACATGATTTTAAGACATACATGTTTTTAGCATACATGTTTAGAAGCATTCAAGTTTTAAAACATACATGTTTATAAAACTTCATGTTTTAAAACATATATGTTTTCCATTCACTGCATTAATAGAAAGCATTTATAGATATTAATTATTTACCAACCTTCCATTCACTGCATTAATAGAAAGCATTTATAGATATGGTATTGGAATGTCAGCAAATCTTACTGGGCGTTGGTTAAGATTTTTGTGGGTTTTACGTAAATGATCGCTTGGTTGTGAAAAATTACATATTTGAGCGGGGACCCACCTGAATAGTTAATTAAAAGCACAAAAGACAAATCTTGCCGTCTTAGAATGAATAAACATTCAATTATTTACCAACCAAAACCACATTTCAATAGAATGTAATTTAATCAAGATTGATTGGCATCCCAATTGGTATCACAATTTTCAATCTTTATGAGGATGCTTGTTACATGTAGCAAAATCGATGGTATATGTGAGAAAGAAAGAGATAGTGGAATCCATGTATTCATGAATGGGTAAGTATAATTAGTAAATTGTAAGTAATTAAATCCCGTCATTTTCCTTTAATCAAATATAACCGCATTGCAGTTCTTTACCAACATGTTACCAAATTTGACTGATCAATTGTTTAATGTAACATTTTGGCAAGATCATCATATTTATACATATAGTATCAAGTCATCCAACTATAACAATATATATAGTACAAGGTCATGCAACTTAGTTCGCTACAATAGATTACTATTTTATAAGGGAAATAATAGATTATACAAAAACTTATTTTATACAAGTTTTGTTTCGAATAACAATAGATTATACAAAAACTTATTTTATACAAAGCTTTTAGATTCGTTTTGGAACAATAGTCTTTGACTCTTTGTAGACATAGACAGTAACACAAAAACTTTTTTTATACAAAAAATCACGTTGCCATTATCTTGACTATATTTATTTTAATTTTTATCAAACTCACAATTGCGTACCTGACTTTTTTATGTGAGAGCGGCGTCTTGGCGGTGGTGGAGGACGAAACCAACTAGAAAAGAGGCTTATGGGTGAATTTTTTTTACTGGAAAACAGATCCAAAGGGAGGCGGCATAAAGGGTTTGGGGTGGTGGTTTTTAGGTTTTGAGATAGGC
>OU343216.1:151758542-151832974 GCA_910596185.1 Chrysanthemum makinoi
GGTAATGGGAACTTCATTGGACCTTTCGGGAGAAATATGGTCATGCTAAAAATAGGAGTGCTTTCATCAATTGGCTCTCTAGCGGGGCTAGAGTGTGGCGGTCTATTAAAATGGGGCTCAAACTCATCGGTAGTAACATGAGTAGGTGGTGGACTACGACTAGGTGTGGGTAAAGGTGTAGATGGAGGTAGGTCAGGAGAAACATGTGATGCTTGGTGAGTCATGGAAGGGGCCCTCATCTATGGCAAGCTGATGGATTACCATCGGCACAACATTAGAAGAGGGTGGAGCACCAACAACATTACCACAAAATGCCTACTCATTGCCTTGTGGCAGCATAGCTTCTAGCAAGGATGATGTGTCCCAACATAATTAGTTTTCATTGAAGCAACACTTTAGCGATAATAACTCCGATGGGACAAAATACTCTATCTTGGGTTGTTATGTCTAAAATCATTTGTAAAAATATGGGATACATAAGAAACTTATGCTTTTAACATTTTCAACCATATTATCAAAATATACTTAGAAAAATTATAAGTTAAACCACGAAAGACAAATAATACCACAACCCAATTTAGGTAGAAAATTGGTCCCATCATCCTTTGACTTATTACTAATGCATTGAAGTAAAGTGTGTACCAAAACCTCCACATGGGGCAAAGCTTGTTTGTGCCACATATACATTCTAGTACTCGATGCCCCCAAGCTCTTGCCGTGGTATCTCTCTGAATTAGAGTGATAAACCTCATCTTCATCCTCCAAATGAAGTTGTCTCCTTATCAAACCCTCAGTCACCACATACTCCGTTTCATCAATCATAGCAACAATCTCTGTGTCACCGTTTCATAGCGGATGCCCAATTGTTCAACCAATGATTCATATATCACATTTGGGGAATGTGTGGCGCATAATGAATCCACGGACCTCTTCAAAAATCCACCATTGGTTCATACAACTCAACCTGACCCGCTTTTCCTAGAAAAGCCACCTTATATGATCCTTCTTAAATTGGAAGGCCATGTGAAAATTGTGAGAATGGGTTATGATTCACCTGGCGGAAGTGTGTTTAAATCAAGTGAAGAGAATCATTAATAGAAGATTTGCGAAGAAGGTTATTAATAGAAGTTACCCAATTTATGGTCAAATATATCGGAACTAATTGTTGACCATATCTTACGTGTAAAATAACTTCAACCAAATTCAATATTAACATTTCAGCAGAAACAATGGTAATCAACTTTGAAGGAGTCAATCAATGAGGAAACAACTCAAGTGGCTAAGAATGCTTGATAAATATCTTGAGTTCTTTGTGACACCCAACTCGCATTAATTGTTATCAAGCCTTGACTCCGCCTATAAGATAATCCTAATGCACAATTTACACATACCAATTACCCCTAATTAACTTCAAAAACCCTAATTTCTCCAAAATTCCAAAATCATCAACAATAACCATATCTATCAAACCAGTAATCATCTAACTTCCCTCCTCATCATCATCATCATCGGCATCGGTTGATGATTCCGCCATTATTTCGATATCCCTATCAAGATGAGCCTCGACCTTCAAAAATCCCCCTTTGCGCATCTTGAGAGATGGCGGTGTAGTGGATCCAAGTGATTCATCTAGTGATTCGATGACTCCCGGATGCATCTAGAGCCAAGTCTTTGTGGTGATTGCACTTCCTACTCAAGGCTGGTGCTTCATGCCATGGAAGCGGGAAAGGGCAAGAGGGCAGAGAGAAGGAAAGGGAAAAGGGAAGATGGAGTGATGCTTTATGGTGGAGCGAGTAGATGGAACAACTGAAGATTTCTCATATCACAAATGCATCCATCGTCGTTTTCATCAATCCATCCACTCCATTTTCATCTTGACTTCTTCATGCGTCTTGGTCATGCATATCCACCACGGCTTCTTCATCGTCTGGTCATGCATATCTACCAGCTTTTGTAATAGATGATAGGAACTAGTATATGTTTGGTAGATCTTGTAAAGGAATGGTCTTGTATTACATTTGAAGTTGATTGTAAGGTAAGGTAAAATTGTTTCTAGAATGAATGAACAACTTGTCTATTATCTCTTTTGTACTTCATTACTTTCCTTTACCAACCCAGTAGAAACACTCTTTAAGCTCATTTAATCAACCATGGTGAACTCAAGCGAAATTATTAGCTCTTTACTCACAATGCATTACGCAAAACAAACATAAAGTAGCAAACACACCAAACCAAAACAAACAAAACTTAAAGAACATTAGCAGGTTAGTGTTAGCAAACAAAAAGATAACCAAATATCTACAAAGTTTACAAATTATACAACTTAAATCCTCCCAGAGGCCTATACCTCCCCTCAAACTTTGAAGTCAAGGGTTAACCATCCCAATATGGACAACTAGGTGTTGAAACCTAGGTCCATCAAAGCTTAGTCAATAAATGCATACATTATCATCTCTGTGAATCTTAACCACCTTTATCAAATGTTTTTCATAAGCATCTCTTATAAAATGGTTCCTGATCTCAATATGCTTAGTTCTATTATGAAAAACTGGATTTTTAACAATGCATATGGTACTTTGATTATCAATAAAGATTGTGGTGTTCATGAAATTAAAACCATAATCCGACAATTGATTTTGGATCCATAGTACGACCACAACAATTTGGCAGACAACATACTCACCTTCAGTAGATGAGGTAGCCACAATAGTTTGTTTCTTGCATTGCCAAGAAATCAATCTTCTTCGATAAATTGGCAACCTCCATTTGTGGATCTCTATCGATTACCCCGGCATAATCACTATCATTATATGCTTCCAATACAAAAGGAGACTCTTTTGGGTACCAAAGACCTAACTTGGGTTGGCGTTTCAGATACTTGAAGATCTTTTTATTTGCATTCAAGTTGGAAGTAAGTGGAGTGACACGATGTCTAGAACAAGCACTCACGACAAATGTAATATCAGGCCTAGAAGCTGTTAGATACATCAATGAACCAATCATAGATCTGTATAAGTGACATTCACAATTTGGATGCAGTTCAATATTGTTCTTTGGTTGGCCAGGGCTTCATTAACTCCTCAAACTCCACACTTTTAAACTTCTTTAGTGGATCCAAAGATAATGTCATCCACATAAACTTGCACAAGGATGATGTCTCTATTATTCTTATTTAGGAAGAGTGTTTTGTCAATGGCACCTCTTCGTAACCATGCAATGAAATGTAGATAACCTAGCATACCATGCTCTTGGTGCCTGATGGAGTCCATAGAGAGCTTTCACAACCTTGTATACATGATGGGTCTTCAAAACCTTTGGGTTGAGTGACATATACTTCTTCTTCTATCTCACAATACAAAAAAGTACCTTTCACATCCATTTGATAAACCATGAACCCCATATAAGATGCATAAGCCAAGAAGATTCGAATGGCCTCCACTCTAGCTACGTGCAAAATTTCATCATAATCAATTCCTTCCTCTTTCACAGACTACAGGCACAAATCTTGCTTTGTTTTTAACCACTATACCCCTTGCATCTCTTTTATTCTTCAAGATCCATTTTGTCCCAATTGCAAACTTCCCATCAGGTAGTGGTACCAAAATCAAACCTGTGATTCTTGAATGTTGCATCTCATCTTGCATTGCTTCAAGCCAACTTGAATCTTCAAGAGCTTGAGTAACAATGGTTGGTTCCACTTGAGAAAGCAAGCAAGCAGAACAATGCTAAAGTCTGTGTGATTTTTCCTTCTTTGGTTTGAGACATAGGAAAGAAAAGCAACTTGACCATACTTAGAACTTGACACACCTCTGATGCGAGCAGTGCTTGAGGATCACAATAATATTTGATTGAGGATGAGCCTTTGTGATCCTTTTGGTAGCATAGGGGTGGACATCAATAGTGGTGTCAAGATTGTTCATAGTTCTTCAAGATCTGAAGGACTTGGAAGGTGAGTGAAGATACATCTTTGGGTTGATGAATACCAAGATCTGAAGGACTTGGAAATCGTGTATATGGTTCTTCAAAGTTTGTAGACACACTAGTAGGAATTGGAGTAGATGCGGCGGGGCTTTGGCAGATTTGGTGTTGTCATGAGAAACAGGATGACTTTCGGGGAGAATCAAGGTTTCCATTGACCGCTTCTCTTGCAATCTCCCACAAAGCCTTTCGAGCTTCAAGATTGGTGCATACTCTTGCTTCTTGAGCCTAGCAAGATCCTTAGCATAGTGTGACTCATCTTCATGCTCCTTAGAATGATCACTGCATTGTCGTGGGAGACTCTTGAGAACCTGCAGATTGGTTAGCCACATGTCGAGTATAGCCCAAGTAATCAGTTAAGTAATCCAAATCAAAGGACCAAATATTACCTTGACCTTGCACATTGGGCTTATCTTATAGATACCTCAGGTTAAGTGTCTCCTCAATCTTTCTAGCATTCAAATTATATACCTGTAAGCCTTACTATGAGGCGAATAACCCACAATATACCCTCATCGGCTTTCTCATCAAATTTACCCAATGGATCCGGTGTTAAAATGGTCACTTGACATCCAAGCGGTTTGAGGTAATGTATAGCGGGAACATAGCAAGTCGTGCTAACTGCTTCATCGAGAACATAGCGGGTAATTTAGAGTGCAAGCATGGATCTTCTTCCTCTATTAAGGTCCTATTCATTCTTTTAGCTACCCCATTTTGTTGTGGGGTTCTTGGAGTGCTATAGTCCCTTTTTTATCCTTACTGAGTTCTATTAAGATAGCATTTTTGAACTTTGTCCTATTATCACAATTCCCTTAAACCTTTTGTTTCAGTGGTTTTCAACAAGGCTAATGAACTCTTTTAAAACTTGAGATGTTTCATCTTTAGTCCTCAAAAAGAATACCCAACAAAACCGCTATAGTCATCGGTGATTACCGGCAGAAATACTTGTGATCAATACTCCTAACTTGGGTTGGACCAAAGAGATCCATATCGCAACTGAGGTTACGAGATAGTGCTACAACTGTAATGGCTTTGTATGAGGCTTTGTGTTGCTTTCCTTTGTTGCGAGAACCAATTATGTTCATTGGTGAAGACTTTGGAAGGAAGACCTTCAACTAGACCTAGTTTTGAAAGCTTGTTTATGGTCTTGAAGTTCACATGAGCCATCCTTCTATGCCATTTTATAGACTCATCCAGGGATGCTTTAGCCACCAAACATGTTAGGTCACCTTCAGTTGAACATCATTCAAATTGATTGTGTATAAATTGTGGCTTCTAGGAACTCTCAGCAGAATGGATGTATCTTACGGAAGGGTGAAGTCTTTAGAGAGTACAATACATTCATCCTCACAAAATAATACTTTGTTCTTGGTGTCACAAATTTGTGATACTGAGAACAAGTTGAAATATTCGAGTTCCTTTACATAGTACACATTCTCAAAATCCAAGTGAGGTGTTCTAATGGTGCCTTTCCCTGTGATTCTACCATCTCCTCCACCAAAAGTTACACTGCCTCCTCATATGGGTACAAAATCATGCATCTTTCTTTATTTGACATGACGGAACAACCACTATCCACTATGCCAACATCCTTACTCCTCGAGGATGATCCTACAACAACAACATAAAAATATATACAAAATATCAGTACACTATAGAGACTCAAGTCATTCTTGACTTGAGCGCCTAATGGATCATAGGATTTAGGCCATGTAGATGTAAAAGATCCACTATTGTTCTTGGACCTCCATTGAGGTCCCTTTTAGTCCTAGAACAACTTTCTTTGGGGCTTCACCAGTATCCCTATATCCCTTCCCATCATACATAGAGTCAACACATCCATGCCAATAACCATTTTGAAAATATGAACTAGTTGGTCTCATATACGGTCAATGGATCTTCTCCAAGGAAATGGAGAATGTTTATTATGAGTTGCTTGTGGAATAAAAGATGGTATATCATTAACATTTTTCCACATTGGTCTAGGTTTCTTTTGACTAGCATATACACCCATTCTTTGCTCATGAAAATTACAATCCTTAATCAAATGAAATTTACTTCCAAAAACAAAACATGTCTTCTTTTTAGAAGATTTATTCAAAGTGAAAGATGTATCATTACATGCAAAAGCATTCAAACCACAAACATTAACATAATTGTTTTTAACAGACTTAAAAGCATTATTGTGCAAAGAATTAAAAGACAAGTCTTGAGAGGAAGCTTCTTGGAAGATGATTCCTCAGCAGCAACTCTAATAGGCTTATAGGGAGTCTTGGGTGTAGGCTTGGGTGTGGTCTTGGGAAGGTCTGACTTTTCATTTGAATCACACAGGTAGAAGAAGTAGACCCTTGGTGGTGAGGACTTGTCTTGTCACAACAGAGACAAAGTCAGTAGATGAAGAAATGAGTCCAGCAAGTCTCTTGACTTTTTGCCATAAAGATGGTGTGATCCATCAAAGTCAACTGTGATGGATAGGTCAATGGGCATATGTTCTCCTCTAATAGGTCCGGGGACAGCACATGTAATTTTCGTCTTTTACAAAATTAGCTAATCCTTTGGTGTAGATTCGTGAGTCATCCTAGCTTCTAACCCTACATACTTCTTAAAACCTAAACCTATTGCAGTATTAGGATTTTGACTAGCATAGATATGACCACTAACTTGTTACGGACAATAACCATTCTTTACCTAGCTACTTCCTTATCTAGTTTCTCTTTTTAGCACTTGGTTTTGGAAACTACAACATCTTTTTCTTTCTCGGTACGTTTTAAACCAAT
Organism: Chrysanthemum makinoi; assembly: GCA_910596185.1. Lineage (NCBI taxonomy): Eukaryota > Viridiplantae > Streptophyta > Magnoliopsida > Asterales > Asteraceae > Chrysanthemum > Chrysanthemum makinoi. The sequence continues at coordinate 151,765,298 of OU343216.1, forward strand.
TTTAGCACATTCTAAATCACTTTCTAACTTTATCTTCATCATAAGCGGTTGATTCTTTTGAAACCAAACTTGTTGTCTTTCTAATGTTTTTAAAGCTTGTTTATAAGCCTCAACTTCGACATAACATTCATTATATTTAGGTTTCAATTCATTATAGGCTTCCTTAAGTTCATTATATCTTTCACTACGACCAAAAACACAATTATGAGAGATGCCATTAAGCAACTTGATCATCTTGATCCTCGAATTACGACTTGCCGGCAATCCAATATTCTTAGAACCGGGAGCATCATCATTATCGGGGCTCATGCACCCTCCGGTTGACATGGTCATCGGAGTGACCATAGCGATTGAGGATCCGACTTTGGAATTTCCAGTTTCCACTTGTTCTTACATGGGTAGAATACCTAACCTCATCACCAACCTTCCTATCCTTGCATTCTCTTGAGAAGTGACCCATCTGACCATAAGTATAGCACTTGACTTTCCTTTTGTCAAATCTTGCTGGATCTTTTCCCTGGAAACCAAACTTTCTTCAGGACTTACTCTCAAACTTCTTGATGTTCATAGAGCATAGCGGTTGCCACTTCAAGTTCATCTCTTCCATATCAAGTGGATCCACCTGTTCAAAATCCTCAAAGCTAATTGTTGGAGTGTCATAATCAGCAACAAAAAGAGTAAAGTACATCTTCAATACACCATTGGATTTAGGTGAGAATTTGATGGAGTGGTATTGTAGGATGATGATGCTAGAGGAAACTAGACTTGGAGCATAAGTCATCTTATTTGAGGAGGCCCCAACAAATGCTGTGTGACTAGGAGTGGATGAGCGAAAGGGACTTGACATCAGCTCAAGAGATTTAAGTATGTTGTATAGTTCATCAAAAGTGAGCATATCTAGCCCACCTTTAGCTTTGAGAGCAATGCTTACTTGCAACCATGATGAAGGTAAAGATCGTAAGAACTTTGAATTGCAATCATCATTATCGGCCTTGCCTTGGTGATTCAATTGACTCAAAATCTTATGGAACTGTCATACCCCTTGTGGATACCTTTCTTGAGAGATTTGGAATTCTTAAAACTGTTGTTTCAGCATTGATTTCCTCATTCTCCTTGACTCCTCATTCTCACCAAACTTAGCCTTGATTGCCAACCATATGTCCTTAGCATCCTGCATGTAGTGAAAGTCACCCAAGTGATCTCGGGTATAGCACGAATAAGAATAGTTCAAACTTTGTTCTCTCTCTGAGCGGCGGGATCTCTTGGCAGTTTTGGGACCAACGATGGTAACCTTACCATCGAGGATCTCGTGATATACCTCTTCAAACATTACCATTCTTCACAACTTTACAAAGATTCCAATCAATGTTGGAGATCTAATTCTGCATCTTCATAGCCCACAAATCATATTCCTCCTTCTTTAGATATGGGAACTTTGCATTCTTTGTTTGTGAGGCGAGTTGTTGCGAGGAAGTGTTGTTTTGGTTGTTGGTAACTTCAATTTCATCGTCTGATCCAGGCATGGTGAGGGTTGTTTTGGTTGTGAGGGTGTAAAGAAAAGATTGTTCTTAGTATCACAGAGACTCTCTCGAGGCTCTGATACCACTTGTTGAGACAAGAACCTTGATAGATCTTTGAGCACTCATTGATCGTTAGTAATGCTTATGTAATCACAAACACACTAATAGAAAATCTCTAATACTTGTATTCTTAAGCGGAAATCAAACACAAGTAATAACATAAATAACTAAGAACTCTTTGATCCTCTATGGATCTTTTAATAATACTAAAACTTGTTTTTCAATTAGTCCATTATTCATACTAATGTGTTCCTTTTATACACAAGGAACCCTAAACCGTTTCCCAAGAAACGTATAAACATAAAACTAAATAAGATATACATTATCACTTCCTAATAAAGCTCATGCATATCATAACTAACTATAAAATACGCGGAATATCTATCTCCGTAGAAACCAACTACAACGGTTTTATTACTTGATTACTTCTTCGCAGTGATTCACACTTGGTGAGAATCATCGTGATAACCGGCATAATTCTTACTTAGTAGAATTCCCAACAAGTACCCTCTGAACTGCTTGCCAGTGATGAGCACTAGGATTGCTAGTATACATGCTCGGTTAACCTTTGCAAAAGCAATATCAGGTCTTGTACAAGTCATGGCATACATTAGGCAGTCAATTACCCTAGAATACTCAAGTTGAGATACAACCTTGCCATGATTAGGCATCGGCTTCTCACAAAGTATCCATAGATGTACTCCAGCAGTACAATTAAAGTAATTGAATTTCCTCAACACCATCTCAATATAATGAGGCTGAGAGATAGAAATTCTTTTACTTTCATGTTTAATCCTTATACCAAGGATAACATCGACCTCCCCATATCCTTCATGGAGAACCTAGATGACAAAAATTCCTTTGTCAGGTCAACCTGATTTTGGTTAGTGCCAAAGATTAGCATGTCATCAACATATAGGCAAATGATGACTCCTTTACCAGTTTCATCAAATTTGCTATATACACATTTGTCGGCTTGGTTAAGAACATAACCACTAGACAAAACCACTTCATCAAATTTTTGATGCCATTACTTAGGTGCTTGTTTTAGTCCATAAAGAGACTTAATCAGTTTACACACCTTGTTTTCATTGCGGGGAAAGATGAAGCCACGAGGTTGGTTCATATAAACCTCCTCATCCACTTCACCATTCAAGAAAGCTGTCTTCACATCCATCGATGAATAATCAGTTGAATTGATGCCAAAATGTCAGACAATCTAATGGTATGATACGAGCCAGCTGGGGCATAAGTATCAAAGTAGTCAATTCTTGACTTTTGTTTAAAGCCTTGAATGACTAGTCTAGCCTTGAACTTTTCAATAGTTTCATTTACATTCATATTCCTTTTGAAAATCCATTTGCAACCCAGAGGTTTGCAACCTGGTGGTAGATCAACCAACACCCAGTGTTATGCCCATGATGGAATCCATCTCATCATTGATTGCTTCTTTCGAAAGCAATATCACGGGACTTCATTGCTTCATCAAATGTCTTGGGATCATCCTCAACAATGAAGCAATAGGAGTATTGGTGGAGACCTAATCCTTGTTCCTCAATTAAGTATAATTGAAACTTCGGGTCAAATGACTTTGGATTCCTGACTTTTGCTCTTCTGATACAGTTTAGATTGTTGAACCACACCTCATCAGGGGACCTCGATATACCATTGTCAAGAGTTCGGTAAGAATCCTTTGACTTGGTCTAGGGGTGATGAGATTCGATATCATCAAAGATTGCATCCATTGATTCAATTATGGAGTTAATTGAAACATATTCATTAGCAGTGTTGTAAAAAGCGGCCTGGCGGCGCCTAGGCTAGTCGATCACCCACCACCGATTGTAGCAAATCGGTCAAATTAAGCGTTTTGGTCAAAGGCGGTCAACAAACCGCCTGAAGTAGTCAAATCGACAAATCGGCCTAGGCGGCGGGTCGGTCAACGCCGGACAAATCCGGTCAGCACTCCTCTAACTTCAGATCTAGGGTTTGTTTTTCATATTTCCGCCTCTTTTCAGACAAGTTACCACTCCATGACTTGTAGCTTCAAATGAGCACTAAATGGAACACATTTTTGGGGTTTCAATTTTCTTGATATTGTTCTAATTTGGCGGGGAGGTTTTTTAACAAAGAGAACAAAGAAGATGGTAGGAGGGTGATGAGGAAAAGTGGGGGTTGGGTTATTGATGATGTGTAACCTAATGTAACCCTAATAATATAATACTATGTATATGGTTTTATAGCCCATTAAAAAACTTTTAAAATAGGCCCAACAAATAACAAATAACTTAATGGACTTAATAAAAAAGACCCAAACTTAATTAAAATCACACATATTTTATACTTAAAAATAATAAAAACGTTAATAAAATTATTAAAATATATATAAGATGCATATTTTATAACAAATCATTATAATTTTAAATTTTTATATATAAAAGTTCAATCGCCTAGAAACTAGATGTGAAGGCCTAGGTAGGCGGTGGGCAGACAGGAACTAGCGCCTAGCGTGTTTTGCAACCTTGTTCATTAGGTTCAATAACATAGAACCTAAAAGTTGGAATGCTTTCAATATCCAACAAAGATATGTAAATGCCTCTTTCACCCAAAGTTTTCAACTTTGGATAAAGGGAATCTTATACATGACCTACACAACCACGAGATAGTTAGGTTGGGTTTTCTTTTAGTCTAGAGTTCATAAGGGGTAACCTTGTTCCTTTTTTTAGGAACCCTATTTAATAAATAGCAAAGTACATTAACATAGCTTCACCCCATAATCCTTGACTCGAGTCCTGACAGGACAACATGGAATTAACCATCTCCTTGCACCACCTTTTTTCCTTTGAAATACCATTTTCTTTGAGAAGTATAGGGAAGCGATCGTTTCATGGATTATACCAACAGATTGAAAATCTGAGTATCCATGTACTCACCTCGCCTATCAGTCCTTAATCTTTTGATCAAAGACCAAAGTTGTAATTCAACTTAAGTTTAAATACTTTTAATTTATCTAATGCTTCATCCTTAGTATGTAACAGATAGACATAACAAAACCTAGAAGCATCATCAATAAATGTCACAAAGTACTTCTTATTCCCCAAAGAGGAAGTGGCATGCAAATCACGAGTCATTTGTGTATTAGCAAGAGCTTAGTTTCACGTTTAACACCCTAAAAAGGTTTCTTAGTTATTTTGGTCAACATGCAAGTCTTACACTTTTCAATGTCCATGTCAAATGTTGGGATTAACCCATCCTTAGACATATCTTGCATCCTTTTATAGTGTATATGGCCAAGTCTAGCATGCCATATGGTAGAGTCGTCGAGTCATTGGTGGTCATAAAAGTTGAATTGACACTATTAGTGACAATATAAAGCTGAAATTTGATTACACAAATACCCAAAACCAATAAACACGACATTCTTATATTGAACAAATTTATCAGATTCAATAACTTGTTTATATCCATGATTATTCAAAACACTACTTGAAACCAAGTTTTTCCTTATACGGGGAACATGAATAACATTAAACAAAGTTACAATCTTTCTAGAACTAAACTTAAGATCTACACAACCACGACCATGCACCAAGGTTGTTGACTCATTTCCCATGTGAAAAATAGAACCATCATTCAGTGACTCATAAGTCTTGAACTAGCTTCTATCTTTACATGAAGCTGTGCACGAGAGTCAACCCACCGCATAACATCATCATCCTGCACATAATAAGATTCAGATGCATATTTAACATAATTAATCTGAAAAGACTTATTAAACATATTATGACCTTCGGTGAGTTGGTAGAACCATCACTCCTTGAACCATTAGTTCCTGATCCATTGGCTTTACCACCAACCTTAACACCTTTGCAATCCCTTTTAATGGGACCAGTTTTGCCACATTTCCAACAAGTAGGTTTTGCCTTCTTGTTAGGATCTGCCCTTGTGTTATCATGATGTTTTGTTGTCATTGTTGTCATTGGTGGAGTTATTGCTGCTCTACCATATTGACATGAGATGCACCGATAGCATTGCTACTCTATGGCTTGTTATTATCCTGCACCACGAGAGATTCCTCAATGCGAGATGACTTGCCCAACTCAACCATAGTTAACTCCTCCTTTTTATGTTTCAAGGTATGTTTGAAATCTTTCCAAGCAGGAGGAAGTTTATCAATGACACAAGAGACTAAAATAGCCTCATCCATGTGCATATTAGGTTGTGTAAACCTTCCAAGTATACCAAGAAGTTTATTGTATTGTTCCATAACTGGTCTTGAATCAGTGATTTTGTAATTTGTGAAATTACTTACAAGGAACTTCCTACTTGAAGCATCCTCAGCGATATATTTGGCATCCAAGGAATCCCATAGTTCTTTGGAAGATTCAAAATTCTGATAAATTTCAAAGAGTGAATCAGACATACCATTGAGAATTAAGCCTCTGCAAATGTAGTCATCATTCTCCCATTTGCTCCTCCTCCTGATTTGTTCCATAGTAGCATCATCCCCATCATCAGGAATAGATGTGGTCAGAACATAGACCACACTCATGCTTGACAGCAAGAAGTGCATCTTCTTACGCAATCTCCTAAAGTCCACCCCCAAACTTGTCGGCTTGGCAAAGTTTGAAGCCATGTGTTCATTCGCGTGGCCATTGATTATCACAAAATAGTTTACTTTGATTGTTGGTGGTGATTACGCTCGGTGACAGGGTATGATAATCAGTAGCAATGCAATACTAGTAGGTAGTTCTTGGATATCACTTGGAATGGTGTTATCACTTTCCAAAGTAAACTATTCGACTCTATGCAGGTTACACGAATATCTACTTGGGATAAGACCAAATATTTGTTATTGAATTAGGCACAAATCAATAACTCTTGCGCATATAAGTGTTTAAGCTTTTTGTTTGTTTCTCCTGGTTATTCACCATCTATCCATGCTGATGATGTCCATCTCTATTAATAGTAGAGAATACTCACTCCTAGTTAATGAAATTTATGAGTAATTAACGGCCAATTAATCACCCATAATAAGCCTCCATTATCTGAGGAATAGTGGTTACAAGACCAATTAAACGTGGTCATAAAGCAGTCATAACAGACTTTGATGAGTCAAAGCATTTACAAATTGAACACTGTAACACTACGGTAGGAACCAATACACTACCGGTAGGAAACCAATACACTAGCGGTAGGAACCATTAGTTACTACACTAGTAGTAGTAACCACACTACCAGCGAGGAACCAATACACTAGTAGTAGGAACCATTAGTCACTACATTAGCAGTAGTAACCAACACTACCAGTACTAACCATTATTGAGTCAGGGTGTTCAGGGACCTCATGGGTGTACACTCCGTACCTCCTAACCCAAAACCAGGTGTGAACTAATCTCACAAGTGCACTAAATTTTCCAACATTGTCCACTTCTAGTAGCTAAAGGTATGTTTTATTCTTTTTACCTTTTTATCTTTTACTTGTATAGATGGTTTATTTGTTTGTGATTTATTTTATTTTATTTTATTATTATTATTATTATTATTTATTTTATATCTTTTTTGGTTTTAAGTGATTTTGTTGTTAAATTTGGTTAAAAACTATATTTGGTTAAAGGGTTTTGGAGTATTGATGATTTGTTGTGAAGATTGGTTTTTTTTTTTCTTTCTTGTTATTAGTGATAATTTAATATAGGTTGCTTTGTACTACCGGAGCATTAGTCCAATGGTTAAAACACTTATGCTTGAGTCAATAGACATATGTTCGAGTTTCATCCTTGACATTTGCTTCAGATAGGTACCCATCTCCGCAAACCTATGAGCACTGGAGACTTTGTGGAATTAAGCTCAGTGCAGTCTTGGCTCGTGCTCACTTCAGTTGGTGCCCCACTAGGGTCAAAAGATTCCGGAGCTATTCCTTACGAGGTGGACAATGACCGGTGCCAAAAGGAACCGGGGGTTGTTCCCACCAATCTACACGTTTTTTGTGGAATATATGTTGCTTTGTTTCGGTCAACTATGAAGATTATGATGTGTTTGTGTTTTGTTTTATATTTATGTATGGATCATGTATGGGTAGATTTGTAAATAATTGGGTAGATTTGAAATAATAGTTCGAGTAGCAATGTTTATGGTTTGTGTGTGTATGTTAGTGGCTTAAAAATATGCAAGACATTATCAAAAGTCTTATGAATAAGTAAGTAGATATGATTTTCAAAGACATCAAAGGATTCATAAGTAAATTGCAGAAGACACTTGAGGAGAAACAACAACGTGCACTTGAACTAGAAACTTCACGAATTTAATTCACTTGATAAAATTTAGATAATTGATGTTTTTAAGAAGATATCTCCAAGCTTTTGTGTTTTAATGAAATACAAACCAAAAAAGTTAAAAATAAGGTGTGTTGTCAAAATCATATTTAAGTAACATATTTGATGTATAAAAATCATATTTAGTAACATATTTGATGTATATTTTATTTAGCTATAGTGTTAAACTAGTTATAATGCCAGCCTTGATCTACAATACGCATACTGATTTTTTCTAAAATTTTGAATATTGTATTTTTATTTATTAAAAAACAAATAGCTTAATATATATATATATTTTAATTTATGATTCTTAATTTTGATTTCTAATTAATTTTGTTGTACGTGGTAAAAGTTCATATATAGTACTTTCATAGACATGAGTCATTTTTATATACAAAGTTTAAGTACCACATGTTGTGTTTTTGTAACGATAATTTAGACCATTTTATTTTTTAATCTTTTCTTTGAAACATTAATGATTGTATTACTATGTCATTTTTGTAAGTTCAATTATTATAATATTTTATAATTAAATAATAAAGAACACTAATATAAGATGTTATAGATTTATCATCTTTTGAATTTTAAATGAAATTGACTAAAACTATGTTTAACGCAGTTTGTTGCTATAAATTCATTTTTATATTTTTTTGTTATTATTGGGAAGTACATATTTTTCTTTTAAACCAAAAATGTTATGTTTATTATTTTTTATTGAGATAGTCCAAACTAAAATATTTCTATTGTCTTTTAGCATTAAAAAGTAATAAAGTTTAATGGTTTAACGCAGTTTGTTGCTATAAATTCATTTTTATATTTTTTTGTTATTATTGGGAAGTACATATTTTTCTTTTAAACCAAAAATGTTATGTTTATTATTTTTTATTGAGATAGTCCAAACTAAAATATTTCTATTGTCTTTTAGCATTAAAAAGTAATAAAGTTTAATGGTTTAAGCCTAAATCTTCGCCAAAAGATATCAAATAACTCGGTCAAGTCGGGCACATGCCCAATATCAATTTTTCGGATTATTTTATGCCATTTACCCCTGGAGTCGTGATCCTATAGAAAGTGAGAAAAGATTAAAATTAGAAAGTCGCTACATTGGACAAGAGTGTCACTTCATTATTTGTGCCAGATTTGTTTTTGCTATTTCCACACCTATATTTTACTAGCTTATAAACATTGTTGGGCATTCAATTTTTGCTCTAAAATGATGAACGTTTAATTTTTTTAAACTCATGAACATTTATTTTTTTTAAAAAGAAATTAGCGAATATTTAATTTTATAAAAATAATAGTTAAATTGATGAACATTATCAAAAATAGCTGATGAACATGATATACAAAATAAGCATGAACTGATAAACATTGTATTTTTAAGAACACCACTAAAGTGATAAACAACAATAGCTTCAATTGATGAACATTATCAAATTGAGGATGAAGCTGATGAACATTGTTTTTTAGAAAGCCGATAACAATAATAACAAATGATGAACATTATCAAAATAAGCTGATGAACATTGAATTTTTAAAAACAATTGTGAAGCTGATTAACATTATCAAAAATAACCCGATGAACTGATCAAAATTATGAAAAGTGATGAAGCTGATAAATATTGTATTTTTAAGAACACTACTTTGGCCGATAAATTGATGAACATTATCAAAATTAACAATAGCTGATGAACATTGTTTTAAAAAACTGATAACAATAATAACAAAGCTGATGAACATTATCAAAGTAAGCGATGAGTGATTAACATTATCAAAATAGGTGATGAGTGATGAACATTGATTTTTTTTTTTAAAACAATGATGAATCGATGAACAACAATAAGTTCAACTGATGAACTACAATAACTTCAATCATGAACATTATAAGCGATGAACAACAATAAGTTCAAGCGATGAACTACAATAACTGATGAACATTATAATGATGAACAACAATAAGTTCAAGCTGATGAACTACAATAACTTCAATGATGAACATTATAACGATGAACATTGTGTTTTTAGTAAGCGATAAAGCTGATGAACAACAATAACCTCAAATGATGAACATTATAAAAAATAATTGATGAACATTGTATTTTTTTAAGGAAACTGATAGACATTGCTAACTTGAAGTGATGAAGATAATCTCTAACAAATGAAACTATATACACCAAAAATTCTTAAATCACCCAACCAAACAATTATTTATCTTTTACCTTTCATCTTTCCTACTCCTTTTACTTTATCCTTTTTATCATCTAAATCATTATTAGATGAACATTGAACCAAACAAATACTCTTACTATTGAGTTTGTATAGATCACCAACTAAACAATCATCAAATGTTTTACATTTCATCCACCTGGTTCTTTTTACAAAGTTTTTTTTTAAGGCTTACAACTTATGGATGAATTAGTCCTTCCATCTCTATCATCTAAATCATTATTATGACACACATTTTATCAAAAAAGAAATTTAATGCTTCTAAATGAAACCAAAACCATAAACCTGAAAACATCAACTTATGATTTTCTCTTGCTTATTTCTCGATTAGAGAGGCGGCAGATGGTGGCTTCAGCGACTCACGGTGGGCTGGCTGCGACGAGACTACTTGGATCTGATCGGGGACGTGAGGTGAACCTTCACCGGAGGTGTAGTTCAGTGCCGAAAGTCGTAGAATGCAAGAAACCGTAAAAAATTTCACACGAAGTCCGCGGGACGTGGCGACGCGTGGCGGCATTAATGGGGTCGGAGAAAATAGTGGTTTTGGTCGTGGATGATTGTTGTGCCGGTGGTAGTGTTTAATTTTTCAATAATGAAGATGGTTGTAGTGGTTGTTGTTAGAGATAGATAATGAGAGATGAGAGAAATGTATGATACGAGAAGTGTGTGAAGGAGTTGGGAATTTCTTTTCCACATTTTATTTAGAGCCATTGATAAATTTGTATGATGATCCGACGGATGATAATACTTTTAGGCTTTTTAAGTTGCCCTACTTTTTAATAGATCCTCACTCTTTACCCTGTTGATTTAGTAGTTTTGTCCCAGCTTTTGCATCCGGTTATCATACATGACAAGAAACCCATACATTCCAACCAAATAGCATCAATTCAATGATAATACCATCGGCATACCATAACAACATTCTTAGTTCCTTTAAATGAACCAAGCTGCCCTGAACTTGGGTCATATATGCTAATAAGACCAGAGGTGCTTACCAAGGATCAAAAAGTAGATTAATACAAATACTGATATACATATAACTTTTTTTGCCCTTTGGTGATATACATATAACTAATGAAGAATACATGACCTAAAAAGCTTGAGCCCACAATTGAATGAATTAACAAACTCAGGTAGTTATACAAATCTTACACTGAGTGTCAATATCAAATAATTGGCCACAAAATTATTGAATGGCAAAATAGTCCTATACTCCTATTAACACAATGAGTAACTTAGCAAATTCAATTAACAAATAACAAAAAACTAACATTATGAATCTTTTTGTATCAAATTTACTACCATGATTTGTTTTGAGTATATATGCATCAAGGGCAATTATTAACCCACTAACCATGTCTACTTAATACACCAAAACACATCCGCGTAGTGATGAATAAATCTAATCTGAACATATCTAATCATTAAACTAATAACTTTCATATACTTTTAGCAAAATGTCACGACAAGGAACCACAACCCTGATCTTGATTCAAGCCAAGAAAGCACCATCAAGCTTACGATGTAGACTATAGACCTCATTAGGCGGTGGTGTCAATCTGTCTCTCACATCGTTCCACCAATGTTTGAAAGGCTTTGAGTTAAATTGTTAGCATAAAATTTGTAACCCCCAGGTTTTGCAAATGGGAATCCTACAACAAAAGGAGCCTGGACATGTGCCTCCAACATTATCTCTGATTCTTGACTCGTTAACCGAGCCTTTGTGACATTTCGATTATACCTTCTTGGCCACAATTTGCACCGCAACAACACGTTTTCAAATTTCAATATTACAATAAGTAAAGTATATACAATGAGATCTAACCGAAGTGACAATTATACAACAACGACGGGTAAAATTAATAAGTCTGGATAATTGGTTGAATGGGTCGGACCGGTTTGTTTACCCCTTATTATCTTTTTTCCTTCAAAAATTATACATACATCGATGGCATTAATTATGCTTAAAGTAATAATCTAAACACGAATTAAAATTACTTAGGAGGTTGTGTGCACAAAAAATATACTTCTTACAACTTTCAAGTTTTAACCCATTTGCTTGTAGTTATATTTTTGATTTGACATGCCTGGGATAAGAAAAACAACCCATATTGACCCATAAATAATAGCCATTTATATCACAAGTATTATGATTCATTATTTTAAATTACATAATTAATCGTTAACACCACATCCATACAACCCTTAAGTCATGTCATATAGGCAATGCTATTATAGGAACATTTAAAAAGTAAATAAAATGAGCTAACTAGCCTCAATTTCTTTTAGAGTTATATACGATCCTTTGCAAGAAGCTTTATCCCAAGAAGCAATAGAATCAATCACTACAATAGGTCGCGTTCGATGGTGTATTCTTTAACAGGTCATACAACCAAATTACTATAACTTACTTAACATAAAAAATAAACATATTCAAAGTCAGCAGCAGGTTATATATAGTGTACAAATAATTAGTAATTATCTTAATCAAATTCATGTTATGGCTGAACTATCATAATTATATATCAAGTAAATAATGTACCTCACTTATTGCAAAATGGATTTTTCTTAGGTGATGACGAGTAGCTTGGATCCTACCTTCATACCCTCGTACAAATTACCCTAATGTATTTGAGTCTTTATTATAGATCGGGTCCAACTTCAGAGCAGAAATTAAACCATTTTTTAGAGTAGGCTTCTTGGATTCAAAGAGCCCCTATAAGCAAGTCCAAACATCCCTTATAAGTATTCATTCTGATAAGCAATCATCTCAAGCAGCCCCTATAAGCATATTCACTAAGTAATCCTAAAGACACTCTAAAAGTAGTTATTTCAATACGTAATCCCAAACACCTAGTGCACTCAGTTTTGGAAATGCAAACAACCCCTAAAAGTAGTTCTAAAAGCTATCCCAACCTACCCTATAAGTATTTTCTCTGAGAGCAAACCCAAACAACCCCTTATATGTAATCCCAAACAGCCCATAAACAGGTGACCTTCAAAGCGTGCATAGTGATATATGTTGAACTATTAGCTACACATACCCACTATGGCCAAGGGACTTACTTGTGTTATCCTGCACAATTAATTATTAGACCAAGCTTTAGCAGTTTTGCTTATTTTCCATTTTAGTTTAATTCCGGCTTATTTCAATAAGCTACTTTTCCAATCTTATTTTTCCTAGATCTAGCATATCATAAAGTACTTTGTAGAAAGTTATGACTTGGTCATATCACAAACTTATCTTGAAGCTAACGACAAATAAAATATGTACTACACGATATACCAGATATGCAGTTGCACACTGCGAAGACTCAAGTGGCATTGGGTTTTAGTTTGTTAATCCCTTCTTCTGAGGTAACAACATACATCCCATCAAATTAAATATTATAACTTTTATCTTTATTCAAATTCTATAAGAAAACTCCCACTGTCCAGCCATGATGTTAGTTATCATAGTGGATCCATAATGTCGTATGTCAAAGTGAAAATGGTCACTACAATGGAAACCATCAACGCAAACAGTTGTTAGCGACATTTTTTTCCCTAAATGGCATACGTACTGTTTACCAGAGTAGGTACCTTGATCACTTGAGTCATATACCAATAGATAGTAATGTCCATCCCATTTTTAAGTTTACATGTAGGTCTATAGTGCCCTTCCTTTTTTCTAATGCTACAATCTCTCTCATTAATTAAACTATGGTCGATATCGGTGCCTAAGTATAAGTGCATAACTCAACATAGCATGCATCAAAATATCGTAGATCCTGATTAGTGGTGTATGACATGTATCTAATCATAAGGCACATGCAGATAGCTCTAGGTATCATATATGAAATGGTCATTAGTAGTATACCAACACATATCCATATAGTGGTGCTTGGATTTGATAAGACATAGTTACTAACAAATAGTCCAACGAGAACAACCCCTGCGTTAGTATATCCGCATATATTCCAAATTTACTTACTTTGACGACAATGCCCCATTACTACACTTCATGGCCCTTCAATTATTATAATCAAAATCTTTTATATAATTAGATAGGTATCGAACAACAGCAACAACATAACCTCTCATTCCTATATTATGTTCATATAAAATTTCCCTTTTTGTCACTATTGTTTATGAACAAAACTATATAATTAAAAAATAAAAACTACATAAAGAAAACCTTCAGAAATGAAATTCATAAAGGTTTAACAAACAACCCAACAACTCATATCCATCTTTTAACAAAATAATATTCATAAAAATTGGTTTTATAATGCCGTTACGAAACCTCATACTAATCTTGCTTACGACAACTACTTTTATAACCGTAAACAGGTTAAAATACACGAAACTCGACCAATATACTAATCCATATATCATCGTTATTATTTTTTTCAATTTGTAAGTTAAGCATCAATTACCTTAACGGCTAACACGAATATGGAGCAGAAACTCAAATAAATGATCCTACATGTTTGAGACCCTCACGGTCACCTTCTTCATGACTGTTTATCGCTCTTGCGTATAGGGTTATAGTTTAATTTTTGGGGTTATATTTGGTCCAGGCGTAATAACATAGGCATATGTTCTTATTATACTAAAAACTATTATCACAACTAAGATCAATCCTTGCATTCTAATTACTACGGATGTCAAACGAATAGAAGAAAAGAATCAAAGGCCTACAATACCTTAAGGATAACATAAGGGTTAAAACAATGGAACATATGGTACCAACAATCAATTGAAAGAAACAATCATAATGGACACCTATATTTTTACTCACATACAACATGTGATTTCAAAAAGTAACAATCGAACCATTTACCGTCATATCTGTAAGAAACATCATCTAAACCCCAAACCAATATATATTTGCAAACTGTACACAAAAATCAACAATTAAATATAAATAGATGATTAATTATCGATATCATAATCAATCAATAAGTCAAGAACATACCATATATCCATGGCTCTAAGAACTTACGTTTTGTCTTTTGAGGAAATTCGGTAGTAATTTTTTATTTTTTATTTTTTTGGGATGATTTTGTGAAGGATACGATGATTCAATGATTTAGGTTTGGGCTGTTCATTTATAACGAATAACGAATAACCAATCTTCTAAACACCCATTATGCAAAAATTACTAAACTTTATGCTAGTTCTTAGCAACTCCACATTGATATAAAAAATAAAGTAGCAATATCATGGGGTGAGATCAATAAAGATCACATAAAAATTAAAGATCAAATGGACAATTCTCAACCATTCATTTTTAATCATATCAATTAAATTCACTTTCACCCTTATATTTAAAAATTAAATATCTCACAAACCGTTAATAATTAGATAAAACTAATTATACCATTGCGACAAGAATAAAATTATCTTTCAATAGAGATCCAATATTGTATACTTTCGAGAACTTATTTTTATCGTTTTTGCGGGTTTACATATTACACTATAAATGAAAATTTTAAAAATACTCTTTTGTGTTACACAACCGTAAACCTAACCCCTAAATCTAAAAAAAACCTAGCCCTAAACCTAAAAACCTAACCCCTAAACCAAAAAACCTAACCCAAACCTAAAACCCTAAAAACCAAACCTAAAACCATTACAGCTAAACCAAAAACCTAAACCATCCCAGCTAAACGTAAGAAACCTAAACACTTAACCCCTAAAATCTTAACCCAAAAGTCAAACCCTAAACCCTAAACACTAAACCCTAACCGTAAACCCTAAACCAGAAAAGTCGGAAAAAAAATTTGCGTCGAAAGTATATATGATGTGGGATAGCAAATTAAAGATAATTTTATGCTTGTCGTGATGGTATGATTAGTTTCGTCTAACGATCAATGGTTTGTGAGATATTTAGTTTTTAAAAATGAAGGTGAAAGTTTATTTTATTGTTTTAATGAAAAAATGAGTGGTTGAGAATGGTTTATTTGATCTTTAGTTTTTATTTCATCTTTATTGAACCAAACTCGCAATATCATATTCAATTAACAAACATACAAATTAAAATTGCATACAACACTTACCATTAAATTGATTCAAAACATTGATTCCCGAGTTTGAGCACAAATAACATACAAATCATCGTGTATTCATTGCATCCCTACAAACATCAATTAACACAATTAAATCGAATTAGATCAAACAACCTGGAAATCTCTTGTAATTTTATACATCAAAACATATTAATCCCTAACAAATTGTAATAACACGGATACAATAGCAATCGAGTTTAATTGATCCTTATTAATAACCTGGATATCAAAGAAGAACAATTGCACTGGAAATCAAAGGAAAGAGCAGGCATTATTGTTACCATCTTCGTCAATTCTTATAGTAAGGAAAGGGTTTCTTGGAGTCGGTGTAGGTTACGGCACAAAGCGTAAGAATAAGGATGATAGTAATCATTTTGGAGTTCCGCATTTTTTTATTTACAATTTTGGCCCAAAAGTATCAATTAATAAATTTAAAGGACATGTGTATTTTGGTTTTTTCTACATCCGATTTATAAAGCGAATTTTTTTGAGATTAGCTAAATTAAGAAATATTTAGACTTTCTTTTAGTATTAAAATCTTTTAAAAAACTAATAATTAAAAATATTTAGTTTTTTAAAAATATTTTTACAAAAGAAAGTATTTAGTTTTTTTTCATTAAACATGTTTAAGAAAAAAATTCAAATTAAAAAAATTATTACCAAATAAGGTATGGTTTGATTTTTTTAAAATGAAAAATTCCCGCTAAGGGTTTTGTTTTATTTTATATAAATAAATATAAAAGATTTAGTTTTTGAATATTTCATAAGTTTATTTTGACTTGGTTATGATATGTAATGTTCAATACATTTTGGTTAACCCAAGTTAAAAAAGCAAATATGTTTAACTCTTTAAGGTCAAAACCATAGTTTTAAACCATATGCATTTATTTATAATCCAAAACTATATGAATTTCGATGTAAATATCCTATTGACAATCCTCGAGCCGGATTTTGATCCACTAAACATGTTCTTAAAAGAGCGTACTTCGTTCGTGGCATAAGAAATGCATACTTACCCGCTAAAAGAGTACAATTAATGGTCATTTGAGTACAACTAATGGTCATTTTAAGTGTTCTAACCATAGTTAGTCGTCGTTACATGAGAACTTGTCCATATGGTACATAACCAAAGAAACAAACAAATGACTTGCGTTTTAGTGTCTTTACTCTTTAGAAACAAAGAATTGACTACAAGCCTACAGAAAATTCAAATCATATGCACATCTAATCTTATGATAACCATGTAAAAACCAAAAACATCAAACACCCGATTTCAGGAATCCGATGTGGTGGTGATATATTCGCTGTAGGACCAGGTGGTCCAAATCTTTGTGACTGGTGCTTGAGTTTGAACAGTTACAAAACACATTTTACTAGTTAAAAATCAAGCCGGAAGAAAAAGATAAAATTAAGACACTTGTGGTGATGAAATAATGTCCGAAAGGTTCTTATTCGTTTGCCTTCACAATAAATACATACGATCCACAACCTGCAAGGGAAACACAAAAATTAAATCTTGTTTAAAAAACGGCCCTATAAATGTTTATAGGGTAATATAAGATTTAAAAAAAGTTAATAATTAAAGCATTTTTAAAAAATGAATAGACAAAAAGTATTTACGCGACAATTTGGCCTAGCGAGTTTCGACCCATACTAAATGACCGCATTATGAGGTCAAACCGACTAGAGTCTAGACCTATGTTATCATCCTAATTTACTAGGGTGGCAATTCTTGACACAAGTTTGAGACGAAAACCATTCTTCCCCAATAACTTGTTTAAAGACGGGTCGTGTTTGAGTTTATAAGAGCAAGGGGTGTCATGACTTGCCCAATTTTCTGTTTATTGGTACGTGTCTTGTCACATACCATCCACATCAACCAACACACTCACTTAAAATACACAATCACAACTAACTCACTTCTCTTCATTTGGGCCCCCCCAACTCTTTTTTTTTTTTTTTTTTTTTTTTTTTTTTTTTTTTTTTTTTTCCTTTTCCATATTTTCCAAACACAATTAAATTCATTTCATTCATTTAAAATAAAATACAACATACAATACAAAAATAATAATAAATAAAAAATAAAAAATAAAAAATTTAAAACATACGAAAAATAAAAACAAGCGGAAAATAAAAACCATACGAAACTTAAATAATACAACTTCATTTGTAGTATTTTGCTATCAACTCGTCTTGTTTCTTCTTGAGGATCGATCTTTTTGGCTCCGGCAAATTTTCAATATCATGCATGAGAAACTCTAATTCTCAGCTTGCTCCGACTTTTCTTTCGAAATCCTCGCCTCGTAAACTTCTCGTGCTCCGTCAACTTTACGTTTATACTCTTGAGCTAAAGCTTCCGCAATAGCATCCGATTGACTCCCGGTGCTCGTTGGCGACTCGCGATTTAGATTTTTGTGGACGAGGCTTGCGGGACGATCTTGGATTAGGGCGAATAATTGGCGATATTATCTGCATTGATCCCCTCCGGCGCGTCCCATTTGGGATATTCTCTCAAAACCTTCCATGCGGAAACCATACTAAACTGTTTCCCTGTCCCATTTTTGAAAGAAAGTCTTGCATTCTCAATGTGATCAACATCATTTTCCCCGGATCTACACTGCAAATGCTTGTAAAAACCATTAAACTTTTGGCAATCACCGTTTATCCGAGTCCATTTTCCCGTGCATATATTTTTTTATGCGATAAGGCTCGGACTCGAGCCTTGAAGTCCTCCCAATCTGAGTCCAAAGCGCGCGCTTTAGTCGGTCATTACCGATAGCGGCGTTTTGGGATACCTCGACAACACTCGGCTAAAATTTTTCTTCACGGCTTGTCCAACGAATTGTGGTTCGACCCTCTTCTTCCTCCTCCTCCTCGTCCGCGTCCAAGTTCTAGCGACCTTCTTTTTTTTTCTTTGTTGCTTTGGCGGTTTTTCCTTGGCGTTCTTCCGCGTGTTTCGGTTGGTGGTGGTTGAGGTACTTTGAATTGTGATTCAAAGTAATGTTGTTAATGGCGTAAATGCGTTGGTGGTGCTTGTGACGGATAAAATTGCGGTTGTGATGGTTGTGACGGATAAAATTGCGGTTGTGATGGTTATGACGGATAGAATTGCGGTGGTGATGGTTGTGATGGATAGAATTGCGGTGGTGATTGTCTTGGATATTGAAAATGTTGAAATCCGACTTGCGAAGAAGTGTTTGAGCTTTGAGACGATGGGGTGGGCGGGTTTGACGAGAACGAGTTAAGGAGATTCATAAACGACATCTCGTTGGGATCTTGGAACATTTTTGGTTGTGGATTAAGATGATGAAGATAATTTATTTTTGGTTGTGAATGAGAAGTGTGAATATTTTTGTAAAAAATGGGTATTATTTATAGAGTAAAGGGGTACTTGGGTTTGAAAATGAAAAAATACAAAAAAATTCTACCGTTTCATTTCAAGCGGGTATATTTTCTGCGGTTGTATTTGAAATGTTTTGTCTTTTTGCATGTCGTTGTAACGACGAAGCATTAATGGCAGTATTGATGGTGTCGTGGCGAGGGCCAAAGCAAAGTGGCTAGCCCTCCCGTCGGAAACTTGGCGAAAGAAACAACCACACCCTTGCTCTCTAATATCTAAACATGTTAACATAGTAGAAGTTAAACTGAAAAGTAAATAATCTTGAATGACTTTTGCAAGCCCAAAATCGAAAAGCTATGAGCGGGAATTTATTTTTGGGGGAACTTAAGTTTTTGAGCGTGAATTGACTTTATTTATTCTCTCATTTAGTTACTTTAATGTTGCAAATATATTACCATCTCACTTTCCTTTTTGCCTCAAAATACTGATTTAGTTTAGCATTCTGGTCTAAGTGAAGTTATTGTTTCATATATCATCTGCAAATTATATGGTTAAAATGATGTTTATTGAAGCTGGATGTGTTGATATTGTTGTTGATTCGGTGGATGAAATATTAGAGATTGGTTTTCTTGTTTTTTTAGGCCATGGTTTCCTGTTTAAATGAGATCAAGAGGTTACTCAATGATTGTGCCAAACCCGAAGCTAGTTTTTAGGGTAATTTCATATTCTACTTCTTTTTGTTAGACCACAGTATATGATTATTTGTTTTATCTTCTTTTGATCGAGACTCATAGATGATTTTTGGTAACGTACGTAACTAGCTATGCATATCTTTTAATTCGTTTGATGGTTTTCAAAATTTTATGTGGTTAACATATTCGGAAACTATGCATTTAAATAACATTTCTAAGTTTTGTTTTTGTACTTTGTGTTTGCTCTTAATTCTTCTACTATTACTACTTTCTTTGCTTATGTTTTGCATCTTATCTTTTAGAGTTGCTATAAAGGAGGTGCACTAGGCCACCACGATGCTTTGTTTGGTGTGAACACGATGTTAAGGAACTCAAGTGATTATGCTTTTTGGTGGCATTCTTTGCGTAACGACTTGACAAATGCATTACCACTTATCCCAGGCCCTCAAATCATATAAATGGATGATGTTTCAACTAGTATTATCGGGATCTTGAAAGTTGCCCTCTCCCGAGCGTTGATCTTGTTCTGCACGAAGAAGCAACTTCTTATTTTAAGTAATGTTTTAAGTTAAAAAATAAGATTGTGTTGTCAAAATCATATTCTGTAACATATTAATGTATATTTTTATTTCGTTATTGTGTTGCTTTAGTTATTGAATTGAATCTTTCATCACTTGTATTTAAATTTGGTTACGATATGTAATGTTCAATGCATTATGTAAACTAGACGAGTACCCGCGCCTAGCGGCAGCGATGTCTAGTTTTCTGCAAAGTTCCGATGACCCATAAGTTTCTTTCAAACAGCTGTATTTGTAGCATTAGAGAATCGTTTTGAATAACTACAATTCGATCGTGGTTGCATAGCAGCATAAATATATAGTTTTTTAAAAATTATGTGGAGTCGATCTAAGTGTGTGAGTATATTTTCTAATATGATTGTTTTAAGTTATTAAGATTTTAGTAATAATAGATTCAAGCATTAAAAACAGCGGTATTATGTAGTTAGCAATATTATATTGTAGTTTAAAGGTATAGCCAACATGTGTGACCGCTTTTTCTTGTTTTGTCATTAATTTAGAAATTGATAACTATTTTTACATGTTAACGTTTATCATTTCGTGTGTGGCTTTTAAAATTGTAACTTTGCAATATGGATATCACCATATAAGATTATTTTGTACTATCAATTTGTATAGATATTTATGCATTGTTCAAAGCTATTTGTTTGAGGTACAAATAATTATAAACTAAAGATAACAAAACTATTTATTTTTTGTTATTTTAATAAACTTACATAACATTATTGATCTATTTGGACAAAGGGCTATACAATATATATTAACTTTTCAACGACGATTCATATATGCTAGTCCCTTAAATGGTGCAAGAGCAACATTTTTTAATATAACATTATACAAATGACAAATTACATGTGTCAAAGAAACAAAACCCTACTACATTACTTGGTCTCTCCTCAAAAAATTGTCCGCGGGTTCCACAACTACTTCATCATTTCTCATATAATTTTGTCAAATTTGAAACCGATTTCAGGGTGGTTCAACCTGGTTGAACCGTTCGGATAAAAAGCAGTCGATTTAAACCAGGTCAAACCGATAGGTTGGGTTGAAAAATGTCAAATTAAACCGTCACCAGCGGGTTTGAAGCGTCCGGGTCAACCGGTATCGGTTTCAACAGGTCAACCCGGTATCGGTTTCAATTGTTGTTTTTAATTTGGTAGATGTGCTTTTAATTGGGTGTACAATGTGAATAAATTATTGTACTTTTAAGTAATGGGGTGTTTTAATAAGAGTATTAATTATATTATTTATTTCTCTCTCCATTGACCATGTTTTCAACATTCAACTTTCAACATTTTTCACTTTGACCATTTTTCCATTTTATATAGTATAGATAACCCAAGTTAAACAAGCAAATATGTTGTTTAAGGTCAAATCCATAGTTTTAAACCATATGCATTTACTTATAATCCAAAATATATGGATTTCGATGTAAATATCCTATTTACAATCCTCGAGCTGGATTTTGATTCACTAAACGTGTTCTCAAAAGAGCGTCCTTCATTCATGGCATAAGAAGTGCATACTTACCCGCTAAAAGAGTACAACTAATGGTCATTTGAAGTGTTATAAGTTCTAACCTTAGTTAGTCGTCGTTACATGAGAAGTCCATCACGGTAAATAACCAAATAAATAAACAAATGACTTGCATTTTAGTGTCTTTAGAACCAAAGAATTGACTAAAAGCACGCACAAAAGTCAAATCATATGCACATCTTTTTTTTGAAACTATGCACATCTAATAACCATGTAAAAAGCAAAAACATCAAACACCCGATTCGGGGAATCTGATGTGGTGTTGACATATTATTTGTAGGACCGGTGGTCCAAAGGTGGCCGGACTTGTGGTGATGAAATAATGTCCAGAAGGTTCTTATTCACTCACCTTCCTGTGAATATGCATGATCCGTAACTGCAGGGGAAACCACAAAATAACTCTTATAAACGGATTATAATTGTTTTTGGTTACCCTCGATATGGTGTTTGGACAAAAAAGAAACTTACAGATCAAACCGGCTAATATGTTTCGAACCATACTAAAATTACCCATTTCATTATAGAAATTCTTGGAAAAAGTAAAGAACACGCTTCGGTGTTGTTGGTTTGTGGGAGTTATAAGCGCACGTAAGCGACTAGAAGTGTGTGAGCCTATGGGGCACACACGTTAAACACGAAGTCTTGTGTCGTCGCTTTAACTTGAATATATTTGACCGGTGTATGATATGACCGATCTCTTTGGACGACCCATGGACTTGTTCTTGGGTCGGTTTGGTCTGGGTCTTGTCAAACATATCTGATCGGGCGTGGGGATACTTGGGTTTTTGTTGCTTATTGATCAAGCAAGGGCCCAAGCTAAAAGTGGTTTGTTTTGTTATATAAACAAGCATTACCTACATCTATTGATGGACATGCGACAAGATTATATCCCTAATTTTGATTTATCATATATTGTGATATAGGGTTTTGGTCCTACATGCATGCTCTATAAATCCCATTCACAATCAATGCTTCGCATTGATACATGCATGGGAATGTTATCCATTGTATCGAAACAATCTTCTTTGTACATGCATCATATTACATGATCATACATACATGAATGTATGTATGTATTTATTAATTACATGGTTGTCTTTTCCCTTGTGGTATTGATCGACTATCTATGGCGTCGAAGGGAGGTTTGTTCTGATTTGGTTTGGACGAGAATAAGAAGATGTGTTCTTGGTTTTATTTTGTTCGTGGTATTCAAGTAATTCAAGGGTTGATTGGTTTTAAACGTTCTCAACTAGCTCTAATCGAACGTACTTGTGTTAAAGTGTTTGTGTGTGATACTCGTAGAGGCATCTATTTTAGGTCTTGAGTTTAAGTACTTGGTTTTATTGTGTTACTTAAGATCAATTGCCAACCAAGGTTAGGGTTTCTTTTATCCCTTTTAATTAATTAATATTGTATTAATTATTTGTTTATTAATTACGTGTTTAACCTAATTGCAATTACTACATCCTTATCATTTGCTAGCATTACTCATAGAGGTTAATGGTTAGGTTCTAAAATCCCAACATGGCATCAGGTCAACTTCGTTTTTGCGATTATGGGTTACACGTTTCGGATTAATAAACATGTTTAAAAGGCATGAAACCTAATTTAGTTATTTGTTTTATTTTGACAATTACATGTATACTTGTCAAATTTTTAATAAATAATAATTAGTCACACACAAATTAAAATTATATTGATAATTATAATTAATTTGTTAATTAGAATTTAATTTACATGTTAATTAAATTACCTTGTTAATTGAAATTAAATTGTTAATTAGAATTTACATGTTAATTAAAATTACTTGCTAATTAGAATTAAAAGTTAATTTGAATTTAATTCATTGTTAATTAGAATTATTATGATAATTAGAATTACATATTGGATTTTAAATACATAAATTGCGTAATTACTTGTTAATTGAGATTGTCATGCGTTTTTATGTGTTTTCCGACCACAAGACCCACTCAATTGCTTTTTAAGCGATGTATGGGGCGATCTAGGTATTGTATCCTAGTGACGGTCTTATGGTTCTCCTTTTGGAAGACTCAAGAAGGACTCGGAACAATATTTGGTTATTTATATTGATGTTTATGCTTGTATGTTTGTGATTCCTATATATGCATTATTACTTGCTTTGACACCTAATTGTATGCAATATGGAATAATACATATCGTAACCATAACATTAATATTGGTCTTTATTTACGCCTAAATACCATGCTCATTGTGACCTGCTATTTGATTCGTGGAAAATTGTTTTGTAAAATAAAGTGACCTAATATATGAAACACGTTGTCTAAGAATTTAAAAACTAGACGCTATGGACACTTGGGATGTACGGCTAACCCACTAGAACAAACTCAAAAGGGGTTCAAAGAGGTGCGCCAGTGCACCGAAAGTATTCTAAGGTTATGCCGGTAACACACGGTCCTCTCCTCCACAATGCGTTCGATTGGAGCGACCGTGAACCATGATGATCACTACAGTGTCATTACCAAAGTTTTTTAAATTAGTGTTACAAAGTTGTTTTGCATGCTTCTTGTACACGAAATTTCACCACATTTATATGTGCATACCTATTTGTTAATTTTAAGTCTATGTCATCCAACTATGAACACGTGCACTGGATTGACTTCGATCTAAGAGACCTTTCCAACCCATGGTAATTATTTCTCCTGGTCGACCTCACGGTTATTTTACACGTTCATACTTGGTAGACTTATTTCGAGTTAGCTTGGTGGACTTGAACCCGAGGCATCAGATGAGAACTAAACATGCTTTTGACATTATTACTTGATACTAATGCCTACTTGAGTCTCATAAATCTAAGAGTTGCATTATGCAATTAACGTTAATTAAACACACTCTTGTCCTATTTTTTTTTATACACTGGTCAGACCTATGGTAATTAAATGGGGTTGCAAGATGGAGCTTAGTCTTATTAGTAATTAATTGGGTAGTTAATTCTTTTAAGAATGTAATTATCGAAAATACTAGAATTGAACTTTTTATGTTCTGATTAATTGTGTTATTGCAACATAATTAGTAAACAAAGTTGTTTTTCTTTGAAAAGCAAACTTAGTCTCTTTTCCTAGCAAAAAGAGTGAGACTTATACCTATCTTTTCTCCTTAGTTGACAAACTAAGATAGGATTACAAAATTGATAAACTCGTTTATGATCTTTCATTACCCTTTCGTTTTTAGAGTTAATTGAAAGATAGAATATTTTGTGTATGCGGAAACATTGTGTTTAAAGCTACCAAAATAAATAACATCCTACACTTGTCACGATGTATGAGTTTAAACCGTAAAGAGTAAAGGAATTACTAGCATATTTGCTAGGTAATCTTCTTGGACTCTTATTATTCCTAAAGTGCTAAATACCCTTGGGGCTTTGTAGGCGATAAGGAGGAATGCATGTTAAAGATTCAAGTTAATTGAATAATAGAATGGTTAGTTCATTGTCTACATAAGTAGAACTTCATATATACTCGCCAATACCTAAGTACATGCTACTCGTAGGCAATTGAAGAGAATATGAAAGTATATAAAACTGCTATATGCTTTCTACTTGAAATGTAACACTTACAATGTTGACAAATCCGATTGAGACAATTGCATTTTATTCTTGAAATATCATTCATGTAATGTTGTCAATTTAGAGACTACGGATTTATTTCTGTTAGTCACCCATATCATTTCAAACTAGCTTTGAAATAATCCATTACTTTCGGAATATGAACAACCATTGCTTAAAGGAAAATTGCATTTTATTTTATAAGATAACCTTATTTGCCTTCCTGCTCATGCAAACTCGGCTGTATCTATAGAATAATAATCCACAATTCCTTATTACAGGTTATGGTTCTAAACTACTTATGGTATAGATGACATTAATCATATCGCTTGAACAATCAATCACGTGTTGTTTGTTTTCATAATATGATGTTGTACCTTTCACAAGTGGGAGAAATCTCAAAGTATGTGCAAGGAACAACAATATTATTGGTATCTCTTGACCGCAAGGTAAAGGAAACTAATAATTCTACTAGGACTTAAACACGTTAGATGTTTAATGCCCTACTACATGTAAATAAGAATTCTACTAGGACTTAAACACATGAGATGTTTATTGCCCTACTACATTCTAATAATGATTCTACTAGTACTTGAACACGCTAGATGTTTGTTGCCCTACTACATTCAAATGTCATAATATAGTATAAAGATACTTCAACATTTGACTACATGTTTTAGTCAACATAATTACTAGGACTTAAACATGTTAGATGTTTAATGACCTACTACATGTAAATAAGAATTCTACTAGGACTTAAACACATGAGATGTTTATCGCCCTACTACATTCTAATAATGATTCTACTAGTACTTGAACACGCTAGATGTTTGTTGCCCTACTACATTCAAATGTCATAATATAGTGTAAAGATACTTCAACATTTGACTATATGTTTTAGTCAACATAATTATAGTTATATGATAATGATCATAATTATGAAGTATAAAATTAATTTGAAATTACTATAGAACTCAATAGTTTGCGTTCATGATTACTTTTGTTAGTATAATTATGCTTACATGTTAAGACATAATTATGAAGTCCTTGAATTATTCAATGACTTATAACATAAAGTATATGTAGTAAATGTGTTATGTCTTATAGTTAACACATAAACATGAGGCTTTGAATTATTCAAAGACTTATAATGTATTATTGAAATGTTATGTTTTCTTGTTAACACATGAATATATAATCCTTGAACAGTTATGTCTTCTTGTGAACACGTGAACATAAGGTTCTTGTATTGTTCAATGAATATACATTATTGCATGCGCTTGGTTCGTAAATACTTTATATGCAATTTGGCTTGACCCAATTGACAAGTATTTGGTCCCCAAGAATTAAGTTATCTATAGAATTCTGATATAGTTTCACAATTCTAATAACACATAGGATACCACTTCATTATGGTATGTCTAGTGTGTTGGATCAAACCTTATTCATATTGTTTTGTGCATGATGGCTTTAATTGCTCTACCTCCAAAACATATCAAGGTTAGAAATTGCGTGTGTCATGGATACACTCAATATAGTTCAAACTTAGAAGGTATTCAAGACAACCTATAACTGAAAACCCTAATTCATTAGGGATTTGAGGTTTTACCACTCAAACCAATTGAATCATAAACCCTTTAGGATTTTTGATTTTTCTATACTTCCTAGCTTGAAGATTGTAGTTTTGATGTTCTTCCTAGCTTGATGAAATACAAAACTATTGCTAGAACTTTTGGTTAAAGAGTGATACTAAATTAGAGTTTTTCTATAAACCCTAATTTGAGTTGTTGGAAGGAATTCCATTATGTCTTGATTTAAGTTATGAATTTGTTAAAATCTTATGAAGCATTTTATTAACAAATCTTGAGATGAGAACTTAAAACGTATTTTGTGATTCTCCATAAAGAACAATTTATTGTTGCTTAAATACTTAGTATTTAGAGAATTGTCTCTACTTACAAAAGTAAGTAGGAGTATATACATATCTCAAAGTTTTTGAGAACAAAATACTTAAACCTTCTAAAATCCACTTATTAATGTCATACTAAGGTTAAACATGAAAATGTTGACCAAAGTATAATGATTACTCTCATTCATAAATCCGAAAGGATGTCTCATCACTTGAGTGATATTTTATATCAATGCTGAGGGATATAAGTTAGAAGATTATTGTAAATCAGCTAACTACTAAAATACATTATCACATCTTGAATCTGATAAATATTTTAGAACTATGAATGACAAGATGCAGTCCTTAAAAGGCAAATCAAGTTTTGTGCTTGATTGTTATTTCGCCTGACAGTTAACGTATGAGGTTGGAATGAACTTCTTTTGAAGAATGACTCACAAGGACAAAATTGTATACATATTAATGCATGGCATTTTATAAGAAGTTTTTAATCATACTTAAGCAATTGACTGTGATTAAATTTTCTTATATAATACATGCATTAATTTTATAAAGATATTTAATTGTCATATATGTGATTTGTATGTAGAATATGATAATTAAGATTTTATAACTTTTCTTTATGATTACCTTTTGCAAGGACGGTGTGTAATCAAAATGGTTATGAATCTATATTATCTTTATGTACTATACAAAATTTGAGCAATCCATATTTTGGATTGGATCATGCATCTAAGAGATGAGATCTTGAATTTAATTACAATATGATTCTGATTGAATTAAGATGTCTCTTGAGTATATCTGACATTGAGTGGGAGCAGTGTGTTTTTCCTTAAAATTTACATGTTGAAAATATCATTCTATTTAAGCTAGATATTGATCCTTAAGCTTGGAATGAAACTTCACTTGGAATTTAGGGAATAAAACAAACAACATTGGAATAAATGTTTATTTGCAATAAACAAATGCGGAAAATTAAGTCTGACACAAATGCAATATATCATTCAAGCAAGTCTTCAATGATATATTTCACTTGTAATTTATTACATGGATAGAAACCTTATGTTGTTGTAACTAAGGATTTATCATGTGTATATATTATATTGTGTATAAGACTAGTTGTTGCTTTTGTACAAGAACAAAATGAGCCGACAACAACAATATCTAATTGAGAGTGTTTAGATTATTGTTAATATAGATGTTTACGAATTATAAAGCATAATGTTGTATAAGTACAAATGATGCTAGAGGATTATTAATACTAGTTGTAGTAGGATTTCATCTTTTATGATAAATCTGCTAACTAGTTATGCTCAACATAGAGCATTGTTACGTTACACATTAAAGAATGAGAATACTTTACACTTTTGGAAACTGTAAAGATGACTGTCAGTTTGTTGTTGACTTTTACTACCTCATGCAATGTAAGACAACATCTCCATACTATAATTCTTGCAATAGTATGAGCATATGAGATAAGACACTCATCTTATATTTCAAATCACTCACTATATGTAATATTTAAAATAAGTATTCAGAAAGTTTACTCAGATAACTATTTAGTTTTTCTTTTAAAGAAAGGTTGATAATGTTGGAAACATTAGGGTTCAACTTACTAAATGAGTTTCATGCATATCTGTTTTAGTATTTGGATAATTGGGATTGATAGACAATTTTTACTTTATGATGAATAAAGATACTTGGTATTTGTTATTCATTCATATAATAATTGTTATCCTATATTTGCATGTTTAATCCTTGAGTAATTTTATTATTCTAAATATGTCCGTTGTCGGTTAACAATATGGGAATATTGTTATGCAAGGAAAATGTGAGTGTTGGTTATATTCTAACGAGAATGTGGATTGTTCCAGCCAAACTCATATGTATTCACTAGAGATGCATATTGGATACCCCAACTTTCAAACATTTACTTTTGGATCCTTGTCATAAGTAAAATATTAAAATGGTTTTGTTATCTTCATCCTTAGACTTGAGATACAAGCAAGTTACATTATGTGTGGATATTATTTTTTGTAAGTATATGCAAAACGCTATCTGAACAAGGTAGTTATAAAAGCTATATTTGAATTGATGTGAAGCGGCATCCACAACACTTGTAGTCAATAAAGGATTTGTTACTCCACTTGATATGCGAGATACCATGGCCTCTCAGTTTAATAAGATAATTGTTCGGCCGAACCCAAAGGGTAATGCAAGATGATACTTGATTACATTTGGTATATCTAATTAAATTCTATAACGAGATTCTAAATGGTTAAACTATATGGAATGATTTGAGATCCATAATCCATGGTTTAACGGTATCTATAACAAAGGATGATTAGAGCAAGACATTGAATGACCATGCTCTTGAGAAACTTTACGAAACTATTCTCTCGACACTTTTAGTTAAAAGGTGAGGCGTTTGCTAGGCGTTTTCGTCGTTAGTTTTGTGTGCCATTCGACACACCAACTCCCAAGTGGGAGCTGTTGGTTTGTGGGAGTTATAAACACGTAGCGACTAAGTGTGTGTGAGCCTATGGGGGCACACACGTTAAACGAGAGTATGTGTCGTCGTTTAAACTTGAATATATTTGACCATGTATGCATGAATATGACCCGATCACTTTGGACGACCCATGGACTTGTTCTTGGGTTGGTTTGGTGCCTTGGGCCTTGTCAAACATATCGATCGGGCGGTAAGGGGATACTTGGGTTTTGTTTGCTTATTGATCAAGCAAGGGCCCAAGCTAAAAGTGGTTTGTTTTGTTATATAAACAAACGCACTACATCTATTGATGGACATGCGACAAGATTATATCCCTAATAGTTGATTTATCATATATTGTGATATAGGGTTTTGGTCCTACATGCATGCACTATAAATCCCATTCACAATCAATGCTTCACGTGATGATACATAGAATGTATCCATTGTCGACAATCTTCTGTACATGCATCATATTCGCATGATCATACATACATGAATGTATGTATGTATTTATTAATTACATGATTGTCTTTTCCCTTGTGGTATTAATCGACTATCTATCGACAAGGTATATACTCACATCTCGTCACCGTATCGACCTCGACGATTCTCGCATCGTAAACCACGAGGACGTGGTTTCTTTTAAGGGGTAGGTACTGTAACCACTCGTTAAATTCCCTACTGATTTTCGCGGCTATATTTTTTCTTTCTTTTGAACTATAATGCGTCAAGTCCGCAGTTGTTTCTTTTTGAAACTCACCTCGACCTCAATAATAAACATTATATAAATAAATATATAATAAATTTTTATTTTTTATTTATTCTTACAGACCCAAGCCCAATCCAATCTATCTCATTTCTTCTCTTTGGGCTCTGTACAAAGTTCAACCCAACACCCTTCCTTAGCTTTGGGCCGAGCCCATTTCCAACTCCTATCCCAGCATATACATTTTGTTGTGTCAAATATTTTGACAAGTGAAATTGTAATTTCTATGTTTCTGTGACCTCTTCGTGACCCCATCAAAACAACACAAAACAAAACCATTAATTTCGTCTTTATTTATGTGACCAGCGAGACAATCAAAAGCAAACACAAGAATCAAACTTCACCCTTGGTCAAATAATAAAGCGTCGCCTTGTTTTCTTTCCTTGTTGCAGATCCAACGAAACCTAAGACAAAAACAAGTGGTCAAACTTTATTTTTACAAGTATTCTTCTCTTTTGGTACCATGTATTTCGTGGCGAGACACAACCAAACTCAAGCACAACTTTGTCATTTTTATGTGTTGCATGCGTATGTATACTCAAAGGAGACAAGCCAAACTCTAGCCACCCTAACTACATAACCTTGAATTACTTTTGACCTAAACACCTAAAGAGACCTAGTGTATCCATCCCTACCTTGACAAGGACTTGACCTCAAGCATGCTTTTGAATCATCTCTATTACTCGACAAGGACAACACAAACGTGCCCCTTTTGCTGAGATGTCTTGCACGCTCAAAACACAACCCATCTCATTCTTGAAACCATGCAAGTCACACATAAAATACATGAGAAGCCATACCTTGCTTGAGATCTATACCACTCCAACGCCTAGCCACTTCTATCACAAACACTCGCTCACAAACACATTCTCAAACACATCTCATTTACTCTTTTGTTCACGGTCGAGAAGAAGAAGGACGAGAAACAAGGTTTCGGGTTTCATTTTCATAAGCTAAGCGTTCACTTCGGGTCAGTTTCTAATCGGGTATAAGCTTTTGAAATCTAGTTCGCATGTCGGGTTTCTTCCACCTCGATCTCTTCTCACTCGTTCACTCGACATCTCATGCGAAACCCACTGTGAGCCTCACTTTCTCATTTGTCCATTCCTTTGCACTTTTATTCGTACACATGCACAATATTTTTTTTTACGTCACATGTAAGTATATATACATGCGTACAAACATACAAACACATGATATAAATTGGTTTTGTTGCTTAAGAAGGCTTGTGTGGTATTTTTTTTACAAGCTTAAGGTAACTAAACTTGTGCTCATTTGTTTACACTATCGACACACTTGTCTTCATGTCGAGCTCGTTGAGGTTTGGACACAAAATAATGAAAGGAAACTTAAGTATTGGCTTGTTGGGAACTTGTTAAAAATATTGGGTGGGTCATGAGTCGAAACCACTTTGTGTTGGCGGCATTGGTGTATAGCTTTGTCTCAATTCAATTCTAAGCCTCAAGGTCTTTTTTATTTTTAAAACCAAAACGCCCGATTAATCCTTGTTAAACCCTTTTACAAAAACTTGACATTATTACAAACCCGTTTAGAGCATCTATTTGAAAAGTAGTAACTTCCGGTTTGAGGAAACACAAAAGCGAACCCATGTCACTCCGATCATAAAGCATGCAAACATACAAATCTCCATTATTCAGCGAGTAGACTTGTAACTAAAAAGAAAACAGTAGCAAACCCCTTTAATAGAATTAAAATGTATAACATACACAAGTACCATCCTAGCTCAGTTGAATGAGACGTTGGGTATGTAAGCCAAAGGTTCCTTGTTCGATCCCTGCCTATGGAAGTTTTAACATTTTCCTATCTTCTTGTAACTTTTTCCTTTTGTCAGTTTTGGCCCCTCCACTTCAAGTCACTTAGAAACTTTCTTAAAACTTTTAATAAGTTTTCAAAACTAATATTAATACTTACAATTACAGTCCCTCGACTTTGCAGCATTCTACACATTTCTTAAAAACTTTTTATAACTTTTCAACTTATAAATTTTGAAGATTTCAGTCCCTAGACTTGGACTAAATTGGCATTTCCTCATAAAATATATAAGTTCATTAACTTATATATTTATTCTCCCTTCGATCGTACTTAAGCCAATACTTAAAACAGTTTAAACGTAAACTATGCCACACAAGCAACATTAAACACAACCATTGTACCAAATTTATTCACACACTTCAGTCGAGTGAGTACTCAACAAACTGAGGACTTGCCATAATATATTTAGGTTGCTTGTTGGAGCCACTTGATACTTGATCTCTTTGTGCTTTATTCACTATCGCTAAGGTGAGTTTATAGCCCCACTTTTACTCTTATTTACTTGCTTTATAAAACTTTGGGGGTGAGAAACATGCAAAACTCTTTTCGGACCTGAAACTGAAAACACTATTATGTGAAGTGTTAGCCTTAATAGTTTTTATTAGAAGTGATGGTCATTCACATTTAGGAACTTTATATAGTGTGTTAGATATCGTGATAGAATAGTCAACGGGCTCGTGGATTGGACTAAGTTAAATGGCTAGGCGTTATGATAAGCTTGCCTTGTATAAGTCCAAGTAACCCAATCCAATCAAAGTCCATATCCACGGCCCATATAAAGCCTTTTAGGGCATCATGTATTCCAACTATATAAACCCCTCAAAGTCTCATTTGAGGGTTGTGCTTGAGTGTGTGTGTGTGTGTTTTCTTTGGAGCAATATACAACTTATTGTGTTTATCTTTCTCTCACAACATACACGGTTTTAACATCAAGTCAGCATCTTTCTCATCTTAATCTTTCTACGTTTGTGTTTGTGTTAACGAGTTATACGCATAAAGTGATATAAGTGTTGGGTTTGTGATAAGGTTGATAAAAGTAAGGTCCTACAATTGGTATTGTAAAACCCTAAAATCTCAAATCGCGTAAAATGACAATTTTGCCCTCCAACTTAAAATTTTACAAACTCGGGAAACACGTCAACATCATTTAACAAGTTATGTGATAAATAATAATTACACATTATGAAAGAAAGTAACTTATGATATAAATTACAAGAACATAAATAATTATAAGTCTAAGTATCAAATAAACATGTAAATGGTACACAACTAATCTAGACTTGAAAGAGGACTACATACATAATTGAAATGATAAGATGGAAGTTATTGATTTGGTCTTGAAAGCCCTTAATGGCCGGCCCCTTAACCTCTCCCATTTAATCACCATATTAATTTTAATCAATCACATTTATCTCATTCCATTTCATTTCAAAATACAAGAAAACCCTAAGTTCCTTTCCTCTCATTCATGTGGCGGCATCATTAAAAATTCTCCCATTCCATACGAAAATCCATCAAACTAAGGTGTTCCAAGGAGGCTTGTGATCGTAGGTGATCGTCTAGTGGGTGTTGTGATCGTGTTTTGGTTGAAAAGGAAGCTTGGGCGTGGGTACTCATTGGTGGCATTAGGGTTTGTAGAGGCCAGGAGACTTGGTTTGGTTTTGTGGTTTGATTATTGTTTCTTGTCTCCATTACCGCCTACAAAGGGTAACATATCGTCATCTTGAATCTCTTCCTTTTGTTTCTTAATTCAAATCATTGGCATACATATAATCTAGGGCTTGTAATATGTTAATCACATAAAATCATATATATGTTATCACATGAAATAATGGAACATGAATACATAAAAGCCTTGAATCTAAGTATATGTAATTGAATGACTTGTGATATATAATATGAATCTGAAAACTGATTTGAGTCTTTCATATATGTCGAATTATATATGTTTGTTTAAGGGTTTAATAAGTTTATGAATTATATGATTTCGTATATGATTAATGGAATTGTTAACAAATGATTCTGAGGGTGTTTTTGATTTAAACATGAGTACAAATTGACTTTGGGGAGGGTGGTTCGAATTAAAATGAGACCACATGAGGAGTAATGAAATCTTGTATTAATCGAGCTAAAATGGTTTAGAACAGATTAGTTAATCATAACCTAAAACTAGGGTTTGTAATTACATGATTCAATAAAGTTAAGGGGTTGTTTTGTAAATTATGAAACTTGATGGATTAATTTGTTAATATAGTAACTAAATGGATTTAATGAGTAAAATGAGTAAACTTGCTATATTTACATTTTTAACCCTATACTTTACATTATTGACATTTTAAACCCTAAACTTTTGTAACTTGTCATAAATGATCCTTAAATCATAATAACACTCGTTTTCATTATTTAACTATAGATAAGTGACTAAAAGTTACTAAATATGGAAACCTGCTAATTATGGAAAGTTGCTAAAAGTGGAAACCTGCTAAAAATAGAAAGCCGTCTTAAGCGAGTCATCTGATTCTTATGGAACGTTATTTAATTCTTAGGTTCCGGACGGCAGCATTGATTCATCGTGTGACTTACGTTTCTATTTTACTTGCTTCGATTGAGGTACAGATATTCTACCCCTTTTCAGTAGGGATTTCTCCTGACTTTTCAATCCTTGACTTTGCTTCACTCATGATATTCCTTTGCTATGATTTCCTTATGCTATGATCCTTTTGATATGATTGGAATAAAATCCTTTGATATGATTCGTTGGCTATGATATTACGTTTGTTATGATTGAACGATTATGAACCTTATGATTATGAACCTCGATTATGAACTTGATATGAAACCCGATATGAACTTGCTTTATATGAACCTTTGATATGAACTTTGATATGAACCTTGATATGAACTTTGATATGAACCCTTAAGATATGTATATGCTTTGACCCTTGATCGATGCACTGGCAAAATATGTTTCCTAGTCGAGGAAGGTAACGACCGTGTCATTGATGATGCACCAATGGCATGACTTTAGAGTGTGGTTGAGTGATGTTCCACAACGAGTCCATTTTGATATGATTATGAGCTCACTATATGTATATGATTTGGCCATTATATGTTTTGGGGGTATGGATGCATCCTAGATTTGATTTGTTTTGAGGATTTGATCAGTTGGAGCTTTTGTCGGTGAATGATGTCGGTGCAATCAGCGTCTTCACAATTCGGGAACTAGCTACTCCATTTGTTCTTGAGGTCTCCCCTCCTATTATGTATGGTATTAAGGTCACCCTCCAATACAATGGCTACTTATGATATGATATGATATGATATGTTTCCTGCTCGGGTAGATTTCGGTAACTCTTACACTTTTGATAAACCTATATTGTACCTTCCGTGTTCCCCAATGCACCATAATCTGTATTACTTTTTCATTACTCAATACCATTATATGATTTACTTTTACCAAGATATAGGTACTCCATTACATTGATCTGTCACACTTTCATTCGTTACTTAGGACTAAAGTTCCATTCACGTGCGGGTTATTATATGCTTATTGGATCGATTATGATATTCATGCTTTATATGACTCAGTTACCATTATGATATGATTAATATGCGTTATAAGATTTACACATTTGTCACGATGATATATATTCTATCACCTAACTTTTGTGATTCTTTTGATTTGTCCGGTAACCATGCTTGTGTGAAGTCGATTGTTGATCACATTTTATATTTCGCACCTTCGTTCGATTAATCTCGTGGACTATGACTATCCGTTGTATCCTTATCTGCGTGTTGTTGACCTGCCATGTTTGCATTTCGGTTTATGCTACGGTTTGATTGGGTAAATGGTTTGACTTGTGGCGTCGTCGGCTTATTAATTTGTTTAGTTGCCCCTTTATGTCTTTAATTCATTTAATTATATCTACTTGTATTCCTACTTATGCGTGCTGACGCCATGTGTTGGACTAGCTGTTAGTACTTCGATGTTATGATCTGGTTATATTTTCAACTAAGGGTTTTTGACTTTGTGTGAATTGCCATGCTCACTTATTAATTAATTGCTTCCGCTCCCGGAGATATGGTTGGCTTGTATGTCTTGATTTCCGAATTGATTGTATCTTTGTATATGTTGTGTGCGGTGCGTCACGCTATGCTTGCTTATGTTTCGTACTTGTATGCAGGTTGTATGTGCTTGTATGCTTGTCTTGATGCTTTGCTTTGCTTCGTTCTCCTTGTTATCTGTTCGTTTGGATATGTAAAATTGTGTTATGCGGGATCCTCATTGACTCATTGTTCTCTTTTTATTTGCGACCTTGTTATCATTTCCTTGTTTCATTTCGTTTATGCTTTTATTTTAGCTTTCGTTTTATTATATGTCATTCCTTTGGGCTTTTTAAGCTCAGCCGCATTTCTTTCCTGCGGCGGGGGTGTTAGGTTTGAAGATGGGCTTTGATGGGTGAGAGTTGGATTATTGGTGGACCAACCCTAGTTATTATTGGATTTATGCGAGGCCGGGCTATTGTTTTGAGATTTCATTTTATTTTAGACATTTTGGATTTTGTAATCTTCCTTATCAGTCGATTATTTATATGATTTGATATTTCATTTTAAAGGTTTTCCTTTGTAAGGATTTTATCTGTATGTTCTGATATGACACCAGAATGTGACACTTCTACCCTTGTCGGGTTGGGGTGTTCTGGAGGTATCAATCGCCTAACAATGGTTTAGGAGTGTTTGTGTTTGTTTGTGTTGATACGCGTAAGCTCTCGGTATCAAATGTGGTCACGCTTAAAGCTTTAATTTTTGCAATTAAAAATTCAAGATTCTTGTGGTTTAAGGTTATCATTTGGTGCTAAAGTTTCAGTTTTGCAAAAGTTGAGAGCTTCGTGTTTTCTTCATTTTAAGCTCATTATTTGGTTCATTGGTCATTTCTACGCATAAGCTTTCTAAGCACTTTGGGTGAAAAAGGTCAACATTTTTGTGTTATTGAGGTGTTTTAAGGCTATACGTGCAAGAGAAATCGTTTGAATCACTTTGGAAATTTTCTGCGTGGGGTCAAAACCCTAGTTCTCTGGCGTAAGAAAAGTCAAGCGTCCTTTGTCTCATATTTTCCACAGGCATAAGCTTTTGTGCGAGATTCTTACGATATGATTACTTTCGTGCTTCGCTTGGATAAGTTTGTGGAACACTTCGACTTTTGGATATCTTTTACCTTTGTGATAGTGTAAAGGATTTTTAGGAAAACCACAATCTTACGTAAGCTTAGACTTACGCGTAGCACTTTACGCTTAAGTATTTTCTTACGCTAAGCTTGTACTTGCATTTAAATTTTCATAAGTTTTTCTCGCTAACTTTAAACTTCGCATAAGCATTTCCTCGCCCTAAAGTCCCTCGCCTAAGCCATCCTACTCGTAACTTCTTTGGTCTACTTAATCTTTATAATGGTTTTAAAAATAATAATAAAAAAAAAGTTTTTGGTAGGGAAAATTTGAGTAAATTTAATTTTTAGAGGAGACTAAGCGTTCATTTTTCTGCGAGATTCAAATTTTGGTTTAAGCGTAAAATTTTGGTCAAAATTCAAATTTTGGGCCTAAATTCAAATTCTTAGTCAAATTTGGCGTCAAAATTGTCATAACTCAAATTTTTTTACGACCTTAGAATTGATTTTTATAGTGAATTTCAAATTTTGGAGAAAATTTTTTCGCCCTAGAACCAAGGTTCTGATGCGACTTTCAGAAAAACAACAACCGAGCTTAATCTTCATCAACCACAACTCCTTTATCGTTGAATCGATCCTACATCAACTTTATCATCCATACCTTCATCAATGGCAACTCAACAAGACATTCATGCGTAGGTCGAAAACCGTCCTCTATGTTGGCAAAGGTGGTTATCTTCAATGGACAAGTCGTATGCTTCGTTACATCAAGACCAAACCTAATGGGAAACTCATGATTCAATCCATTCAGAATGGACCCTTCAAGCCTCGACAAGTCTAGACCACCGGAACTCCTGGCGTCCCACCATCTTATCATACTCAAGGCTGAATCAGAATACCCTTAAGAGGATCAGAAACAAGTCGATCAGATGACATGGCAATTCATATTGTCCACTGGGTTTACCAATAGACATCTTTCTTTCTGCTGTAGACGGTTGTGAAGCTGCTTTCGATATGTGGGAAGCGTGTTAGGCGGCTTTGTCATGGAACATAAATTGGTCAACAAGACATGGAGAACAAGCTACTAGAAATGGGAAAAGTTCACTTCAACTCGGGAGAGTCCATTGAATCCTACTATGGAAGGTTTTGCACTTTGATGAATGAGCTTATCGAGAAACAAGCTGACACCCAAAACTATCGTTCAAAACATCAAGTTCCTGAACAATCTTCCAGAAGAATGGGGACGATATGTCACTATTGTCAACCAAACAAAGACTTACATCAGGTGAACTTTGATCAACTAAGCGATTTTTGAAACAAAACCAGCTGAAGTGAATGAAGTAAGGAAAGAAAGATTGGCAAAGAATCATGATCCATTGGCACTTATTGCAAAGACTCACCTTGCAGTGAATACACAACAACAAGCTTCATCATCTTCCTCCACCAACAACAACTTGCAGCAATACATTCCACACCATAACAAAATTCTATCCACGAACAACAAGTCATTCAACAACGAGTATCCACAATACCAGGAACAAGGAATCACTGATCCGAAACGAACAAGAAGAAGCTGCGACAAGTATTTTCTTTATTGGGTAAAGCATTGGCAAGATCGCTATTCCACACCAACTAACAACAACCAAAGGATTTCATCAAACACTGCATAGCAGGCAAATTACTGCCCGGGTGTGAATATGGGTAATCAAGGACAAATGGTTGGAGTTATTGGGAATCAGCGAGGATATGCTCTGGATTTCATGGGTAATCAGGCGGTTCCATATCGGGGTATCGGTTTGGGTCGAGAATGTTGGAAATCGATGGGACGAGTATGTTGGGAATAGAAGCGATGGGTAATCAGAATGGGAATGTTGCGGCTCCTCGTTGGGATTTATGGAAATGTGAATCAGGGTAATCAGGTTAAGTGTTATAACTGTCAAGGAATGGGTCACATGGCAGAATGTCCCACTAAGCCACACAAGAAGAATCTTGAGTTTCTTCGGAAAGCTATCTTTGTTAGCTACCGAAGCAAGAACGGGGATGCAGTTGAGTCTTTGAGGAAAATGATTTCTTAGCTATTGTGGATGATTTGGAAGACCTCGAGGATTCAATGCAAACTGCATCTTCATGGCAAATCTTGAGGAGACTAAATGCGACACTTCGACGGCGCACTTCTGTCTATGACGCCAACGCGTATCGATCGGTACCAATCATTGATCCTTGCTATAACAATGTCATATTTGATGTGTTTACTCATGACGAACAGCATTCTGTGACGCCAACACCTACTTATGATACATACATGGACAATCCGAGTTGTAGCAATACTAACTCTGAAACTCCGATGTGGATCCTAGTGGAGGCTGTGTGGCACAAAATCTGAGACGATGAGGAAACACGTTCTTACTTTGAATCATTAATCAATAACTGTGGCATTGAAATTGAGAAAGTGAGTAAGGTCAATCGCGAAGTTAAGGCAGCGAATGTTAAATTGACCACTGAGCTTGAGAGTTACAAAGAAACGCAAGAGCATGAATTTCATACAAACAAAATATCGAAATTAGAAATTGGTTATCGAGAGATTACGTTTTAAGCAAATCAAGTATGATACACTTGATGTGAATCTGAACTTGAAAATAAAATCTTTAAACAAGGAAATTTCTGAACTAAATGACCAACTTTCTAAACAAAAACAGCGTTTTCTGATCTTGAAAAGAGAAGAAAGCAGTTGATTCTTGATTTTTCAAGCGACAAGAAGATTCTCTTCTTGATGAAATTCTGGATAAAAATGAAACTATCAAAAATTGGATAATTTACTTCTTACAACGGGTCATTCCGCTAAAACAAACAAGATGCTTTCTAATCAAGTAAATCCGATTTTTCATACTTCACATAAAATGGCTCTTGGTAACTTACCTCCTTGTTTCCTCAAGAAAGCTCAGAAACAACGGAATGTGTTGAACAATGGAAAACCTTTGCATGAACCCATAATTGTGCATGATTCTCTTGAAACGTTGGAACTATCTGAGGAGAGTAGATCAAAAATGAAACAAAACATCCAGAAATCAAACCAATTGATTATAACAAATGGAACAAAATTAATGGTATTTCGTTTGTTTCTCAATCAAAGTTTTCCACCAAACCAAGTGTTTCAAACAAAGTGTCAACACATTTCAAAATCTTTCAAAACCCGGTTGTTGTCTCCAAATATCTGTCGAACATTGAACAAATGTCTTCAAACAATCCTTTTAACACAAGTGATGCGCTGAAGCATTTTAGACCGATGTTAAAACTAGAATTGGGCGACTTGCAAGAAACTGTTAAAACTAAAACTCATATTACAACCAACATCTGGTTTAATAGTTTTGATAATGAACAGAAAAAGTTTTTTGAAACTGAAATTGCCCTTCAGCTGAATAACATCAACTCAAGGGTAATTTATTTTGAACAAGCCTTTTGAAAGAAACAGTGACTTTGTCAAGGACCATAAATCCACAGTAAAACAAGCTAATGAAAGTGTTGAACACATCAAAGTTTTGGAAAATCTAAATGATTCTCTCTTGAAGATGTTCGACTCTGATATTATGTCCATTATTTTGCAAACATATTACTTTGAAGATCATGAAAACTCCAGTCTGAGACCTCCGAAATTGTTTCAAAATATGAAAAAGCTCTTGAAAACTTGAAAAAGAAAATGTCTCATATTTTAAACAACTTGATCGAAAAACTGAGGAATGCAAATATGACAAATTGTCGTATGAGCGTGCCTACAATGACATGAAAGCGAAAAATGATCTTTTGAGGGCTCGGCTGGAAAGTCAAAAA
The DNA here is from genome assembly GCA_910596185.1 of Chrysanthemum makinoi. NCBI lineage: Eukaryota > Viridiplantae > Streptophyta > Magnoliopsida > Asterales > Asteraceae > Chrysanthemum > Chrysanthemum makinoi. The sequence continues at coordinate 151,807,185 of OU343216.1, forward strand.
GGAAAGGCATGGATACTTGTGATTAAAAACCATTGACTGCGGAGAAAGCAAATGTTCCCAAACCGGTTTCCAAACCAAAATATACCGTTTCTATGCCTCCTCCAAAAGTCAATGAGAAAAATGTTTCATCAAAACCAGTCCCTCCACCTGCCCTACCTAAACAATATGTTGATAAGGGAAAAGCGGTTATCGAGAAACCAAAAGTTTTAGCACATGGCCTTTTTAAGATGAGTACCACTAATAGCGTCTGCCTCCATCTAAAACATATGGAACAAAGCGACATAAGTTTAGAAAAGCACTCTAAAGAGACTAGGAAATTTGAAACCACCTCCCTTCATTCAAATGTGAATCCTAATGCGTGTGCCTTACCTTCTACAGGACTAGAAAGCACCTCTAGGAGCAGCAGACTAAAGCCTAAGAGCAATACAAGGAACAATAGAGTCTCGATTGCCTCTAGGAGTAGTAGCTTGAATAAAGAGAAGAAAGTAGAAGAACACCCTAGGAATTTACAGCTTTTGAATAAGAAAGACATTTCATCTGAGATGTCTTGAACCTATGAAATCTTGCTAAGTCTTAATGAATGAATCTGTTTGTTTACCTTGCAAGAAATCTTTATCTAATGTTCATGATGATTGTGTTTCTAAGAATGAGATTGTTAAGCTTGTTAAGAAGAACGTTTCAAAAAGAACTTATGCTAAACGAGTAGGAAGACTAGTTGCAAGACTTAGGCTTTACACTATTGATAGGAAGCATAGTTATACTATAGGGATGACATTTGGAAACCCACGGGTAGAACTTTCACACTCGAGAATGGTAGAATGAGTAATGATCCTACTCTCCCAGTAGATAACTTCTTTGAGTGTGATCAGGATTTTACCTCTAACCCAAAGGAACCAAAATCAAAACGGTTTCCAAAATCTTCTTCTTTTGTTATTGGCAGGTTATCGAAATATTTCTTTGGATCGTCGACTTCGGGTTGCTCAAGCACGACCAGGAATCTTAAGGCTGTATCAATTTCGTCTGGAAATTTATGGGAACCGTACGTTTCAGAAATGATCATGTAGCAGCTATCATGGGTTATGGAGATCTACCTTTTGGAAATTATTTGATCACTCGGGTTTACTATATCGAAGGGTTGGGACACAATTTGTTTTTAGTCGGGCGGTTACGTGATGCAAATTTAGATGTTGCTTTTAGGAAAAATGCTTGCTTCGTTAGAAACTTGGATGGCACTGATCTCTTAAGCGGGAATCGTGATACATACTTGTATGCTATCGACATCAATCAAATGGCCTCTTCATCACCAATATGTCTTATGACACGAGCATCAGGAACACAGTCCTGGTTGTGGCATAGAAGGTTATCCCATCTCAATTTTGACACCATCAACAATCTTGCCAAAGACAACATCGTCAACGGACTTCCAAAGTTCAAATACACCAAGGATCACTTATGTCCATCATGCGAACAAGGAAAAAGCAAAAGAGCATCATATAAACCCAAACCGTACCTAGTTCGGAAGCAAAGTTGCATATGTTGCACATGGACTTATGTGGCCCAATGAGAGTTGAAAGCATTAATGGGAAAAGTATATTCTTGTTATCGTCGATGATTATTCGAGATATACATGGGTTAAGTTTCTGAGATCAAAAGACGAAGCACCAGGCATCATCATCACCTTTCTGAAGCGAATTCAAGTACTTCTTCAAACTCCAGTAAGGGTTGTAAGACGGACAACACACGAATTCACAAATCGAGGAGTTAAGATCTTATTTTGAAGATGTTGGAATTACACATCAGAAATCAGTTGTTAGAACTCCACAGCAGAATGGGGTAGTTGAAAGAAGAAATAGAACTCTTGTGGAAGCTGCTTGCACAATGCTAATCTATTCTAGTGCACCGTTATTTCTATGGCGATCTGTTGCCACTTTGCTTGTTTCACTCAGATCGATCCCTTATCCATCCTAGATTCAATAAAACCCATATGAGCTTGTGAACAACAGAAAACCGGATATCTCTTACTTTCACGCGTTTGGCGCTTTGTGCTATCCTACGAATGACAGAGAAGATCTTGGAAAACTGAAAGCAAAAGGTGATATTGGAATCTTCATTGGATATTGAGATAACTTCGAGGGCATTCAGGGGTGTATAACAGAACTAGGAGGATCATGGAGACGATGAATGTGAAATTTGACGAACTTTCACATATGGCTTCTGAGAGACTCGCTCTAGAACCCGCACTAAACCCGCATGAACGGACACATCAGTTCAGTACTCGTACCTCAAAGAGCTCAATCAACTTCGTTTGACAATCCTAAAGAACAAGAATGGGAGAATTTCTTGGAGTTAATGTTCGATGAATACTATGGTGGAACTTCGACAAATGCATCAAACCATCATTCCGCTGCACCCGCTCAAATTCATCCACCACCACCAACAGAAGATGCATCTACAACGGTGAAACCATGCATGCACCAACTCTCATCACTACATCCTTATCTACATCTACTACGGTTATTGCACCCGTTCTACCAGCAGTTGATGAGCAAAACCAAAACCAGAACGATGCAGCGTTAGATGAAGACTTATTTGAAAACCCGTTTGCTACGGAATCAGCTGAATCTTCTTCAAGCTTACGAGAACCATCTAACTCGCATACGTTTAACCAACGGTATCCTTCTACTCTGAAGTGGACAAAAGACCACCCAATTGAACAAGTTATTGGTGAACCTTCAAGGCCAATCCAGACGAGACGCCAACTTGCCACCGATTGCGACTTATGCATTTACCTTTGCTCAATTAGCAATATAGAACCGAAAAACATTGGAGGCAATGGCAATTCCCGCATGGATAGAAGCGATGCGGGAGGAACTTCTCCAATACCGTCTACATGACTCTTGGGAAATGGTTCCAAGACCCATTGACGTTCGCGTCATTGATCTTAAATGGTTATGGAAGAACAAACGGGATGAAGAGATGACTGTAATTACCATAACAAAGCTCGTCTTGTAACCAAAGGATACAGACAAGAGGAAGGGATAGACTTTGAAGAGTCATTCGCCCCGGTAGCTAGACTTGAAGCGTCGGGATATTCTTAGCCTATGCACTCACAAAAAACATCACGGTTTATCGGATGGACATTAAGACCGCGTTCTTGAATGGAACTCGAGAAGAAGAAGTGTATGCGTGAGTCGGCGAGAAGGCTTCATAGAATTGGAACATCCAGACTACGTCTACAAACTCAAAAAGGCAATCTATGGATTAAACAAGCTCCGAGGCGTGGTATGACGACTGTCCTCTTTCCTTATACTAAACAATTTCACCAAAGGAACAGTTGATCCTACCTTGTTTACACAAAAATGCAAAAACGACATTTTGATTGTTGATTTCACGTGGACGACATCATCATTGGGTCCACTAATCCGAATCTTTCAAAACATTTTGAAAATCTCATGAAAAGCAAATTTGAAATGTCCATGATGGGGAACTAAAATTCTTTCTTGGTTTACAAATACATCAATCCCCTCGTGGAATTTTTATAAATCAAGCTAAATATACAACTGAGATTTTGAAAAATCATGGTATGGATAATTGTGATTTGGTCGGAACACCAATGGTAACTTCACCAAAAATTGGAGCCGATTTGTTTGGTAAACCTATTGATCCGAAGAAATATCGGAGCATGATTGGTTCTCTCATGTACCTCACTGCTAGTCGACCGGATATTCATTTTGCTTGTTTGCTTATTAGCAGGTTTCGAGGCAAAGCCTACGAACGCACCTCAAAGAGGTTAAAAGGATCTTTCGGTACCTAAAGACATCCATTCACATGGGACTTTGGTATCCGAAGGAATCTGGATTTGATCTAATTGCCTTTTGGATCGCGGACCACGCGGTGATCAAGTTACTGACAAAAAGTACATCACGAGGAGCACAATTTTGGGTGAAAAGTTAGTAAGTGGGTCTTCAAAGAAACAAGATTGCCTTTGCACTTTCAACCGCTGAGTGAGTATGTGTCTCTATATGCGTGTTGTGCTCAAGTTCTATGGATGAGAACACAACTCACATATTATGGCTTTACTTTCGATAAAATACCTATGTATTGTGATTCGAAAAGTGCCATAGCCATATCATGCAATCCTGTTCATCACTCAAAGACTAAGCATATCCGTGTCAGCTATCACTTCATCAAAGAGTACGTCGAAAATGGTACTGTTGAATTATTCTTCGTGAAGACGGATTACCAACTCGCCGATCTATTAACTAAAGCCCTTCCAAAAGAAAGGTTTGACTATTTAGTTCGACGAATGGGAATGCGAAGCCTAACCCCTGAGGAGTTAGAACGTCTTCTCGAATCTTCTTGAAAATGATTTTTCCAAAAAGCTTCGCTGTAAATATTTTTTGAAAAACAAAATAAAAATTTTAAAAACAACAAAAGCAAAATATAAAAATATAAAACTTTCGAAAAATACAAAAACAATATAAAATCAAAAATCCAAAAATATTCTTCTCACGACATGTCTCTCATATAATCGATATTCTGTACGTTTCTAGAAATGTCATTCAACAATGATCTGGGTATGTACAGGATGCTTGGCGAGAGTTCTTTATGTTTTCTAAAACATGTCGTTTCTCAAAACTTTTAAACTATGGCTTTCGTATACTTGATGCGAAACCGGACCGAAATGATGACTTTTGATTATTTTTCAAATCAAAACTCGTGCTTTTAATGAAAATCAAGTGTACGCTTCAGTGCACTACATTTAAAACTGGTGAGAAATCATCATCATCTTGAGCACCTTTTCAAGATTGTTCAAAAAGATTTTCAAAATCTTTCAAATTTTTTGTGCTCAAGATAACTCCCTCTAAAACCCTTTAATTGATTATGCTTTATTAAAGGGGAGTATAAAACTAAAATGTTCCAATTTCATGCTAAAATCAAATCCGTTTGTCTCCCCAAAAGATTCTAAAATGTTGTTTAAATCGTTTATATCAAAATATCACGAATATGCTATTTTTGAGGGGGAAGAGACGTGATTAAAATGTGATCAAAAAGTTTAATGATCGATGTTTGAATCTCAAAATGAGCTCGACTCAGACGGAACCAACGAATTGACGGGAATCAATGTTAGTAAATGTACCATCTCGAGAAACTTGTGATAGATATGCACTTTCATGGGTCTAACCTCCTTTTCAAGGAGTGTTTACAACTTCAAGTTAGTTATTAGAGCTAGTTGTCACCTAAAAATTGACAATGGAACTCTTTAACTAGGCAACATAACCGTGTCTCGTGGGGAATTGTCTATCATGAGCCGATCAATTCAAAAAGTGTGAACTCTACCCTCTATGTGCAGATTTCTGTCAAAACTTATAAGCACATGTGAAGGGGGAGTGTTTCTGAAAATTTAAAACTCGCGGAGTGTTTCAAACATATTTTCTATCATAAACACTTTGAGAGATTTTCAAGAAAAGGTTTTATGGCAAAAATAGGACAGTCATGGAGTTATAAGGTGACTAAGGATAGGAAAATATGTCCTATGATCCGCCAGAGCCGGAGGGATCTACCCAAGGACATCACAAATAGTTAGTATTAGAAGTCCTTAGGTATGATTGAAAAAAGGAGTAATGTGAGAAGGAAGAAAGAAGGGGTTGAAGAATTAAAAAGAAATGTAATGAAAAGGGTGAAAAGAAATAGCCCTCCATATTCAACCTTAGGGCAGAAACCGGGTTCAATACTATGCACTCTTGGTTGTCACTAGTTGACACTGGTATTGAATACAAAGACGTCATGGACCCAGTGACGCACTGCACTAAACCTTCTAGCCACTCAATTCCTCTCAAAAGGGATTTGTTTCATTCTCACTAGGAACCCTACATAATCTATCGACTTTCTCTTAGAGATTGTTGGTATTGAAGAAGGAGACCCTCTCCCTGGTCTCCGCTCAGGAAAACCAAAATGCACTATTGAGTCTAGAGCCACGAGATTCATCAAAAGATCTCATAGGAACACTTGACATGACATCGCTTGTTGTTCATCAATAAGGACACAAGTGATATATTATAGAGTCCTACGCAGATCTTAGCAATCTGCCAGAATATTTATGAGAGGTTTCACAATTGTGATCCTCAGTGATTGAATGGAAACTCCTGCCAGGGTCAACATCAAGCAGCCCTGACAGCAGGTCACCTCGGTAACTCCTCGTGGATTACGCTTAGTGTGTCTCAAACGGTCGACAGTCGTGGGGTGATGCTTTGGTGTACCTCAGCGACTCATCTGAATTGTAGATGTACTTCGGTATATCGCGTTATCTCACTTGTGGGACTCCAGTTCAGGAACGGCCCTTGTAAGAATTAGAGACGTGTTTTCACACTATGCTGTTAACACCCTCGAAATTCAAACTTGTAAGTGCCGGAATCCGCTTATTACTAACCTGTTTTTATGTTTTCTTCTTATGGAAGCTCCGGAGCGGATTGATCGTGCAGACTATCCACATGCTCATGCCAACAACACATGAAAGTTCTCATCAAAATCAAATGCAACACAAAGTTAAAGATGATTCTTCGTCAATGTCAAAGAATCTACAAAGTTTAAAGACTAGAGAACTACATCATTGGTAACCAAAAGACAAATAGAAGTGTGAGCATGGTGGAGAAAGACGTGGAGACACCTAACCAACGAAGTTGACAACGGCAGACAACCACATTAATAGATCACAAAGCATGAAGGAACAAAGATTCAAGACTATTCCATATCTACACACAAAGTTCAAGCTCGAGAAAAGTAAAGACCTAATCAAGTGGAGCATCATTTGAATGACCACCCCTTAGGGGGAGATTGTTAGCCTTAATAGTTTTTATTAGAAGTGATGGTCATTCACATTTAGGAACTTTATATCGTGTGTTAGATATCGTGCTAGAATAGTCAACGGGTTCGTGGATTGGACTAAGTTCAATGGCTAGGTTTATGATAAGCTTGCCTTGTATAAGTCCAAGTAACCCAATCCAATCAAAGTCCATATCCACGGCCCATAGAGAAAGCCTTTAGGGCATCATGTATTACAACTATATAAACCCCTCAAAGTCTCATTTGAGGGGTGTGCTTGAGTGTGTGTGTGTGGGTTTTCTTTGGAATAAAACATCTATTGTTTTCATCTTTATCTTCACATACACGATCCATATAACATCAAGTCACCATCTTTCTCATCTTTATTTCTTTCATATTCACGCATTGTTTGCGTTTGTGTTAACGAGATATATGTGTTGGGTTTGTGATAAGGTTGATATTTGTAAGGTCCTACAGTAATAACTAATTATTTAACTTGATCTTGTGACAGTTCGTGTTTGATGAGACATGAGATTTGAGTTAAATAATATTATTACTTAGCTTTAGGGATTTGATGACTTGGTTATCTTATTATCTGTCTCTGAAAGTCAGTTTTGTGTCAGGAAATCTTAAGTAAGATGATTTATAATCTCCTTATTTGAATGGATTGGGACGCCTCTTTATTCAAATAAAGAAGTTATAAACCACCGAACCATAGGTTTATAACCCATTAATTACATAAATTTGGACGCTTCTTTATGTAAGTAATGAATTATAAATAAGTGGGCTTATTTGCATCCGATACGATTCCCTAACCACATTATGGGTGTATTACAACATAACCCATACACTATTCCTGTTGAATAAGAGAGATCCCCACAGTTTTAGAGACCACACTTTTCTTAGACACACTATAAGTAGTTAACATCAACAGAAATTCGGGACGAAGTTCCCTTAAGGGGTAGAGACTGTAACAATTCGCATTTTCGGGTTTTAACTATTCATCCTCGGATTTTTACTATTCACTATTACTATTCATTTTCACCTTTTATTTTTACTATTCATCGTCTTCTGGGTCATTATTTAAGCTCACAATTTTTCCCGAAAACTTACTATTCACAAATTACTATGCACGAGTTACTATTCACCGTATTTTTTATTATTTACTAATTTCGCGTAAATTTAACGAGTAAATATTTTTACACGATTTTCATGCATAAACAATGTTCTCTGTACTCCTAATATATAAATATCTAGTTACTATTTATAAATATCCAGATATTTTCAAAAATATCTTTACACTATTCATCAAAATATCTAAACACTATTAATCAAAATATCTATATATTTTCAGATATTTTCCCTATAAATAGAAAAAAACTAGTTCATTATTTACACAGAAAAACACACAAAGCCCCCTCCTCCTCCTTGATGCCGCCACCCTCAACCCTTCATACTTGATTTTCAGGCTCCGAGTTATACATATAAGTTGAAGGCATAAGTATTCTCTACGTAAAAACTAAGTTTATTTTGTATTTCCACGGTTAGATTAAGAGCTACACAATGGTGGATAGGAGCTGTAGTTCTCAGAAATTTCTTGAAACTTTGGCAAGGATAGATCGGCTAATTTTAAGGATGGTTTTTGTTATGGGAGCAATTAGGATAGTTTTGGGGTTGATATGAGGTGATTCAGAGGTTTTTATAGTTTAGGAAATAGATTTTTGAATTTAGATCGGAAGCGCTGCGCCCAATTTGCTAGTATCATTCATCGGTTATTATCATGTGAGTTTCATAGCCCCTACTTTTATACATTTTGAATTACTTTTGGAGGAGATAAATGCTCAACTATTTTCTTTTACTTTTACAAATACTAAAAACATTATACTTAATTGCATTATACTTGATTGCATTATACATGATTGCATTGTACTTGATTGCGTTATACATGAGTGTGTTTAACTTATTTGCGTTATACTTGAGTGCATTATACTTAATTGCGTTCTTCAACTTAGTGGCTCCAAATTAAGTTGTTGGATGACCATTAACTTGTTGACTCCAAATTAAGTTGTTGGATGACTATTATTCTTTAGGAAGAGGCTCCCAGTATGTGCAATTCAGTGGCTCCAAATTAAGTTGTTGGATGACCATTAATTTAGTGGCTCCAAATTAAGTTGTTGGAAGGCTATTAAATTAGATACATCCTAAATTAAGTTGTTGGAAGACCCTTGTGGTGAAATATATATTTTTTACTACTATGATACATACATACATGATTGTGCAAACTATATTTTGGCAATGGGTTGTGAACACACAGGTTGCAAGTTTTGTATGGGCGGAACTTGGAACTGAGTAGATTTACAATGCCTTTATTGTGTGAACATTCTTTTAAGGCTTACATGTTAAACAAGCTCTATGAACTCTCCAACCATTGTGTTGACACTTTTTAGCATGTTTATCTCAGGTCATAAGGCGATAGCTATAGTTTGAAGCATAGAGTCGCACAACATATTTTGAAGACTTACGCTTTTATAATTTACCATTCGAAATATTTTGTGAACATTTATATGTTATACTTTGGGACCTCATTGTTTGTAACTCTGATTTCATTAATCGAATGGTAACTTTTCAAAACGTCTCATTTAGAGGTCGTTTTCTATACCTTGTACTTTGTATTATGAAGTAGCATCCCAATGACACAATCTTCTGCCGCGGTATTTTGGAGGTGTTACAGATTGGTATCAGAGCATTGGTTATAGAGAACTAGGTTGCATTTAAGAGCTTAGAATATAACTGCTTTATACGTTAAGACTCTCCACTATAATTTCCTTACACACACTTCGTGCGCATATGTTTCTTGTTAGTTGTTTATTTAGATCCATGTTGTTGGATGATATGACTTTAGTAATAATAAGGAAACCCCAGAATTTAATCGAGTCATTAAAAATATGGTGCTCAGTAATAACTAATTATTGAACTTGATCTTGTGACGGTTCTTGTTTGATGAGACATGAGATTTGAGTTAAATAATATTATTACTTAGCTTTAGGGATTTGATGACATGGTTATCTTATTATCTGTCTCTGAAAGTGAGTTTTGTGTCAGGAAATCTTAAGTAAGATGATTTATAATCTCCTTATTTGAATGGATTGGGACGCCTCTTTATTCAAATAAAGAAGTTATAAACCACCGAACAATAGGTTTATAACCCATTAATTACATAAATTTGGACGCTTCTTTATATAAGTAATGAATTATAAATAAGTGGGCTTATTTGCATCCGATACGATTCCCTAACCACATTATGGGTGTATTACAACGTAACCCATACACTATTCCTGTTGAATAAGAGAGATCCCCACATTTTAGAGACCCACATTTCTTAGACACACTATAAGTAGTTAACATCAACAACTTCGGACAAGTTCCCTTAAGGGTAGACTGTAACAATTCGCATTTTCGGGTTTTAACTATTCATCCTCGGATTTTTACTATTCACTATTACTATTCATTTTCACCTTTCATTTTTACTATTCATCGTCTTTTGGGTCATTATTTAAACTCAAATTTTTTTCCGAAAACTTACTATTCACAAATTACTATTCACGAGTTACTATTCACCGTATTTTTTATTATTTACTAATTTCGCGTAAATTGAACAAGTAAATATTTTTACACGATTTTCATGCATAAACAATGTACTCTGTACTCCTAATATATAAATATCTAGTTACTACTTATAAATATCCAGATATTTTCAAAAATATCTTTAAACTATTCATCAAAATATCTAAATACTATTCATCAAAATATCTATATATTTTCAGATATTTTCCCAATAAATAGAAAGAAAACTAGTTAATTATTTACAAGGAAAAACACACAAAGCCCCCTCCTCCTCCTTGATGCCACCACCCTCAACCCCCCATACTTGATTTTTAGGCTCCGAGTTATACGTATAAGTTGAAGGCATAAGTATTCTCTACGTAAAAACTAAGTTTATTTTGTATTTCCACAGTTAGATTAAGAGATACACAATGGTGGATAGGAGCTGTGGTTCTCAGAAATTTCTTGAAACTTTGGCAAGGATAGATCGGCTAATTTTATGGATGGTTTTTGTTATGGGAGCAATTAGGATAGTTTTGGGGTTGATATGAGGTGATTCAGAGGTTTTTTTAGTTTAGGAAATGGATTTTTAAATTTAGATGCGGAAGCGCTGCCCAATTTGCTAGTATCATTCATCGGTTATTATCATGTGAGTTTCATAGCCCCTACTTTTATACATTTTGAATTACTTTTGGGGGAGATAAATGCTCAACTATTTTCTTTTACTTTTACAAACACTCAAAACATTATACTTGATTGCATTATATATGATTGCATTGTACTTGATTGCGTTATACATGACTGTGTTTAACTTATTTGCGTTATTCTTGAGTGCATTATACTTAATTGCGTTCTTCAACTTAGTGGCTCCAAATTAAGTTGTTGGATAACCATTAACTTATTGACTCCAAATTAAGTTGTTGGATGACTATTATTCTTTAGGAAGAGGCTCCTAGTATGTGCAATTCAGTGGCTCCAAATTAAGTTGTTGGATGACCATTAATTTAGTGGCTCCAAATTAAGTTGTTGGAAGGCTATTAAATTAGATACATCCAAAATTAAGTTGTTGGAAGACCCTTGTGGTGACATATAAACTTTTTACTACTATGATACATACATACATGATTGTGCAAACTATATTTTGGCAATGGGTTGTGAACACACAGGTTGTAAGTTTTGTATGGGCGGAACTTGGAATTGAGTGGATTTACAATGCCTTTGTTGTGTGAACATTCTTTTATTGCTTACATGTTAAACAAGCTCTATGAACTCACCAACTATTGTGATGACACTTTTTAGCATGTTTATCTCAGGTCATAAGGCGATAGCTATAGTTTGAAGCATAGAGTCGCACAACATATTTTGAAGACTTACGCTTTTATAATTTACCATTCGAAATATTTTGTAAACACTTATATATTATACTTTGGTTCCTCATTGTTTGTAACTCTGATTTCATTAATCGAATGGTAACTTTTCAAAACGTCTCATTTAGAGGTCGTTTTCTATACCTTGTACTTTGTATTATGAAGTAGCATCCCAATGACACAATCTTCTGCCGCGGTATTTTGGGGGTGTTACAGATTGGTATCAGAGCATTGGTTATAGAGAACTAGGTTGCATTTAAGAGCCTAGACTATAACTGCTTTATACGTTAAGACTCTCCACTATAATTGCCTTACACACACTTCGTGCGCATATGCTTCTTGTTAGTTGTTTGTTTAGATCCATGTTGTTGGATGATATGACTTTAGTAATAATAAGGCCCAGAATTTAATCGAGTCATTAAAAATATGGAGCTCAGTAATAACTAATTATTTAACTTGATCTTGTGACAGTTCTTGTTTGATGAGACATGAGATTTGAGTTAAATAATATTATTACTTAGCTTTAGGGATTTGATGACTTGGTTATCTTATTATCTGTCTCTGAAAGTGAGTTTTGTGTCAGGAAATCTTAAGTAAGATGATTTATAATCTCCTTATTTGAATGGATTGGGACGCCTCTTTATTCAAATGAAGAAGTTATAAACCACCGAACCATAGGTTTATAACCCATTAATTACATAAATTTGGACGCTTCTTTATGTAAGTAATGAATTGTAAATAAGTGGGCTTATTTGCATCCGATACGATTCCCTAACCACATTATGGGTGTATAACAACGTAACCCATACACTATTCCTGTTGAATAAGAGAGATCCCCACAGTTTTAGAGAACACACATTTCTTAAACACACTATAAGTAGTTAACATAAACAGAACTTCGGGACGAAGTTCCCTTAAGGGGTAGAGACTGTAACAATTCGCATTTTCGGGTTTTAACTATTCATCCTCGGATTTTTACTATTCACTATTACTATTCATTTTCACTCTTCAGTTTTACTATTCATCGTCTTCTAGGTCATTATTTAAACTCAAATTGTTTCTCGAAAACTTACTATTCACGAGTTACTATTCACCGTATTTTTTATTATTTACTAATTTCGCGTAAATTGAACAAGTAAATATTTTTACATGCTTTTCATGCATAAACAGTGTCCTCTGTACTCCTAATATATAAATATCTAGTTACTATTTATAAATATCCAGATATTTTCAAAAATATCTTTACACTATTCATCAAAATATCTAAACACTATTAATCAAAATATCTATATATTTTCAGATATTTTCCCTATAAATAGAAAGAAAACTAGTTCATTATTTACACAGAAAAACACACAAAGCCCCCTCCTCCTCCTTGATGCCGCCATCCTCAACCCTTCATACTTGATTTTCAGGCTCCGAGTTATACATATAAGTTGAAGGCATAAGTATTCTCTACATAAAAACTAAGTTTATTTTGTATTTCCACGGTTAGATTAAGAGCTACACAATGGTGGATAGGAGCTGTGGTTCTCAGAAATTTCTTGAAACTTTGGCAAGGATAGATCGGCTAATTTTAAGGATGGTTTTTGTTATGGGAGCAATTAGGATAGTTTTGGGGTTGATATGAGGTGATTCAGAGGTTTTTATAGTTTAGGAAATGGATTTTTGAATTTAGATGCGGAAGCGCTGCCCAATTTGCTAGTATCATTCATCGGTTATTATCATGTGAGTTTCATAGCCCCTACTTTTATACATTTTGAATTACTTTTGGGGGAGATAAATGCTCAACTATTTTCTTTTACTTTTACAAATACTCAAAACATTATACTTGATTGCATTATACTTGATTGCATTATACATGATTGCATTGTACTTGATTGCGTTATACATGAGTGTGTTTAACTTATTTGCGTTATTCTTGAGTGCATTATACTTAATTGCGCTCTTCAACTTAGTGGCTCTAAATTAAGTTGTTGGATGACCATTAATTTATTGACTCCAAATTAAGTTGTTGGATGACCATTATTCTTTAGGAAGAGGCTCTCAGTATGTGCAATTCAGTGGCTCCAAATTAAGTTGTTAGATGACCATTAGTTCAGTGGCTCCAAATTAAGTTGTTGGAAGGCTATTAAATTAGATACATCCCAAATTAAGTTGTTGGACGACCCTTGTGGTGACATATATACTTTTTACTACCATGATACATACATATATGATTGTGCAAACTATATTTTGGCAATGGGTTATGAACACACAGGTTGCAAGTTTTGTATGGGCGGAACTTGGAACTGAGTGGATTTACAATGCCTTTGTTGTGTGAACATTCTTTTAAGGCTTACATGTTAAACAAGCTCTATGAACTCACCAACCATTGTGTTGACACTTTTTAGCATGTTTATCTCAGGTCATAAGGAGTAAGCATAGAGTCGACAACATATTTTGAAGACTTATAAATTCATACATTATTTGAAATTTTTGCTATTATATATATATTCAAATATTTGTAAACACTTATATATTATACTTTGGGTCCTCATTGTTTGTAACTCTGATTTCATTAATCGAATGATAACTTTTCAAAACGTCTCATTTAGAGGTCGTTTTCTATACCTTGTACGTTGTATTATGAAGTAGCATCCCAATGACACAATCTTCTGCCGCGGTATTTTGGGGGTGTTACAGATTGGTATCAGAGCATTGGTTATAGAGAACTAGGTTGCATTTAAGAGCCTAGAGCCTTAGACTATAACTGCTTTATACATTAAGACTCTCCACTATAATTGCCTTACACACACTTCGTGCGCATATGCTTCTTGTTAGTTGTTTGTTTAGATCCATGTTGTTGGATGATATGACTTTAGTAATAATAAGGAAACCCCAGAATTTAATCGAGTCATTAAAAATATGGAGCTCAGTAATAACTAATTATTTAACTTGATCTTGTGACAGTTCTTGTTTGATGAGACATGATATTTGAGTTAAATAATATTATTACTTAGCTTTAGGGATTTAATGACTTGGTTATCTTATTATCTGTCTCTGAAAGTGTGTTTTGTGTCAGGAAATCTTAAGTAAGATGATTTATAATCTCCTTATTTGAATGGATTGGGACGTCTCTTTATTCAAATGAAGAAGTTATAAACCACCGAACCATAGGTTTATAACCCATTAATTACATAAATTTGGACGCTTCTTTATGTAAGTAATGAATTGTAAATAAGTGGGCTTATTTGCATCCGATACGATTCCCTAACCACATTATGGGTGTATAACAACGTAACCCATACACTATTCCTGTTGAATAAGAGAGATCCCCACAGTTTTAGAGACCACACATTTCTTAGACACACTATAAGTAGTTAACATAAACAGAACTTCGGGACGAAGTTCCCTTAAAGGGTAGAGACTGTAACAATTCGCATTTTCGGGTTTTAACTATTCGTCCTCGGATTTTTACTATTCACTATTACCATTCATTTTCACTCTTCAGTTTTACTATTCATCGTCTTCTGGGTCATTATTTAAACTCAATTTTTTTCCCGAAAACTTACTATTCACGAGTTACTATTCACCATATTTTTTATTATTTACTAATCTCGCGTAAATTGAACAAGTAAATATTTTTACATGATTTTCATGCATAAAAAATGTACTCTGTACTCCTAATATATAAATATCTAGTTATTATTTATAAATATCCAGATATTTTCTAAAATATCTTTACACTATTCATCAAAGTATCTAAACATTATTAATCAAAATATCTATATATTTTCAGATATTTTCCCTATAAATAGAAAAAAAAACTAGTTCATTATTTACACCGAAAAACACACAAAGCCCCCTCCTCCTCCTTGATGCCGCCACCCTCAACCCTTCATACTTGATTTTCAGGCTCCGAGTTATACATATAAGTTGAAGGCATAAGTATTCTCTACGTAAAAACTAAGTTTATTTTGTATTTCCACGGTTAGATTAAGAGCTACACAATGGTGGATAGGAGCTGTAGTTCTCAGAAATTTCTTGAAACTTTGGCAAGGATAGATCGGTTAATTTTAAGGATGGTTTTTGTTATGGGAGCAATTAGGATAGTTTTGGGGTTGATATGTGGTGATTCAGAGGTTTTTATAGTTTAGGAAATAGATTTTTGAATTTAGATGCGGAAGCGCTGCCCAATTTGCTAGTATCATTCATCGGTTATTATCATGTGAGTTTCATAGCCCCTACTTTTATACATTTTGAATTACTTTTGGGGGAGATAAATGCTCAACTATTTTCTTTTACTTTTACAAATACTAAAAATATTATACTTAATTGCATTATACTTGATTGCATTATACATGATTGCATTGTACTTGATTGCGTTATACATGAGTGTGTTTAACTTATTTGCGTTATACTTGAGTGCATTATACTTAATTGCGTTCTTCAACTTAGTGGCTCCAAATTAAGTTGTTGGATGACCATTAACTTATTGACTCCAAATTAAGTTGTTGGATGACCATAATTCTTTAGGAAGAGGCTCTCAGTATGTGCAATTCAGTGGCTCCAAATTAAGTTGTTGGATGACCATTAATTTAGTGGCTCCAAATTAAGTTGTTAGAAGGCTATTAAATTAGATACATCCCAAATTAAGTTGTTGGAAGACCCCTGTGGTGACATATATTCTTTTTACTACTATGATACATACATACATGATTGTGCAAACTATATTTTGGCAATGGGTTGTGAACACACAGGTTGCAAGTTTTGTATAGGCGGAACTTGGAACTGTGTGGATTTACTATGCCTTTGTTGCGTGAACATTCTTTTAAGGCTTACATGTTAAACAATCTCTATGAACTCACCGACCATTGTGTTGACACTTTTTAGCATGTTTATCTCAGGTCATAAGGCGATAGCTATAGTTTGAAGCATAGAGTCGCACAACATATTTTGAAGACTTACTCTTTTATAATTTACCATTCGAAATATTTTGTAAACATTTATATATTATACTTTGGGACCTCATTGTTTGTAACTCTGATTTCATTAATCGAATGGTAACTTTTCAAAACGTCTCATTTAGAGGTCGTTTTCTATACCTTGTACTTTGTATTATGAAGTAGCATCCCAATGACACAATCTTTTGCCGTGGTATTTTGGGGGTGTTACAGATTGGTATCAGAGCATTGGTTATAGAGAACTAGGTTGCATTAAAGAGCCTAGACTATAACTGCTTTATACGTTAAGACTCTCCACTATAATTGCCTTACACACACTTCGTGCGCATATGCTTCTTGTTAGTTGTTTGTTTAGATCCATGTTATTGGATGATATGACTTTAGTAATAATAAGGAAACCCCAGAATTTAATCGAGTCATTAAAAATAAGGAGCTCAGTAATAACTAATTATTTAACTTGATCTTGTGACAGTTCTTGTTTGATGAGACATGAGATTTGAGTTAAATAATATTATTACTTAGCTTTAGGGATTTGATGACTTGGTTATCTTATTATCTGTCTCTGAAAGTGAGTTTTGTGTCAGGAAATCTTAAGTAAGATGATTTATAATCTCTTTATTTGAATGGATTGAGACGCCTCTTTATTCAAATAAAGAAGTTATAATCCACCGAACCATAGGTTTATAACCCATTAATTACATAAATTTGGACGCTTCTTTATGTAAGTAATGAATTATAGATAAGTGGGCTTATTTGCATCCGATACGATTCCCTAACCAAATTATGGGTGTATTACAACGTAACCCATACACTATTCCTGTTGAATAAGAGAGATCCCCACAGTTTTAGAGACCACACTTTTCTTAGACACACTATAAGTAGTTAACATCAACAGAACTTCGGGACGAAGTTCCCTTAAGGGGTAGAGACTGTAACAATTCGCATTTTCGGGTTTTAACTATTCACCATCGTATTTTTACTATTCACTATTACTATTCATTTTCACTCTTCATTTTTACTATTCATCGTCTTTTGGGTCATTATTTAAACTCAAATTTTTTCCCGAAAACTTACTATTCACGAGTTACTATTCACCGTATTTTTTATTATTTACTAATTTCGCGTAAATTGAACAAGTAAATATTTTTACATGATTTTCATGCATAAACAATGTACTATGTACTCCTAATATATAAATATCTAGTTACTATTTATAAATATCCAGATATTTTCAAAAATATCTTTACACTATTCATAAAAATATATAAACACTATTCATCAAAATATCTATATATTTTCAGATATTTTCCCTATAAATAGAAAGAAAACTAGTTCATAATTTACACAGAAAAAAACACAAAGCCCCCTCCTCCTCCTTGATGTCGCCACCCTCAATCCACCATACACCCTCCATACTTGATTTTCAGGCTCCGAGTTATATATATAAGTTGAAGGCATAAGTATTCTCTACGTAAAAATTAAGTTTATTTTGTATTTCCACGGTTAGATTAAGAGCTACGCAATGGTGGATAGGAGCTGTGGTTCTCAGAAATTTCTTGAAACTTTGGCAAGGATAGATCGGCTAATTTTAAAGATGGGTTTTTATTATGGGAGCAATTAGGATAGTTTTGGGGTTGATATGAGGTGATTTAGAGGTTTTTATAGTTTAGGAAATGGATTTTTGAATTTAGATGCGGAAGCGCTGGCCAATTTGCTAGTATCATTCATCGGTTATTATCATGTGAGTTTCATAGCCCCTACTTTTATATATTTTGAATTACTTTTGGGGGAGATAAATGCTCAACTATTTTCTTTACTTTTACAAATACTCAAAACATTATACTTGTTTGCATTATACTTGATTGCATTATACGTGATTGCATTGTACTTGATTGAGTTATACATGATTGTGTTTAACTTATTTGCGTTATTCTTGAGTGCATTATACTTAATTGCGTTATTCAACTTAGTGGCTCCAAATTAAGTTGTTGGATGACCATTAACTTAGTGACTCCAAATTAAGTTGTTGGATGACCATTAATCTTTAGGAAGAGGCTACCAGTACGTGCAATTTAGTGGCTCCAAATTAAGTTGTTGGATGACCATTAATTTAGTGGCTCCAAATTAAGTTGTTGGAAGGCTATTAAATTAGATACATCCCAAATTAAGTTGTTGGAAGACCCTTATGGTGACATATATACTTTTTACTACTATGACACATACATACATGATTGTGCAAACTATATTTTTGCAATGGGTTGTGAACACACAGGTTGCAAGTTTTGTATGGGCGGAACTTGGAACTGAGTGGATTTACAATGCCTTTGTTGTGTGAACATTCTTTTAAGGCTTACATGTTAAACAAACTCTATGAACTGACCAACCATTGTGTTGACACTTTTTAACATGTTTATCTTAAGTCATAAGGCGATAGCTAGAGTTTGAAGCATAGAGTCGCACAACATATTTTGAAGACTTACGCTTTTATAATTTACCATTCGAAATATTTTGTAAACATTTATATATTATACTTTGGGACCTCATTGTTTGTAACTCTGATTTCATTAATCGAATGGTAACTTTTCAAAACTTCTCATTTAGAGGTCGTTTTCTATACCTTATACTTTGTATTATGAAGTAGCACCCCAATGACACAATCTTCCGCAGCGGTATTTTGGGGGTGTTACACACGCGGCGGCTCAATGGAATTTCTAGTCCTAAAGCCTGATGACGTCACGCCTAAATTCTGGAAGGCGTCACTCACAAGTTTTACACCAGACGCCCAAGAACCAAGATTCAGACGACGTCCTGCATGAAGACTTATGGCGTCACACATATCAACTGATGCCGTATCAATGATGACTTGGCCCAAACGAAACCCTAATGACGGTGACTTGATGACATCACTAGCAAAAGGTGACGCCGTCGCAATTGTAAATCTATATATATAATTCGATTTTTCTGTATTTTAGGAGGTAGAACTTTGGAGAGCAAACCCTAATACAGTTGTAGTCCGACTTGGACAGTATTCTAGGATCCTATACCCTATTTTATATCACAAGATAAGTTTGTTTATCCAATTTATCATTATGTCTACCCCATGTTCAATTGTATGTGTGTATTCTTGCTTGTTTAACATGTCTAGCTAAATTATTCTTGTGTTTGCTTAGATCTATGAAACATAGTTATTAATTTTTGTTAGGTTGTCTCTTGTCTTAATTGGTAGATGCTGGATTAAGGAAAACTAGCTTCTTCTTTCATTGTTGCGAGCTTAAACGTCCTAAATAGCAAAAAGCCTTTGAGTGCACATTAGGCCATTCATTGTGTTTATTACGTGAATTGTAGCTTTAGGATAGTAGTGTATTCGGGGGAGATGCTATTGCACTTGCTGATCCCAGGTATTCTAAAGGAGAGTTGCAATTCATAGAACTAGGGAATTAAGCACCACCCTACGACCAAACGGAATACAACGCACCAATTAAGATAAAGGAAGTGAAAATTCAACCGACCAATTAAAGATAACTAGGGAGTCATAGCATCTTAGTGAATACATCTTTAATCATCATACGAGCACACCTCAATTAGTATAATCTATCCATAGTTAATTAGATAATTAGATAATTAGGTAAAGTAGTAGAAATCGGTAGAAGTACCACCCCCCATCTTATACCCCGAGATTTTTACCCTTGCTTTCTAAAAAAACATAAAAAAGACTAAAAAGAATCTTCGTCAAGCCCACCTTCTCTTCATATATCTCTTTCTAGCATCCTATTTCCCTAGAGAATGAAATCAATCCCCTGGCTTATCACATACTACACTACAATGATTAGGTTCACTACCTAGAGGGTTGAAAGACTTTCTCATAGAAAAGGAGGTTTTCTCGCCCCAAACCCTCGTATCAAGTTTTTGGCGCCACTGCCGAGAAATAGAATAGCTAGTTAGACTTCTATCTCGTTTAGGTCCACTCGCTTGATTCCTATCAAGTGAGCCTTTTTTCTCTTTTCATTAGCTTTCTTGTAGTCTATCCCCATTCTTTGTGTTTTTGTTCGTAGATCTCATCACTTGCCATGATTCGCATCTTTTGTCGTAGAAATTTTGTACTACCCTCTCCAAACCCCGCTATGGAAAATACAATTCCACAAAACCTTTCACCCGTTTACCACTTTGGAAACCACCTAGGGCATAATAAAATAAGTTGGCAGCATAATAGTCCTTTTTATGATTCGGATTGCGATGATGAATTTGATGACGGGGAGGCACTTGACAACGGAGAAATCATCAATGGAGTTAGGATTGAAAAGGAAGAAGATCCCTCCCAATGTTTTGACCCTAGGTGTAGAATTGAGATTGATGGTCACTTCAACATGCAATTTCCTTGTAAAATATGATTTGAAAGTTTTGATGCTTACTTGAATTCATTCTTACCTTTAAACTTAATCTCAAGGAATCTATATAATAAAATTAAGGTAAATGAATTAGTTTATCAAAGGAACAATGTTGTTGATGCGGTCACTCACTTGCACGTGTTTGTTGGAAGTCTTGCTTTTTTGGTTGAATTCATGATTTTAGAAGACTTAGGAGAATTCATTGATCGAAGCCTAACTCAAGTGATATTTGAAAAACCCTTTAAGAGAATGACTAAGTTGAATGAACGAATGGTTGATGGTTTAATTACATTCTCTAGTGAGGTTGAGGATTTTGTCTATCAAATACCTAGTACACACCCTAGGTTTAGACACAAAGACATTGAGGCATGTAATCGAATGGTTCCTATTTCGTTACTTAGTGAAAGAGACAAACAAATGGGATTTAGATATACTTATGAAAAAAATGAGAGGTATTATAAAAATTGTCTAGAGTTAGGAGATGATTATAAGAAAGATGAGAGAACATTAGAGTGGCTTAGATATGGGCATGAGCATGCATGAGACGACGTAGGAGTACGACTTCGAGTCTAGCTACAAGGCTCATAAAAAAAGAAAAGCGCTTCGTGGGAGGGAACCCATGCTTAATTGTTTGCTTGTTTGTTTTTTAATTTGTGTGTTTATATATCTTTTTCATTATTGTTTATTCTCATGTTAGACTTTGTAAAAATGCTTTATTTTATTTTTAACCTCTTCTTAATTGCATATAAAGGTATTTTACAAAATGATAAGTGTAGGGAAGATCATATATGTTTTTAAGAACATGAACATGAGATTAACAATAAATGAAATTGATATATATGTGTGTTTGTTAGAGTCAAATGCTTGTATCGAGTCATAATGGATGTTTTGCAGTTTCCAGGTGTTAATGAGGTAATTTTTCTAGAAAAACGCAGTAGACCATTTTTTGTCAGAACATCCTGACGGCGTCAGGATTAACACATGACGACGTCAGGCAATGTAGAAAGAAAATGTCAGTTTCGTTTTCTGTGTAATTTGTAATTTTTGGAAATTCCTAATTCTTAATTTTCCAGAAAAACTGCAAACATTCATTCCACAAGCATTATATCTTACTTGGTTTCTAGTGTAGTTGTGTGTCATATTTAGTTTTACCGCCGATTTTACGTGAAGGTTTTGTTTGTTTTCTTATAAGTATGCAGGTTATATTGGACAAGAAGAAGAAACACATATTGGATGAAGCTTATTACTTATGCATTCTTCTTGGAGGAGGATTTACCCGCAACTTCACACATATCTGACCGAGCTAATCAGGGGAGTATTAGTTTCTTTCTCTTACTTACCTTCCTTTATCATAACTTTGATACTTTCAGGGAACATTGGGGACAATGTTCAGTTTAAGTGTAGGGAGGGAGAACAAAACGAGAACTTAGAAACTATTCACTCACTTGATTATTTGTCTTGTCCTTGGTAATTTGTGTAATTAACCATAAGAAATATTTGTTAGGGAAATTTTAGCACCAAGTTTAATTTTTTTTATGACATTTACGAGCTAAACTTTAGTCTTAATAAAGCGTCTCATGGATAGGAATTATATGGCTAGCACAAAAACCGTATACCACTCAAATTCCACCCTAAAAACGTGAGGTTCGCCCATAGATCTTTAGGAATAAAAGCATTCGCCTTTAATGCTTAGTGAGACTACAAATCCCTTATATTTTGATGCATTCCGAGATCGCTAGTGAGACTACACTTGTGTAGTTAGGATTAACTAAATGACAAGATGCATTAGGATAACCTTTGTTTTTAACCTGTATTATAATTACCTCTTCCACATTGGTTGAGTAAATACCCCACACCCTTGCGATGTACTCATCTTTAGTACACGATACCCCTAGTTAACCCCTCAGAGCCTATCCTTTTTGCGGTTCTCGTGATGTTCGGTTTACCGGAATATCAATGAAGAACATTGTTTACAATCCACACCCAAATCGCCTTAGCCTACCTTGTATGCACTCATCTTTAGTGCATTATTGTTATCACTACTAAACCCTTATTTCATTTATCTAATTACTTGCATGGTTGCTAAGTCGAGTCATATCTTTTGTATACAGTTTTGGGACGATTGAGAGTGATGGGTTAAAGTAATATTTAATGGAATAACCGGAAAGAATGATAAAATCAAGTTCCCTTTGTCTACGTAATTAAATACTCCAAGTGCTTTGATCTTTTCAAATCGGGTCAATTAGTATTAGTTAAATAAAAACTCAAGTGTAGGGATGCTCCTATAAATCCCTTATATTTTGATGTTATCATAGAGGATGGTAGAGTAAAAAGCTATGAATAAAAATAAAAAAAAAAGAGAAAAAGAGTTGAGGAAAAAAAATGAAAAAAATGAGAAAAACATACGGGCTACCATCCTACATCTATCTTTATGTTTATGTTTTTAAGTTTATGTTTGTGTTTTGTTTCAATGTATCTAGTGTTATTGAGTCGAGTCTTGGCTTAGCAACGCCACGCTTCACATGCTTGTAACATAATATTTTTTACTTGCCTCTACTAAATATCCCCTATCCAAGAAAACCCTTTACTTCCCTACCCTAAGCCTAACGTTACAACCCTTTGTAAAGACCTCTTAGATAGTTATTCATAGGTGCTTACGCCAAAGCGGTGGAGGTTTGATCTATTCTCCACGTTGAGTTAAACTGTCCTCTACATTTTCTCTTTTTACACAAACAGTTGGTTATATACAAACATTTTGATTTTTTACCATTTTAAATATGTTATGCAAATTTTGGACACTTTCACCATTTATTTTATAACTAAATCATAAGGTACCCTTACGGGATGAGCCACTCAGCGAATCAAATTTAAGAAATATATCTATAACCACAAAATTTTCCCTAAATCTAGTAACCCACTGATTGGAGCAGAAATTTACATTTATGCCCCTGGTCAAAACTGTCACAGAAACTTATGAACAAAAACATATCTTCTTGAGTTTTCTAGTTTTGTTATCTAAGTACACTTTATAATCTAATGATATAAATGTATGAAATATGTAAATACATATATAAATGTACAAAAATGGATATGTAAATTCCCTTACAATGTTCTTATGGTTGTGTTGGAAAATGAAACAAGACAAGAACACCTAAACTTGTTTACTAATCACCAACAAATTATACCCAAGCTTCCAAATCATCCCTTAAAACCTTTCATCAACTAAACAAAGCCCTTGTAAAAACCCTTTTATTATCCAAGAATTACCCAAGAAATGATGAGATTATGTTGTTGTTTATGGTGAAATGAACCAAGGAACTACTAAGGAGTCTAAACCTTCAAAACTTAGAGCAAAGAAACTAGTAAAAGATCAAAAGCTATGGTGTGGTTTTGTAACACCCCAACCTGACAAGGGTCAAAAAAATCACATTATGGTGTCAACAGAACAAACACAAGAGGAAGAATTTTATTAATAATAAGGTTACATAAGTTCAAAATGAAACTAAAGGCATCCACAATCAGCTTATGTGGCATGGTGCAATGAAAAAAAGTGTCTAAGAATTAAGTGATCAAACCCATTGTGGTTCTCCACTTCATCACATGCACAATGTATGGTGCTTCTCTGAACACACATCTATTATTTATTCATTAGTTTTGTGTATTTCTTTTTTTATTTCACAGATGGTGGGCCCATTAAAAGTTTAATGAGTTGGCAGAGATTTTATAGAGGATGGTGTAATGCTTATTTGGCACTCTATTAAACTTAAAAAAAGAATATAGCATTGAGGATGCTCTAAGGGAAATATAATTCTAAATCATAATGAGTTCCCAAAACTAAAAATACAAATTTGAACTAAATCTAACTGAAGATAAATCCAAACTCTAATCCAGATGCAAAAGGCATCTATCATCAGAGTAGTCCACTAAGAGCTCCTATACACTCATTACCCAATCCCAGCTTCCAATCTAAAACCTGCCGCAAGAATAGAAATGCGGCTGAGCTTAAAAATCCCAGTGAACATATATTACCAAAACGAATAATCAAACATATATAAGTATAGGGAAAGGGAAACATAAGCTCCTACTGAAACGAGTATCATATGTCAAACGAATAAGAGATCAAGGATCAACTGAACAAATATCATAAGTCAAATGAGTCAAATGAAGTGAGAGATCAAAAGATAATACCAAAATTAGATAATCATAAGGAATCAAACGAATCACATAGGAATGCCCACGAGCTCAAAACATATGTCTAAACATGATACATTCATAGGCCAAATATCCACGCATACATATAACCGTCAAATCATAAGTTGTACAAGGAGTAGCTAGCTCCAAATGTACCAAAAGTGAGAGGGGTGTAAGGTACACACAAGCCAATCACTACAAAAAGAAACAAAGTACCTAGGATGCATCCATACGCTCCTTGCAAAACAAATCATATTTATACACATATTCTAGACAAGTATATACACATATCATACATGGGCCAAGTGTGCTATATATAGCAATGCAGAACAAAAGGGAACGCCATGGACTAATCACACCGCCATAGATAGTGTCATGTCATTGGTACCATCAATGACATGGTCATGGTACCTCCAGGACTAGTCAAATAGCTCGGGAAACGAAACAGAACAAAGCATATTCAAATCATATCAAAT
>OU343216.1:151833074-151869090 GCA_910596185.1 Chrysanthemum makinoi
AAATGAACTAGAAAACTACTTTTTGTAACGATTACATAAAAAACATATGATTATAGCCAAATAACATACATAAAATCATGGATAACGCTACTAAAAACATGTACAATTTGAGCGTTATCACACATAGTCAATAAACTGTTTTACATGCTCTTACATTTTAATGATCTATAAAATGTTCCCAGATATTGTGAGTTACACAATGGTCTCATTTACTTCCTTGACGTTTTGGGTTACACAATGGTCTCATTTAATTCTCGAGACCTTATAATACACAATGATCTCATTTACTTCCTAGACATTGTGAGTGATACAATATTCTATTGTTTTTTTATAACCTTACATAATATCGTTTTATATCATATCGAAACCCGTCATAGTCTGTCGATCTCACTATTTATCTTACTATCCATTTCCGAAAACGTGTTTGAACACTCGTCCCATACTTTTGGAACACCTACGTCGTCTCGTAATCCACCGTCTAGTAACATATACCGTTAAGTATGAGTGTTGTGTTGGAAATTCTTAAGTAGGGACGTTTATAATATCCTTATTTGAATAGATTGGGAAACTTCTTCATTTAAATAAAGAAATTGTAAATGCGAAGCATAAGTTTATAATTCTTTATTTACATAGATTGGGACTTCTTTATGTAAGTAACTAATTGTAAATGAGTGGGCTTACTTGTATCCGATATGACATGGGTAATAAATCTAGCAGGAGGATCACCAATATTCTTTAACAAGGTCCAGGAACATACGATAGTATCATACAACCTAGTAGAAGTCTTAAGACCTTATTTGAACTACACGGTTTTATTCTTAAGTTATCATGCATGAGGTGATCTAAAATATTATCTCTAGAACAATCGTTTATTCCTTTACCTTATCCGTAGAAGTACTAGCTTATTTAGGTACTAAGATTAATCATAGTACCTTTTCTCACCAAACAAAACTTTAGAAAAGTTCCTAATTTCACCAGGAGGGTGAAGATCGAGTTCGCGCTAAATACCTAACCTTTCCGGATATCTCAACATCGATAACACACACTGAATTCTGAGACGAAATTCTTTTATCTCGGGGAGAATGTAACAACCAGGAACTTTACGTTAACTTTTACCATTAAACTTGAACGTTTTATCCAAATCGCGTAAATTTTAAACTTTACGTATAACCATAATGTTATCCCGCAGAAAACAAGAACCGCCTTTATACATTTTACATCACACTAGACTAATTTTTAGTCTACTCATAATCAATTAAATGATTATTTTCATTCAAATTCATTGTTTTCAAATAACTTGCGTTTTACGCGTTCTAACTTACGTTTTAAGCATTTAAAACTTAAAACGACTCTATACTATGTTTAGTCTATATGTTTTATACAATACATTTTATACTTTTAGTTTTACATATTTTTTACGTAAACTTTCCACGTTTTGCATTATTAGCTTAAACCCGCAACACCTTTGCACCTTAGCTTTAATACTCTTACACCATAATTATCCTACTAATTCTTATAATTTTGCCACCCATGAGACACTTGCCTCATAGATAACACATCTAAGACACCTTTTAGACTTACACATTTTCATGTATTGGTTTTATAAAACTAAACCAAAATTTCTCATCTTTCATTTAACTACAACATAACTCACATATTTCTCTCCCACCTCTTATGCTTGCTGTACTATTTACATCGCCAAACGTACAACGACCTGAAAATTCGAATAATGTTTGAACTTTTATTACGAGTATAACCTAAAGTCTAAACTATATGTTATGATTTAAAGTTCAAAATATGAAACTCCTAAAGCTAAGTACATTAAAATTTTCGGCACACAACTTATATACACAAGAACGTCACACGATTACAAGTTAATTGGGACCTATTATGTTTACTTTTGTGCACCATAACTTCACTTAAGATATAGTGATAATAATTATTTGAATTTGGAAAAGATTTGGTCCCTATGTCTCTTTAATAGTCGGCAATTCCAACTTTATTTTCTCCCAAAAAATCAGGTACGAAGGAAGTTAACAAGGTGGTTCAAGGGGTGATCGATAGTGGTTTTTATTTGGTTTGATCGTGAGTTCTAGTTTTGAATTGGTTCTTTAGTTCTCATTTCATCCATTTTAATCCGACCAAGAGGTATCCATTATCGTTTTATGTCTCATTGATGTGACCTATGAATTATATGGACATATAAACTTGAACATCTAATCCTTGGTATCGTTAATATGAGTATATAAATGAAAATCTTTTACATGAAACCCTAACCTAATTATGTCTTATTAAAATCGGACCAGGCTATATTATACGAACATGTTTAAAAAGATTTTTGGTACATGATAAATTTGGAAACCCTAATAATTAGTAATGAGGGTTGACTATGGTTCAATGGGAGTTTATATAATTGAAACATGATTAGATGATGGCCTAAACAGATTCGGGAAATGGGACAGTTTTATAGTCGAATATGTATGCGTTATAAATTGAGTTTCACAAGTCTTTGATTATGTATTTTTGCATGTAAACCTATTTTAATGTATAATTTAAGTTTTCCAATAGGTTTGGAGTGTTTTGGAGTTGTATTGATCATGTTTGTGAATTTTATAGGATCATGTGTCAAATCTGAGTGTTTTTCTCATGACTTATTATGAACCTTGATTATGA
The DNA here is from genome assembly GCA_910596185.1 of Chrysanthemum makinoi. NCBI lineage: Eukaryota > Viridiplantae > Streptophyta > Magnoliopsida > Asterales > Asteraceae > Chrysanthemum > Chrysanthemum makinoi. The sequence goes on from OU343216.1 coordinate 151,835,748, forward strand.
TTATGATTCCACTTGATATGTTCCTTTGCTATGATTCCTTTTATATAATTCATTTGACATGATTCCACTCATTATGATCTTCGATTTTCTATCCGTTTTGTTATGACATTTGTTATGATATCCGTTTGCTATCTTTTTGCTATGATATGATTTCAGCCAGTTTGATATGTTCTTATTGGATATGATATGATTTGAATATGCTTTGTTCTGTTCCGTTTCCCGAGCTATTTGACTAGTCATGGAGGTACCATGACCATGTCATTGATGGCACCAATGACATGACACTATCTATGGCGATGTGATTAGTCCACGGCATTCCCTTTTGTTCTGCATTTCTATATATAGCACACTTGGCCCATGTATGATATGTGTATATACTTGTCTAGAACATGTGTATACATATGATTTGTTTTGCAGGGAGCGTATGGATGCATCCTAGGTACTTTGTTTCTTTTTGTAGTGATTGGCTTGTGTGTACCTTACACCCCTCTCACTTTTGGTACATTTGGAGCTAGCTACTCCTTGTACAACTTATGATTTGATGGTTATATGTATGCGTGGATATTTGGCCTATGAATGTATCATGTTTAGACATATGTTTTGAGCTCGTGGGCATTCCTATGTGATTCGTTTGATTCCTTATGATTATCTAATTTTGGTATTATCTTTTGATCTCTCACTTCATTTGACTCATTTGACTTATGATATTTGTTCAGTTGATCCTTGATCTCTTATTCGTTTGACATATGATACTGTTTCAGAGGAGCTTATGTTTCCCTTTCCCTATACTTATATATGTTTGATTATTCGTTTTGGTAATATCTGTTCACTGGGATTTTTAAGCTCAACCGCATTTCTATTCGTTGTGCGTGTTTTAGATTGGAAGTGGGATTGGGTAATGAGTGTATAGAGCTCTTAGTGGACTACTCGATGATAGATGCCTTTACATCCGATTAGAGTTTGGATTTATCTTCAGTTAGATTTAGTTCAGATTTGTATTTTTAGTTTTGGGAACTCATTATGATTTAGAATTATATTTCCCTTAGAGCATCCTCAATGCTATATTCTTTTTTTAAGTTTAATAGAGTGCCAAATAAGCATTACACCATCCTCTATAAAATCTCTCCCAACTCATTAAACTTTTAATAGGCCCACCATCTGTGAAATAAAAAAAGAAATACACAAAACTAATGAATAAATAATAGATGTGTGTTCAGAGAAGCACCATACATTGTGCATGTGATGAAGTGGAGACCCACAATGGGTTTGATCACTTAATTCTTAGACACTTTTTTTCATTGCACCATGCCACATAAGCTGATTGTGGATGCCTTTAGTTTCATTTTGAACTTATGTAACCTTATTATTAATAAAATTCTTCCTCTTGTGTTTGTTCTGTTGACACCATAATGTGATTTTTTTGACCCTTGTCAGGTTGGGGTGTTACAAAACCACACCATAGCTTTTGATCTTTTACTAGTTTCTTTGCTCTAAGTTTTGAAGGTTTAGACTCCTTAGTAGTTCCTTGGTTCATTTCACCATAAACAACAACATAATCTCATCATTTCTTGGGTAATTCTTGGATAATAAAAGGGTTTTTACAAGGGTTTTGTTTAATTGATCAAAGGTTTTAAGGGATGATTTGGAAGCTTGGGTATAATTTGTTGGTGATTAGTAAACAAGTTTATGTGTTCTTGTCTTGTTTCATTTTTCAACACGACCATAAGAACATTGTAAGGGAATTTACATATCCATTTTTGTACATTTATATATGTATTTACATATTTCATACATTTATATCATTAGATTATAAAGTGTACTTAGATAACAAAGCTAGAAAACTCAAGAAAATATGTTTTTGTTCATAAGTTTCTGACATTTTGGAGGCATAAATGTAAATTTTTGCTCCAATCAGTGGGTTACTAGATTTAGGGAAAATTTTGTGGTTATCGATATATTTCTTAAATTTGATTCAAGGGTGGCTCATCCCGTAAGGGTACCTTATGATTTAGTTATAAAATAAATCGTGAAAATGTCCAAAATTTGCATAACATATTTAAAATGGTAAAAAATCAAAATGTTTGTATATAACCAATTTGTTGTAAAAAGAGAAAATGTAGAGGACACTTTAACTCAACGTGGAGAATAGATCAAACTTCTATCGCTTTACGTAAGCACCTATGAATAACTATCTAAGAGGTATTTACAAAGGGTTGTAACGTTAGGCTTAGGGTAGGGAAGTAAAGGGTTTTGTTGGATAGGGGATATTTAGTAGAGGCAAGTCAAAAATATTATGTTACAAGCATGTGTAGGCGTGGCGTTGCTAAGCTAAGACTCGACTCAATAACACTAGATACATTGAAACAAAACACAAACATAAACTTAAAAACATAAATTTAAAGATAGATGTAGGATGGTAGCGGTATGTTTTTCTCATTTTTTTCATTTTTTTTCCTCAACTCTTTTTCTCTTTTTTTCGCTTTTTTTTCATAGCTTTTTACTCTACCATCCTCTACGATAACATCAAAATATAAGGGATTTATAGGAGCATCCCTAAACTTGAGGTTTTATTTAACTAATACTAATTGACCCGATTTGAAAAGATCAAAACACTTGGAGTATTTAATTACGTAGACAAAGGGAATTTGAATTTATCATTCTTTCCCGTTATTCCATTAAATATTACTTTAACCCATGACTCTCAATCGTCCCAAAACTGTATACAAAAGATATGACTCGACTTAGCAACCATGCAAGTAATTAGATAAATGAAATAAGGGTTTAGTAGTGATAACAATAATGCACTAAAGATGAGTGCATACAAGGTAGGTTAAGGCTATTTGGGTGTGGATTGTAAACAATGTTCTTCATTGATATTCCGGAAAACCGAACATCACGAGAACCGCAAAAAGGATAGGCTCTGAGGGGTTAACTAGGGTATCGTGTACTAAAGATGAGTACATCGCAAGGGTGTGGGGTAATTACTCAACCAATGTGGAAGAGGTAATTATAATACAGGTTAAAAACAAAGGTTATCCTAATGCATCTTGTCATTTAGTTAATCCTAACTACACAAGTGTAGTCTCACTAGCGATCTCGGAATGCATCACAAAAATACTACGGTACACTCACACTAAGCATTAAAGGCGAATGCTTTTATTCCTAAAGATCTAGGGGCGAACCTCACGTTTTTAGCGTGGAATTTGAGTGGTATATGGTTTTTGTGCTAGCCATATAATTTCTATCCATGAGACGCTTTATTAAGACTAAAGTTTAGCTCGTAAATGTCATAAAAAAATTAAATTTGGTGCTAAAATTTCCCTAACAAATATTTCTTATGGTTAATTACACAAATTACCAAGGACAAGATAAATAATCAAGTGAGTGAATAGTTTCTAAGTTCCCGTTTTGTTCTCCCTCCCTACACTTAAACTGAACATTGTCCCCAATGTTCCCCGAAAGTATCAAAGTTATGATAAAGGAAGGTAAGTAAGAGAAAGAAACTAATACTCCCATGATTAGCTCGGTCAGATATGTGTGAAGTTGCGGGTAAATCCTCCTCCAAGAAGAATGCATAAGTAATAAGCTTCATCCAATATGTGTTTCTTCTTCTTGTCCAATATAACCCGCATACTTATAAGAAAACAAACGAAACCTTCACGTAAAATTGGCGGTAAAACTATATATGACACAACTACACTAGAAACCAAGTAAGATATAATGCTTGTGGAATGAATGTTTGAGTTTTTCCGGAAAATTAAGAATTAGGAATTTCCAAAATTACAAATTACACAGAAAACGAAACTGACATTTTCTTTCTACATTACCTGACGTCGTCATGTGTTAATCCTGCGCCGTGGTTCCTGTTCACAAAAATGGTCTACTGCGTTTTTTCTGGAAAAATTACCTCATTAACACCTGGAAACTGCAAAACATCCATTATGACTCGAGACAAGCATTTGACTCTAACAAACACACATATATATCAATTTCATTTATTGTTAATCTCATGTTCATGTTCTTAAAAACATATATGATCTTCCCTACACTTATCATTTTGTAAAATACTTTTATATGCAATTAAGAAGAGGTTAAAAACAAAATAAAGCATTTTTACAAAGTCTAACATGAGAATAAATAATAATGAAAAAGATATATAAACACACAAATTGAAAAACAAACTAGCAAACAATGAAGCATGGGTTGCCTCTCACGAAACGCTTTTCTTTATTTATGAGACTTGTAGCTAGACTCGAAGTCGTGCTCCTACGTCATCTCATGCATGCTCATATGCCCATATCTAAGCCACTCTAATGTTCTCTCATCTTTCTTATAATCATCTCTTAACTCTAGACAATTTTTATAATACCTCTCATTTTTTTCATAAGTATATCTAAATCCCATTTGTTTGTCTCTTTCACTAAGTAACGAAATAGGAGCCATTCGATTACATGCCTCTATATCTTTGTGTCTAAACCTAGGGTGTGTACTGGGCATTTGATAGACAAAATCCTCAACCTCACTAGAGAATGTAATTAAACCATAAACCATTCGTTCATTCAACTTAGTCATTCTCTTAAAGGGTTTTTCAAATATCACTTGAGTTAGGCTTCTATCAATGAATTCTCCTAAGTCTTCTAAAATCATGAATTCAACCAAAAAATCAAGACTTCCAACAAACACGTGCAAGTGAGTGACCGCATCAACAACATTGTTCCTTTGATAAACTAATTCATTTACCTTAATTTTATTATATAGATTCCTTGAGATTAAGTTTAAAGGTAAGAATGAATTCAAGTAAGCATCAAAACTTTCAAATCATATTTTACAAGGAAATTGCATGTTGAAGTGACCATCAATCTCAATTCTACACCTAGGGTCAAAACATTGGGAGGGATCTTCTTCCTTTTCAATCCTAACTCCATTGATGACTTCTTCGTTGTCAAGTGCCTCCCCGTCATCAAATTCCTCATCGGAATCCGAATCATAAAAAGGACTATTATGCTGCCAACTTATTTTATTATGCCCTAGGTGGTTTCCAAAGTGGTAAACGGGTGAAAGGTTTTGTGGAATTGTATTTTCCATAGCGGGGTTTGGAGCGGGTAGTACAAAGTTTCTACGACAAATTATGCGAATCATGGCAAGTGATGAGATCTACGAACAAAAACACAAAGAATGGGGATAGACTACAAGAAAGCTAATGAAAAGAGAAAAAAGGCTCATTTGATAGGAATCAAGTGAGTGGACCTAAACGAGATAGAAGTCTAACTAGCTATTCTATTCCTCGGCAGTGGCGCCAAAAACTTGATACGATGGTTCGGGGCGAGAAAACCTCCTTTTCTATGAGCAAGTCTTTCAACCCTCTAGGCAGTGAACCTAATCGTTGTAGTGTAGTATGTGATAAGCCCAGGGGATTGATTTCGTTCTCTAGGGAAATAGGAATGCTAGAAAGAGATATATGAAGAGAAGGTGGGCTTGACGAAGATTCTTTTTAGTCTTTTTTATGTTTTTTTAGAAAGCAAGGGTAAAAATCTCGGGGTATAAGATGGGGGGTGGTACTTCTACCGATTTCTACTACTTTAACTAATTATCTAATTAACTATGGATAGATTATACTAATTGAGGTGTGCTCGTATGATTTTTAAAGATGTGTTCACTAAGATGCTATGACTCCCTAGTTATCTTTAATTGGTCGGTTGAATTTTCACTTCCTTTATCTTAATTGGTGCGTTTATTCCGTTTGGTCGGTAGGGTGGTGCTTAATTCCTAGTTCTATGAATTGCAACTCTCCTTTAGAACAGGGATCGGCAAGTGCAATAGCATCTCCCAGATACACTACTATCCTAAAGCTACAATTCACGTAATAAACACAATGAATGGCCTAATGTGCACTCAAAGGCTTTTTGCTATTTAGGACGTTTAAGCTCGCAACAATGAAAGAAGAAGCCAGTTTTCCTTAATCTAGCGTCTACCAATTAAGACAAGAACCTAACAAAAATTAATAACTATGTTTCATAGATCTAAGCAAACACAAGAATAATTTAGCTAGACATGTTAAACAAGCAAGACTACACACATACAATTGAACATGGGGTAGACATAATGATAAATTGGATAAACAAACTTATCTTGTGATAAAAAATAGGGTATAGGATCCTAGAGTACTTTTCAAGTCGGACTACAACTGTATTAGGGTTTGCTCTCCAAAGTTCTACCTCCTAAAATACAGAAAAATCGAATTCTATATATAGATTTACAATTGCGACGGCGTCACCTTTTGCAAGTGATGTCGGCAGGTCACCGTCATTAAGTATTCGTTTGGGCCAAGTCATCATTGATACGACATCAGTTGATATGTGTGACGCCATAAGTCTTCATGCAGGACGTCGTCTGAATCTTGGTTCTTGGGCGTCTGGTGTAAAACTTGTGAGTGACGCCTTCCAGAATTTAGGCGTGACGTCATCAGGCTTTAGGACTAGAAATTCCGTTGAGCCGTCGCGTGTGTAACACCCCCAAAATACCGTGGCGGAAGATTGTGTCATTGGGGTGCTACTTCATAATACAAAGTATAAGGTATAGAAAACGACCTCTAAATGAGACGTTTTGAAAAGTTACCATTCGATTAATGAAATCAGAGTTACAAACAATGAGGTCCCAAAGTATAATATATAAATGTGTACAAAATATTTCGAATGGTAAATTATAAAAGCGTAAGTCTTCAAAATATGTTGCGCGACTCTATTCTTCAAACTCTAGCTATCGCCTTATGACCTGAGAAAATAGTTGGTCAGTTCATAGAGTTTGTTTAATATGTAAGCCTTAAAAGAATGTTCACACAACAAAGGCATTGTAAATCCACTCAGTTCCAAGTTCCGCCCATACAAAACTTGCAACCTGTGTGTTCACAACCCATTGCCAAAATATAGTTTGCACAATCATGTATATATGTATCATAGTAGTAAAAATTATATATGTCACCACAAGGGTCTTCCAACAACTTAATTTGGTATGTATCTAATTTAATAGCCTTCCAACAACTTAATTTGGAGCCACTAAATTAATGGTCATCCAACAACTTAATTTGGAGTCACTGAATTGCACGTACTGGGAGCCTCTTCCTAAAGATTAATGGTCATCCAACAACTTAATTTGGAGTCACTAAGTTAATGGTCATCCAACAACTTTATTTGGAGCCACTAAGTTGAATAACGTAATTAAGTATAATGCACTCAAGAATAACATAAAATAAGTTAAACACAATCATGTATAACTATCAAGTACAATGCAATCATGTATAATGCAATCAAGTATAATGCAATCAAGTATAATGTTTTGAGTATTTGTAAAGTAAAGAAAATAGTTGAGCATTTATCTCCCCCAAAAGTAATTCAATATGTATAAAAGTAGGGGCTATGAAACTTACATGATAATAACCGATGAATGATACTAGCAAATTGGCGTAGCTTCCTCATCTAAATTCAAAAATCCATTTCCTAAAGTATAAAAACCTCTGAATCACCTCATATCAACCCCAAAACTATCCTAATTAGCCGATCTATCCTTGCCAAAGTTTCAAGAAATTTCTGAGAACCATAGCTCCTATCCACCATTGTGTAGCGCTTAATCTATCCATGGAAATACAAAATAAACTTAATTTTTACGTAGAGAATACTTATGCCTTCAACTTATATGTATAACTCGGAGCCTGAAAATCAAGCATGGAAGGTTGAGGGTGGCGGCATCAAGGAGGAGGAGGGAGCTTTGTGTGTTTTTCTGTGTAAATAATGAACTAGTTTTCTTTCTATTTATAGGGAAAATATCTGAAAATATATAGATATTTTGATGAATAGTGTTTAGATATTTTGATGAATAGTGTAAAGATATTTTTGAAAATATCTAGATATTTATAAATAGTAACTAGATATTTATATATTAGGAGTACAGAGTACATTGTTTATGCATGAAAATCATGTAAAAATATTTACTTGTTCAATTTACTCGAAATTAGTAAATAATAAAAAATACGGTCAATAGTAACTCGTGAATAGTAATTTGTGAATAGTAAGTTTTCGGGAAAAATTTTGAGTTTAAATAATGACCCAGAAGACGATGAATAGTAAAAATGAAGAGTGAAAATGAATAGTAATAGTGAATAGTAAAAATCCATGGATGAATAGTTAAAACCCGAAAATGCGAATTGTTACAGTCTGTACCCCTTAAGGGAACTTCGTCCCGAAGTTATGTTGATCTTAACTACTTATAGTGTGTCTAAGAAAAGTGTGGTCTCTAAAACTGTGGGGATCTCTCTTATTCAACAGGAATAGTGTATGGGTTACGTTGTAATACACCCATAATGTGGTTAGGGAATCATGTCGAATGAAAATAAGCCCACTTATTTATAATTCATTACTTACATAAATAAGCGTCCAAATTTATGTAATTAATGGGTTATAAACCTATGGTTGGTGGTTTATAACTTCTTTATTTGAATAAAGAGGCGTCCCAATCCATTCAAATAAGGAGATTATTAATCATCTTACTTAAGATTTCCTGACACAAAACTCACTTTCAGAGACAGATAATAAGATTACCAAGTCATCAAATCCCTAAAGCTAAGTAATAATATTATTTAACTCAAATCTCATGTCTCATCAAACAAGAACTGTCACAAGATCAAGTTAAATAATTAGTTATTACTGAGCTCTATATTTTTAATGACTCGATTAAATTCTGGGGTTTCCTTATTATTACTAAATTCATATCATCCAACAATATGGATCGAAACAAACAACTAACAAGAAGCATATGCGCACGAAGTGTGTGTAAGGCAATTATAGTGGAGAGTCTTAACGTATAAAGCAGTTATAGTCTAGGCTCTTAAATGCAACCTAGTTCTCTATAACCAATGCTCTGATACCAATCTGTAACACCCCCAAAATACCGCGGCAGAATATTGTGTCATTGGGATGCTACTTCATAATACAAAGTACAAGGTATAGAAAACGACCTCTAAATGAGACGTTTTCAAAAGTTACCATTCGATTAATGAAATCAGAGTTACAAACAATGAAGTCCCAAAGTATAATATATAAATGTTTACAAAACATTTCGAATGGTAAATTATAAAAGCGTAAGTCTTCAAAATATGTTGTGCGACTCTATGCTTCAAACTATAGCTATCGTCTTATGACCTGAGATAAACATGCTAAAAAGTGTCAACACAATGGTTGGTGAGTTCATAGAGCTTGTTTAACATGTAAGCCTTTAAAGAATGTTCACACAACAAAGGCATTGTAAATCCACTCAGTTCAAGTTCCTATACAAAACTTGCAACATGTGTGTTCACAACCCATTGCCAAAATATAGTTTGCCCAATCATGTATGTATGTATCATAGTAGTAAAAATATATATGTCACAAAGGGTCTTCCAACAACTTAATTTGGGATGTATCTAATTTAATAGCCTTCCAAAAACTTAATTTGGAGCCACTAAATTAATGGTCATCCAACAACTTAATTTGGAGCCACGAACTGCACATCTGGGAGCCTCTTCCTAAAGAATAATGGTCATCCAACAACTTAATTTGGAGTCACTAAGTTAATGGTCATCCAACAACTTAATTTGGAGCCACTAAGTTGAATAGCATTAAGTAAATGCACTCAAGAGTAACGCAAATAAGTTAAACACAATCATGTATAACGCAATCAAGTACAATGCAATCATGTATAATCCAATCAAGTATAATGCAATCAAGTATAATGTTTTGAGTATTTGTAAAAGTAAAAGAAAATAGTTGAGCATTTATCTCCCCCAAAAGTAATTCAAAATGTATAAAAGTAGCGGCTATGAAACTCACATGATAATAACCGATGAATGATGCTAGCAAATTGGGCAGCGCTTCCGCATTTAAATAAAAAAACCATTTCCTAAACTATAAAAACCTCTGAATCACCTCATATCAACCCCAAAACTATCCTAATTGCTCCCATAACAAAAACCATCCTTAAAATTAGCCGATCTATCCTTGCTAAAGTCTCAAGAAATTTCTGAGAACCACAGCTTCTATCCACCATTGTGTAGCTCTTAATCTAATCGTGGAAATACAAAATAAACTTAGTTTTTACGTAGATAATACTTATGCCTTCAACTTATATGTATAACTCGGAGCCTGAAAATCAAGTATGGAGGGTTGAGGGTGGCGGCATCAAGGAGGAGGAGGGGGCTTTGTGTATTTTTCTGTGTAAATAATGAACTTTTTTTCTTTTTATTTATAAGGAAAATATCTGAAAATATATAGATATTTTGATGAATAGTGTTTAGATATTTTGATGAATAGTATAAAGATATTTTTGAAAATATCTGGATATTTATAAATAGTAACTAGATATTTATATATTAGGAGTACAGAGTACATTGTTTATGTATGAAAATCGTGTAAAAATATTTACTTGTTCAATTTACGCGAAATTAGTAAATAATAAAAAATACGGTGAATAGTAACTCGTGAATAGTAATTTGTGAATAGTAAGTTTTCGAGAAAATTTTTGAGTTTAAATAATGACCCAGAAGACGATGAATAGTAAAAATGAAGAATGAAAATGAATAGTAATAGTGAATAGTAAAATCCGAGGATGAATAGTTAAAACCAAAACGAATTGTTACAGTCTCTCTTCCCCTTAAGAACTTCGTCAATTTGTTGATGTTAACTACTTATAGTGTGTCTAAGAAAAGTGTGGTCTCTAAAACTGTGGGGATCTCTCTTATTCAACAGGAATAGTGTGTGGGTTACGTTGTAATACACCCATAATGTGGTTAGGGAATCGTATCGGATGAAAATAAGCCCACTTATTTATAATTAATTACTTACATAAAGAAGCGTCCAAATTTATGTAATTAATGGGTTATAAACCTATGGTTCGATGGTTTATAACTTCTTTATTTGAATAAAGAGGCGTCCCAATCCATTCAAATAAAGAGATTATAAATCATCTTACTTAAGATTTCCTAAGGTTATAAATAGCGTGAGGCGCGGCATGACCAAGCCTCACGCCTTTGCGGCTAAGGCGAAGCTTTTGCGTTTATAAGGCGTGGCATAAGGCGTCAAAAAATATGAAAATATTTGTATATTTATATTATAACTCATAAATATCGAGTTTACAAAAACATATGCCATAAGGCGGCGTGGCGGCATGGCGTGGCGTCATGACCAATCCTCACGCCTTTGCGCGGCCTTTGCGAGCCTTTTAGAACAGTGAGATTTCCTGACACAAAACTCACTTTCAGAGACAGATAATAATATAACCTAGTCATCAATCCTAAAGCTAAGTAATAATATTATTTAACTCAAATCTCATGTCTCATCAAACAAGAACTGTGTGTAAGGCAATTCTAGTGGAGAGTCTTAACGTATAAAGCAGTTATAGTCTAGGCTCTTAAATGCAACCTAGTTCTCTATAGCCAATGCTCTGATACCAATCTGTAACACCCCAAAATACCGGCGAGAAGATTGTGTCATTGGGATGCTACTTCATAATACAAAGTACAAGGTATAAGCGACCTCTAAATGAGACGTTTTGAAAAGTTACCATTCGATTAATGAAATCAGAGTTACAAACAATGAGGTCCCAAAGTATAATATATAAATGTTTACAAAATATTTCGAATGGTAAATTATAAAAGCGTAAGTCTTCAAAATATGTTGTGCGACTCTATGCTTCAAACTATAGCTATCGCCTTATGACCTGAGATAAACATGCTAAAAAGTGTCAACACAATGGTTGGTGAGTTCATAGAGCTTGTTTAACATGTAAGCCTTAAAAGAATGTTCACACAACAAAGGCATTGTAAATCCACTCAGTTCCAAGTTCTGCCCACACAAAACTTGCAACCTGTGTGTTCACAACCCATTGCCAAAATATAGTTTGCACTATCATGTATGTATGTATCATAGTAGTAAAAAGTATATATGTCACCACAAGGGTCTTCCAACAACTTAATTTGGGATGTATCTAATTTAATAGCCTTCCAACAACTTAGTTAGAGCCACTAAATTAATGGTCATCCAATAACTTAATTTGGAGTCACTGAATTGCACATACTGGGAGCCTCTTCCTAAAGAATAATGGTCATCCAACAACTTAATTTGGAGTCAATAAGTTAATGGTCATCCAACAACTTAATTTGGAGCCACTAAGTTGAAGAACGCAACTAAGTATAATGCACTCAAGAATAACGCAAATAAGTTAAACACAATCATGTATAACGCAATCAAGTAAAATGCAATCATGTATAATGCAATCAAATATAATTCAATCAAGTATATTGTTTTGAGTATTTTTAAAAGTAAAAGAAAATAGTTGAGCATTTATCACCCCCAAAAGTAATTCAAAATGTATAAAAGTAGGGGCTATGAAACTCACATAATAATAACCGATGAATGATACTAGCAAATTGGGCAGCGCTTCCGCATCTAAATTCAAAAATCCATTTCCTAAACAATACAAACCTCTGAATCACCACATATCAACCCCAAAACTATCCTAATTTCTCCCATAACAAAAACCATCCTTAAAATTAGCCGATCTATCCTTGCCAAAGTTTCAAAAAAACTCTGAGAACCACAGCTCCTATCCACCATTGTGTAGCTCTTAATGTAACCGTGGAAATACAAAATAAACTTAGTTTTTACATAGATAATACTAATGCCTTCAACTTATATGTATAACACGGAGCCTGAATATCATGTATGGAGGGTTGAGGGTGGCGGCATCAAGGAGGAGGAGGGGGCTTCGTGTGTTTTTCTGTGTAAATAATGAACTAGTTTTCTTTTTTTTTTATTGGGAAATTATTTGAAAATATATAGATATTTTGATGAATAGTGTTTAGATATTTTGATGAATAGTGTAAAGATATTTTTGAAAATATCTGGATATTTATAAATAGTAACTAGATATTTATATATTAGGAGTACATAGTACATTGTTTATGCATGAAAATCGTGTAAAAATATTTACTTGTTCAATTTACTCGAAATTAGTAAATAATAAAAAATACGGTGAATAGTAACTCATGAATAGTAAGTTTTCGGGAAAAATTTTGAGTTTAAATAATTACCCAGAAGATGATGAATAGTAAAAATGAAGAGTGAAAATGAATAGTAATATTGAATAGTAAAAATCCGAGGATGAATAGTTAAAACCGAAAAATGCAATTGTTAGAGTGCCTACCCCTTAAGGGAACTTCGTCCCGAAGTTCTGTTGATGTTAACTACTTATAGTGTGTCTAAGAAAAGTGTGGTCTCTAAAACTGTGGGGATCTCTCTTATTCAACAGGATTACAGGAATAGTGTATGGGTTACTTTGTAATACACCCATAATTCATTACTTACATAAAGAAGCGTCCAAATTTATGTAATTAATGGGTTATAAACCTATGGTTCGGTGGTTTATAACTTCTTTATTTGAATAAAGAGGCGTCCCAATCCATTCAAATAAGGAGATTATAAATTATCTTACTTAAGATTTCACGACACAACTCACTTTCGAGCAGATAATAAGATAACCAAGTCATCAAATCTCTAAAGCTAAGTAATAATATTATTTAACTCAAATCTCAAGTCTCATCAAACAAGAACTGTCACAAGATCAAGTTAAATAATTAGTTATTACTGAGCTCCATATTTTAATGACTCGTTAAATTTGGGTTTCCTTATTATTACTAAAGTCATATCATATAACAACATGTATCTAAACAAACAACTAACAAGAAGCATATCGCCTTAAGTGTGTGTAAGGCAATTATAGTGGAGAGTCTTAACATTATAAGCGGTTATAGTCTAGGCTCTTAAATGCAACCTAGTTCTCTATAACCAATGCTTTTATACCAATGTACACCCCCAAAATACGCGGCGAAGATTGTGTCATTGGGATGCTACTTCATAATACAAAGTACAAGGTATAGAAAACGACCTCTAAATGAGACGTTTTGAAAAGTTACCATTCGATTAATGAAATCAGAGTTACAAACAATAAGTCCAAAAGTATAATATATAAATGTTTACAAAATATTTCGAATGGTAAATTATAAAAGAGTAAGTCTTCAAAATATGTTGTGCGACTCTATGCTTCAAACTATAGTTATCGCCTTATGACCTGAGATAAACATGCTAAAAAGTGTCAACACAATGGTTGGTGAGTTCATAGAGCTTGTTTAACATGTAAGCCTTAAAAGAATGTTCACACAACAAAGGCATTATAAATCCACTCAGTTCCAAGTTCCGCCCATACAAAACTTGCAACCTGTGTGTTCACAACCGATTTCCAAAATATAGTTTGCACAATCATGTATATATGTATCATAGTAGTAAAAATTATATATGTCACCACAAGGGTCTTCCAACAACTTAATTTGAGATGTATCTAATTTAATAGCCTTCCAAAAACTTAATTTGGAGCCACTAAATTAATGGTCATCCAACAACTTAATTTGGAGCCACTTGTTGCATCTTGGGAGCCTCTTCTAAAGAATAATGGTCATCCAACAACTTAATTTGGAGTCACTAAGTTAATGGTCATCCAACAACTTAATTTGGAGCCACTAAGTTGAATAACGCAATTAAGTATAATGCACTCAAAATTAGCAAAATAAGTTAAACACAATCATGTATAACGCAATCAAGTACAATGCAATCATGTATAATGCAATCAAGTATAATGCAATCAAGTATAATGTTTTGAGTATTTGTAAAGTAAGAAAATAGTTGAGCATGTATCTCCCCCAAAAGTAATTCAAAATGTATAAAAGTAGGGGCTATGAAACTCACATGATAATAACCGATGAATGATACTACCAAATTGGGCAAGCGCTTCATCTAAATTCAAAAATCTGTTTCCTAAACTATAAAAACCTCTGAATCACCTCATATCAACCCCAAAGCAATCCTAATTGCTCCCATAACAAAACTATCCTTAAATTAGCGTTCTATCCTTGCCAAAGATTCAAGAAATTTCTGAGAACCACAGCTCCTATCCACCATTGTGTAGCTCTTAATCTAACCGTGGAAATACAAAATAAACTTAATTTTTATGTAGAGAATACTTATGCCTTCAACTTATATGTATAACTCGGAGCTTGAAAATCAAGTATGGAGGGTGTTTGGAGTGTTGAGGGTGGCTGACATCGAGGAGGGGGCTTTGTGTGTTTTTCGTGTAAATAATAAACTAGTTTTCTTTTCTATTTATAGGGAAAATATCTAAAAATATATAGATATTTTGATGAATAGTGTTTAGATATTTTGATGAATAGTGTAAAGATATTTTTGAAAATATCTGGATATTTATAAATAGTAACTAGATATTTATATATTAGGAGTACAGAGTACATTGTTTATGCATGAAAATCATGTAAAAATATTTACTTGTTCAATTTACGCGAAATTAGTAAATAATAAAAAACACGGTGAACAGTAACTCGTGAATAGTAATTTGTGAATAGTAAGTTTTCAAGAAAAATTTTGAGTTTAAATAATGACCCAAAAGATGATGAATAGTAAAAATGAATAGTAATAGTGAATAGTAAAAATCCGATGATGAATAGTTAAAACCGAAAATCAATTGTTAGTCTCTACCCATTAAGGAATTTCGTCCAAGTTCTGTGATGTTAACTACTTATAGTGTGTTTAAGAAAAGTGTGGTCTCTAAAACTGTGGGGATCTCTCTTATTCAACAGGAATAGTGTATGGGTTACTTTGTAATACACCCATAATGTGGTTAGGGAATCGTATCGATGCAAATAAGCCCTAATATATAATTCATTACTTACATAGAGAAGCGTCCAAATTTATGTAATTAATGGGTTATAAACCTATGGTTGGTGGTTTATAACTTCTTTATTTGAATAAAGAGGCGTCCCAATCCATTCAAATAAGGAGATTATAAATCATCTTACTTAAGATTTCCTGACACAATACTCACTTTCAGAGACAGATAATAAGATAACCAAGTCATCAAATCCCTAAAACTAAGTAATAATATTATTTAACTCAAATCTCATGTCTCATCAAACAAGAACTGTCACAAGATCAAGTTAAATAATTAGTTATTACTTAGCTCCATATTTTTAATGACTCGATTAAATTCTGGGGTTTCCTTATTATTACTAAAGTCATATCATTCAACAACATGGATCTAAACAAATAACTAACAAGAAGCATATGCGCACGAAGTGTGTGTAAGGCAATTATAGTGGAGAGTCTTAACGTATAAAGCAGTTATAGTCTAGGCTCTTAAATGCAACCTAGTTCTCTATAACCAATGCTCGATACCAATCGTAACACCCCAAAATACCGTGAAGATTGTGTCATTGGGATTCTATTTCATAATATAAAGTACAAGGTATAGAAAACGACCTCTAAATGAGACGTTTTAAAAAGTTACCATTCGATTAATGAAATCAGAGTTACAAACAATGAGGTCCCAAAGTATAAAATATAAATTTTTACAAAATATTTCGAATGGTAAATTATAAAAGCGTAAGTCTTCAAAATATGTTGTGCGACTCTATGCTTCAAACTATAGTTATCGCCTTATGACCTGAGATAAACATGCTAAAAAGTGTCAACACAACGGTTAGTGAGTTCATAGAGTTTGTTTAACATGTAAGCCTTAAAAGAATGTTCACACAACAAAGGCATTGTAAATCCACTCAGTTCCAAGTTCCGCCCATACAAAACTTGCAACCTGTGTTCACAACCCATTGCCAAAATATAGTTTGCACAATCATGTATATATGTATCATAGTAGTAAAAATTATATATGTCACCACAAGGGTCTTCCAACAACTTAATTTGGGATGTATCTAATTTAATAGCCTTCCAACAACTTAATTTGGAGCCACTAAATTAATGGTCATCCAACAACTTAATTTGGAGCCACTGAACTGCATATACTGGGAGCCTCTTCCTAAAGAATAATGGTCATCCAACAACTTAATTTGGAGTCACTAAGTTAATGATCATTGATATGTGCTTAAACACATATAATTTCTTTATCAAAACTGACCCAAAATAACCAAGAAAGAGCCGTTTATTGTTAACATTTGCGTGTTTCTTGAGTTTTTGCATGTGCAGGTACGGATATGACAAAACAGACAAAAGATAATTTCAGATTTATACTTTTGATCCTTGGATTTTCAGCTTATACACTTTTGGTCCCTAAGTTACTACATGGATCCTAAATAAATCCTAAGTCTAAACTTTATACCCTTGGCCCAAGTTAAATCCCAAGCCCAACAATCCATACCCAGTATCCACTTACCCAAATCTAACTTGGTATACCCAACCCGTTTCCCATATTTATCCGGTCAACTCCAACCCATAACTCGGTCAAATGAAAACACAAACGAAAAATAATAAAAAAACCCAACGCGCCAAAAAACCCCCAAACAAACCCAGAACTTAGAACCCTAAAATACCCTTTCACCCAATTGATACAATCCGCTATCATTAAGGGTATAATAGTAAAATCACGACACCTCGGCGGATGCCATGTTCACCCATCAGGTGTGTCAATCCTAAACCACTGCTCTCTGATTGGTCCTTGATGTGTGGATAATTTGATCCAAAGGTGTAAGATGAAAGAGATACGTGTAAGGGATGATCAAAGGCTCAAAAGTCCAATCAGAAAGCACACAAGCTAGCTTCCGATCTTTCCAGGCCTCAAGCTTCGGCTATATGGCCCTTTCATTTCCTTGTTGTATTTAAGTAGAGTAGGGTAGTGTAGCTTCGAGTTAATTAGTAGTTTTAATATTTTAAGTTTTTCTTTTGATTATTGATTTTATTTCAAGTTGTACTTTATATTAGTATTAATACAAATTATCTTTGATTTTCAAATCAATTCAAGTTACTGTTTCATTATTAATCTCAACTTATTAATATCTCAAATGCTTATATCAAATCTATTTTTAGTTCACTACTCGAAGTTACAATCAAATCTCACATAGTCAAATAAAGTCACCTACAGATGTGTTTACGAATTCTTTGAATTAGTGATGGATAGGGGTTGATTTGTGATAGAATTTGGGTTAATCTGATTGAGAATAGAGGTTTTGATCCATTGTTAGCATGCCATTGTGGGTGTGGTTAGTTCTAAACTTCTATTTTACAATTTGATCGTAAAGTTCAATAATATATATTATACGAACTGTTTCATTTTAGCATTGTGTTCTTAGTTTATTGTTAGTTTGATTGATTGTTGTTGGTTTGTAAGCTTAATTGATTAGTCTTCTAATTTACGTCAACATGTGCATGTTACGGGTATATGCATATTGAGCATAATTTTCATTTGGTAGTTATAGTTAAAATGGTTGTTTCATTTAGCTTTCTCATCTTGAGTTGAACTTACTTGTTCTAATTGGAAGCATGGTTTAGAATTATGTTAGAGGTTTAGGTTTGCTTATCTGTTCTAATAGAGTGTTTGGAATTGAGATTGGATCTATGTTAGAAGTTGAGTTAATGTAAGGTTATTACAATAGTCTACTAGGTTCAATAAGGCCATTTAGGACTTGGTTACGCACTCAATTCGTTTCTTAAAGTCAAATTCCTTTAAATCATCCCTAGTTCAAATCGGTTAAATTTAGAGATCAAAAGCTACATTCTAGTTTAGTATAGATTAATTTAGCTTAATTCAGTTTAATTACACCTTAGTACATCACAATCAGTTCATAACTTTGATTCAAATCTCATTTTAGTCAAACTTTGCAAAATTACATTAAAAGTCAAAAGTTGATAAAAGTTTTACAAAAGTTTGTGCAATTTTCATGGATTCAGTTTTGATTTATAACAAGTGAAATTTTGGGATAAACAAGTTCTTGTCTAGTTTTGAAAAGAAGTAATTTTGTGGAATTTTGTGAATTTTTTATAAGCGTAATAAGCTCAAAGCGGAACTTTTATATACCTGTTCACACTCGAGTACACGAGTGTGAAAGCGGTATGACTTGGAGTCTTGCACTAGATTCAATTTAGATCATTAGGACCTGAAATCTGGTTTAGTGGATCTTGGGTTGGTAGTCTAGAGTTCTTAACTTTTGTTTTGCATTTCGGTTCACTGGATTAGCTGTTAATTAAGCTGCTAGTAGGTAGGCTAGTAAATGTTTTCTTCTTAAGTTCTAATAAGTCAAATCTGTTTATTCGGCACTTTAGAGATTAAGACTAGTTGTAATTAGTTGCTTTCAGGTTAATTTTGCATACTTTAGCTTCTGTTTCCATTTTGTGATCATTAGTGCTTATTTGCTTACTTTGAGTGCTTAATTATATGCACTTTTCACATCAGTTTCATAATCTTTCACACTAGCATAGGTTTTGATATTTTTCATAGATTTAGAATATTATTTTAGATTTTTCATGAATTTTTCATAATTTTCTGCCACTGTTTAATATTTTTCTTGATTTAAATCAGTTTTTAAGGCTTATTAAGTACTTTTTAATACAATTAAATCAGAAAAGCTCCAAAAAAATAAGTTTTCATTTTTCAT
The DNA here is from genome assembly GCA_910596185.1 of Chrysanthemum makinoi. NCBI lineage: Eukaryota > Viridiplantae > Streptophyta > Magnoliopsida > Asterales > Asteraceae > Chrysanthemum > Chrysanthemum makinoi. The sequence continues at coordinate 151,855,276 of OU343216.1, forward strand.
AGATTAAGATAAATATAAAAAGCAAAAAAAATAATTTTTCCAGATTTTTCCTAGTTTAATTTGTAATTTTTAGCATTTAAATTAGTTTTTAATAGTTTATAATTCATAGAAATTCAAATAATCATCAGAAAAATACAAAATTAGTTTTGAAAAGTCTTTTGAGTTAATTTAGATTTTTTAAAAATAGTTTCATAATTTTCCCTTTTATTTTTATAATTTTTAGTATTTTTAATTAGTTTTTAATGTTTAAAATTAGTTTTAAATTCAAATAAATTCCAGAAAAATCATAAAAATTAGTTTTAATTCTTAAATAGTTTTCAAATTATATTTTTAGTTTAAAAGTAATTTTAGATTATTTTTAGGACTTAGAATAGACGTAGTTGCTTTTTATTTACGTTTCTTTTAATACGTTTTAGTATAATTTGCGTATTTAGGATTTCCCGTAGTGTAATTTCCCTTTTATGCTTCCCTTGCCCCGTAGTTTAGAAAACTTCAAATTACCCCCTTTTCCCATTCAAATCCCGATAATCGCGACGTGAGTTGGAAACTCCATTCAACCCTCGTTCGGAACGATCTCGGTGTTCAAACCTAACACGTTTGAGTTACCCGTATACTACATCACTCTCTTATTATTGGTCTCTTCCTGGAGGAATCAATTTTTGGCGCCGCTGCCGGGGAGGGCTTGTAGCGAGTTTTCGTATTCCGTCTCGAATCGCGTGCATTTGAAGATCCTTCCCGGTGAAGTTAGTCGTTTTTTGTAAATATATCTTTTTAAAAAACCCAAAAACATTTAAAAAACCAAAACATTCTTCCTAGAGTGTTTACAAAACCATAAAATTAAAAAACCAACAAAACAAACCCGAACGTTAATTGTTATGTCGGCTCACCTTGAAGGTACAACCTATACACGGGGTATAAGGAAAGTCTTGACATTAAATGCAGTGAAGAACGATCCACTCTTCGTTCCTTTCTAACTGTACTTTTGAGCTACCGAACACCGGTTGAGCGAAAGGTTACAAAATATTGTGTTTCCAACATTTTCTTAAATATAAAAACCCAAAAAGATTTTTCCTTTTCAAAATTTGTTTTAAAAACCCAAAAATATTCTTTTTTATCCTCTGAACCCGATAATTCTTTTTGCTTAACCCTCTATATGTTTGATTCCCATGGAAACAATCAATTATCATCATTGTTTCCATTGCAAAGGCCGTATGGAAGAAGATCAGTATTGTTGTCTTAATCCAGAATGTGTATGTGAGCGATGTGGACTTGAGTTACAAAATCTTGCTATTGGTGCGACTTAGCGACAAACAATCTCTAGATGATTCTCAAAATGTTTTAGACCATCCGCCACAATCCGAGATATGTTCTTATCGTCGTTGCCTTCATTGCCAAAGCCGTATGGAAGAAAATCAATATCAATGTTTGAAATGTATTGCGACCAGTGCGGAAATAATTTTGAGATGGATTTTGTATGTGTATGCGAATTTTATTAATCCAAATCCAGATCTCGCTCGTCTTTATGCACGGCTAGAACAAAAGAGTTGTCTTTATAATGACATAATTGGAGAAACCTCGATTCCTAGTACTTCTCCGGTGAGGAAAATGGAATATGTTTGAGCCGAGAGATGACTCCGTTCAAGAACCAGAACCTATCACGGAAATGGTGGAAATAGCTAACTCTTATCCGGATAATTCTTTGATTTATCAGCTTTTGTGCATATGGTGCAGAGGACCCGAATATGGTGGGAATTGTCCCGCTTGTAGCAATGGAAAATCAGGAACCGAGTTTCACCACAATCCTTACTATGAGACAACCGATTTTCCTAACCAACCTCTATACCATGAGCCGGAATCATACTCTTGTGAGTACTGTGGTGGTCCTCACCAAGGTTTTGAATGTCAAGTTCAATTTAACAACTCAACCTTTGGTTATGAACCTTACCGTATTCGTACAACATAAATCTTTGTTGTGAGTATTGTGGAGGTCCGACGTTAATTCGATTGTCGATGCAAAATCCGATTGTTTACGAGCAAGTTCCTTGTTACAATTACGATTATTCTTATAACCCACCTCCACAATACCAAGAAATTCAACCTTAAACTCCTTCAGATGATCAAAAATTTCACCAAGGTTGTTTCAATATAATACAAGAGTTAAAGGAATTAAAAGAATTGCTTAATAAACCGGTTCAAGAAAAAGATCCTAATCAGAAAACCTATCGTGAATTATTAGCTGAAGAAGCCGCGAAAGTGATCCAACATCGTCAACTACCTATTATTCGATTGATTCGATGACGATTATACTCCTCAGTGGCAATCCCTCCCATTTTAAGCCTTTAATTTCCGACCCTTCCCTTCACTCACGCGGTTGAGAGAAGTGACGTCGTTTTGGAAGGGTCGATGATTCTATTTCTTTAGGCATGTTGAACCCGTTGATTCTCTCATAATGGGGGATGAGCATCTTAGTACTATTCCGGGAACGGAAGTGTCTAATGTTGAGATCCTTATCCCAATCCCAAGAGAGCAGGGGGTTGTGATGATATTATATGAGCCTTCTCTTGATAATTCGGCGATCATATTGAGATGTTCTCCGATTGATACGATTCTTATGGAGACATCAATTTCGTCGACGATTTACCGTCTGAGCCCGTCATTATTGAAGAAGAAAACGATTTTGAGCCGGAAGTTGAAGAGATGACCGTTGATATAGGATCGAGGATGAAGCATTACAAGAAACATTGTTGAATGTTAATCTTCTCATTTCTAAGATTGAAGCCCTAAACGATAATTCAAGTTCGCATCCTATCTCCGTTAAGATAGTGATTTCTTTGAGCTTGAGATTTTCCGATTTGATGAAGAGATGAGTGGTTACTATGGCGAGATGTTTATCCTCGATTCTTGAGCGATTCTACTTGAGGTTGATTTGAGCAAGGTTTTGAACGATATTTCGATAATTGACGAATGACCCGATCATTGAGAATGCTTGATTCATCTCTCACTTGACCCAATACCGGGTATTGAGGATATTGTGAATGATCCCGATAGGGATATGGTTGTTCTTGATGGTTTATTGACTCCTTTCTCGGCGAGTCCACCATCCTTTATTCCGTTGAGCCGACATGTGAAGACAAAATCTTTAAACTCGGGATATGCATTGATGAGCCTTTTGTTAAAATCATTTCTGGAGATAAGGATCCTCGGATGGATGCCTTCATTTATGAGCCTAACCCTCTTATCTTTTACCATGAGATCCCATTTTCTTTGGAGTTTTCTCATCCTTATCCGTCATCCTTTCGTCCTTCCAAAAACCACGGATGATGGATCCTTCTTACATATATGCCTTATCCACCCTTTTTCTTCTCCACCCAACCCACCATCTCATTCTTTTCGGGAATGAGGACACCGTTTTTGACCCTGGTATCTCTACCACTTTCTTCCCCAAGGAAAAATGAATTCGGGGACGAGTCAGGCTAGCGACTCGGTGATGAAAAACAGTAGCGCTTTGTGGGAGGCACCCCATGCTTATCTCTATCTTCTTTCTATTTTCTAAATAAGTGACGTGAAGGGGTTAGCCTCTTCGATTTCTCGTGTTTGGTTGTTTGTGATGTGTTGCAGGATTTTCCCGTAGAGACTCTCGTGCTCGAAGTTGTATTTTTCTCTACTCGAGTTTCATGATCGATGCGATGGAAATCGATATCCGAAATCTTTTCGACTAACGTTTATCTTTGAGCATACTTAATAAACGGCTTTTAGATTTTCGTTGATACCCTTGTTTTAAACATTGAGGACAATGTTTCGTTCTAGTCTAGGGTAGGGTAATCTTCGATTTGATTTGACCCTTTGCTTATTTTTGTCGTGTTCTCTCATAACCCGTTTTTCCTAAATGAAAAAAATGTGCAAAAATGTGAAAAATTTAAAAATTTTAAGCTTTTGTTAAGTCTTTTTGATTGAAAAGTTTGCTAGTCTCTTAGACAAGCTATAAAATGCAATTCTAGCTCACAAGGCCAAGATTATTTTGCAAGTTTCCTAAGTTATTTTAAATATGCATGACTTAAGATTATTTAGACGAAGCATTTGCTAAGTTAATATATGTTTTGACACCTTGTTGACTTTTCGCTGGTGAGAGTAGGAATAGAATTCTGACTTGACCGGGCGTGTTGAGCCTAACTTGTTCCCTTAACCATAGATAATCTAAAATTATCGGCTAAGCATCCGCGGATCTCATTATTTGGGATTTTAAATTTGCGGAGATCGAGAATGATAGAGTTACTTATGAGTTTAGATGCTAAGCGTGGAGTAGTTGGTTCTCTTTAGAGCCCATCGAAGGTACTTATGGCTTTTGTTCCCACAAAATTGTTTCACCCCATATTTGTTAATAATAATTAGAGATGTTGAGTTTTGGCGATAGTTAGTTCTTTGTCTTCTTTAGAGAATCCTTGCCCATGATAGTTGGGTACACATCGAGGTACTTGTCAGTGTTGCGGTTATAGACAACTGATTCCGATAGTTTCTGCTATTGTTTCTATAGTTATAAAAGCCGTAGGGTTTGGAGTTTGGCACAAAAATTAACATGAAATAAAGCCCAAATGTTTTAAAATTAAAAAATCCAAAGCTATAAAAGTTGTCATAGACTTCTATAAAGGCAGAGGAAATTCCAAAGTCATAATAAGACTTCTGATAAAGCGGTAATCCCGTTGAGTTAGTAGTTTAAAAGACCAAGGGCTTAAATTGCAAAAATGCAAAAGTGCTGAAATAGTGTTAAGCCAAACTTGGGATAGAGTCTAAATAAAGCTCGTCTCTGGACTCGTAGATGAGTTTTCTCGGTCGCCATAAAAAGGATATTCTCCCTAAATCGTGTGAAATTAGGACCTTGATGTGGACCTCATTCTTGTGTTCAATGGTTTTCGAGGAAGGTAAATAACTAATTAGCGACTTAGATTTATATCTTTATCGGAATAAATCTTATCGAAACGAGAAATTTGAAGAAATTCATGTCTCACAAAAATAAAAAAATCTAGAGGCAAATAGGAAAATGGGAGCAAAAGGTAATTACAAAAGTAACTTCCATGGGTAGTGTTAGCATCTAAAGTCATATGTAACAATGATTTCGATTTTACGCTTAGTTTGGGAACTTGTGAGGGACGATGTATTCTATCCGTATGGTCACTTCACGCTGTGTTGTGTTTTCCTACTCCGTGATCCTAACGTGTCTTTTGAAAAATGTTGGAGTTATTGATCGACATGAAAGTTCAACAAACCGTCACTCATAATGAATGTGCTTAATCGTAATATCTATATGTGAAATAAAAGGTAAACGGGGCTTATTTAGAATTAAGGCTTTCTTAATCTCTTTTGAGGAATCTTTGCTACTTCTTCATAGGTTTAGTAGAAAGAGATTGAAATCCTGGGTTTTAGAAGCGTGAGTTGATTGCATTGTGTGGGGACACGACAATGGTCTCGTCTGGGTATTTTGATATGTGCTTAAACACATATAATTTCTTTATCAAAACTGACCCAAAATAACCAAGAAAGAGCCGTTTATTGTTAACATTTGCGTGTTTCTTGAGTTTTGCATGTGCAGAATACGGATATGACAAAACAGACAAAGAAAACCAAAACGAAGAAAACGAGCAGAGAGGAAAGAGAAGAATGCAAAAAGCGAGGCTGGGAAAGGAACAGGATTTGGACGATCAATTCTCAAAATGGCTGATTTAGTCCCTAAAGATTCAGAATTGTCATGTTTAGTCCTTCGATTTTTCAAAGTTGGCAAATTTGGTCCTTGCTTATTTGAAGAATGTCAACAATGGCCTTGGAAGATAATTCAGTTACACTTTTGATCCTTGGATTTTCGATTATACACTTTTGGTCCCTAAGTTACTACATGGATCCTAAATAAATCCTAAGTCTAAACACATACCCTTGGCCCAAGTTAAATCCCAAGCCCAACAATCCATACCGGTATCCACTTACCCAAATCTAACCGGTATACCCAACCCGGAACTTACATATTTATCATTGACTCCAACCCATAACTCGGTCAAATGAAAACCCAACGAAAAATAATAAAAAACCAAACGCCAAAAACCCCCCAAACAAACCCGGAACTTAGAACCTAAAATACCCTTTCACCCAATTGATACAATCCGCTATCATTAAAAGTTATAATAGTACAATCCACGACCCTCGACACACGGATGCCATGTCCAATCCGTGTGTCAATCCACCCAAACCTGCTCTCTGATTGGTCCTTGATGTGTGGATAATTTGATCCAAGGGTGTAAGATGAAAGAGATACGTGTAAGGGATTATCAAAGGCTCAAAACGTCCAAGAGAAAGCACACAAGCTAGCTTCGGATCTTTCCAAGGCCTCAAGCTCGGCTATATATAGCCCTTTCATTTCATTATTGTATTTAAGTAGAGTAGGAGTAGTGTAGCCGAGTTAATTGTGAGTATTTTAATATTTTAAGTTTTCTTTTGATTATTTGATTTTTATTTCAAGTTGTACTTTATATTGGTATTAATACAAATTATCGTTGATTTTCAAATCAATTCAATTCTTTGTTCATTATTAATCTCGACTTATTAATATCTCAAATGCTTATATCAAATATTTTAGTTCTACTTTCTCGGAAGTTACAATCAATTCTCACATTAGTCAAATAAAGTCACCTCTGATGTGTTTTGAATTCTTTGAATTAGTGATGGATAGGGTTGATTTGTGATAAATTTAGGTTAAATACAGTTGAGAATAGAGGTTTGATCCATTGTTAGCATGCCATTGTGGCTGGCGGGTACGTAGTTGGTTCTAAACTTCTATTTTTACAATTTGAATCGGTAGTTCAATTAGTATCTGTGCTTTATTTGTTTCATTTAGCATTGTGTTCTCAGTTTATTGTTAGTTTGATTGATTGTTGGTTTGCTTAAGCTTAATTCATTAGTCTTCTAATTCTGTCAACATGTGCATGTTAAGTCATATCGCATATTGAGCATAATTTTCATTTGGTAGTTATAGTTAAAATAGTTGTTTCATTTAGCTTTCTCATCTTCAGTTGAACTTGTTCTAATTGGAAGCATGGTTTAGAATTATGTTAGAGTTTAGGTTTTGCTTATCTGTTCTAATAGAGTGTTTGGAATTGAGATTGGATCTATGTTAGAAGTTGAGTTAATGTAAGGTTATTGCTACAATAGTCTCACCTAGGTTCAATAAGGCCATTTTAGGACTTGGTTCGCACTCAATTATGTTCTTAAGTCAAATTCCTTTCAAATCGTCTAGGTTCAAATCAGTTAAATTTAGAGATCAAAAGCTGCATTCTAATTTAGTATAAATTAATTTAGCTTAATTCAGTTTAATTACACCTTAGTACATCACAATCAGTTCATAACTTTGATTCAAATCTCATTTTAGTCAAACTTTGCAAAAGTCTTTAAAAGTCAAAAGTTGATAAACCAGTTTTACAAAAAGTTTGTGGATTTTCATGGATTCATTTTTGATTTATAACAAGTGAAATTTTGGGATAAACAAGTTCAACTGGTCTAGTTTTGAAAGTAATTTTGTGGAATTTTGTGAATTTTCTATAGTACATTAATAAGCTCACAAATAGGGCACATATACCCTGTTCACACTCAGAGTACACTGAGTGTGAGCAGGCCTTATTTGCAGGTCTTGCACTAGATTCAATTTATATTATTAGGACCTGAAATCTGGTTTAGTGGATCTTGGGTTGGTAGTCTAGAGTTGCAACTTTGTTTTGCATTTTAGGTTCCTTTGGATTAGTTGTTAATTAAAATTTTGCTAGTAGGTAGGCTAGTAGATGTTTTCTTCTTAAGTTCTAATAAGTCAAATATGTTTATTCAGCACTTTAGAGATTAAGACTAGTTGTAATTAGTTGCTTTCAGGTTAATTTAGCATACTTTAGCTTCTGTTTCCATTTTGTGATCATTAGTGCTTATTTGCTTACTTTGAGTGCTTAATTATAAGCACTTTTCACATCAGTTTCATAATCTTGCACACTAGCATAGGTTTTGATATTTTTCATGGATTTAGAATATTATTTTAGATTTTTCATGAATTTTTCATAATTTTTCACCCTTTACTCTAATATTGTTCTTGATTTAAATCAGTTTTTAAGGCTTATTAAGTACTTTTTAATACAATTAAATCAGAAAAGCTCCAAAAAATAAGTTTTCATTTTCATAGATTAAGATAAATATAGAAAGCAAAAAAATAATTTTTCCAGATTTTTCCTAGTTTAATTTGTAATTTTTAGCATTTAAATTAGTTTTAATAGTTTATAATTCATAGAAATTCAATAATCATGAAAAAATACAAAATTAGTTTTGAAAAGTCTTTTGAGTTAATTTAGATTTTTGAAAAATAGTTTCATAAATTTCCCTTTTATTTTTATAATTTTTAGTATTTTTAATTAGTTTTTAAAGTTTAAAATTAGTTTTAAATTCAAATAAATTCCAGAAAAATCATAAAATTAGTTTTAATTCTTAAATAGTTTTCAAATTTCATTTTTAGTTTAAAAGTAATTTTAGATTATTTTTAGGACTTAGAATAGACGTAGTTGCTTTTTATTTACGTTTCCTTTAATACGTTTTAGTATAATTTGCGTATTTAGGATTTCCTGTAGTGTAATTTCGCTTTTATGCTTCCCTTGCCCCGTAGTTTAGAAAACTTCAAATTACCCCCTTTTCCCATTCAAATCCGATAATGCGACGTGAGTTGGAAACTCCATTCAACCCTCGTTGAGGCGATCTCGATGCTCAAACCTAACACGTTTGAGTTACCCGTATACTACATCACTCTCTTATTATTGGTCTCTTCCCGGAGGAATCATTCATCCAACAACTTAATTTGGAGCCACTAAGTTGAATAACGCAATTAAGTATAATGCACTCAAAAGAGTAGCAAATAAGTTAAACACAATCATGTATAACGCAATCAAGTACAATGTAATCATGTATAATGCAATCAAGTATAATGCAATCAAGTATAATGTTTTGAGTATTTGTAAAAGTAAAAGAAATAGTTGAGCATGTATCTCCCCAAAAAGTAATTCAAAATGTATAAAAGTAGGGGCTATGAAACTCACATGATAATAACCGATGAATGATACTACCATATTGGTAGCTTCGCATCTAAATTCAAAAATCCATTTCCTAAACTATAAAAACCTCTAAATCACCTCATATCAACCAAAGCAATCTAATTGCTCCCATAAAACCTATCCTTAAAATTAGCGATCTATCCTTAAAGTTTCAAGAAATTTACGAACCACAGCTCCTATCCACCATTGTGTAGCTCTTAATCTAACCGTGGAAATACAAAATAAACAATTTTATGTAGATAATACTTATTCCTTCAACTTATATGTATAACTTCGGGCACGAAAATCAAGTATGGAGGGTGTTTGGAGGGTTGAGGGTGGCGGCATCAAGGAGGAGGAGGGGGCTTTGTGTGTTTTTCTTAATAAATAATGAACTAGTTTTTTTTTCTATTTATAGGGAAAATATCTGAAAATATATAGATATTTTGATTAATAGTGTTTAGATATTTTGATGAATAGTGTAAAGATATTTTGAAAATATCCGGATATTTATAAATAATAACTAGATATTTATATATTAGGAGTACAGAGTACATTGTTTATGCATGAAAATCATGTAAAAATATTTACTTGTTCAATTTACGCGAAATTAGTAAATAATAAAAAACACGGTGAACAGTAACTCGTGAATAGTAATTTGTGAATAGTAAGTTTTCAAGAAAAATTTTGAGTTTAAATAATGACCCAAAAGATGATGAATAGTAAAAATGAATAGTAATAGTGAATAGTAAAAATCCGATGATGAATAGTTAAAACCCGAAAATGCGAATTGTTACAGTCTCTACCCCTTAAGGAATTTCGTCGAAGTTCTGTTGATGTTAACTACTTATAGTGTGTTTAAGAAAAAAGTGTGGTCTCTAAAACTGTGGGGATCTCTCTTATTCAACAGGAATAGTGTATGGGTTACTTTGTAATACACCCATAATGTGGTTAGGGAATCGTATCGGATGCAAATAAGCCCACTAATTTATAATTCATTACTTACATAAAGAAGCGTCCTAATTTATGTAATTAAGGGGTTATAAACCTATGGTTCGGTGGTTTATAACTTCTTTATTTGAATAAAGAGGCGTCCCAATCCATTCAAATAAGGAGATTATAAATCATCTTACTTAAGATTTCCTGACACAAAACTCACTTTCAGAGACAGATAATAAGATAACCAAGTCATCAAATCCCTAAAGCTAAGTAATAATATTATTTAACTCAAATCTCATGTCTCATCAAACAAGAACGTCACAAGATCAAGTTAAATAATTAGTTATTACTGAGCTTCATATTTTTAATGACTCGATTAAATTAAGGGTTTCCTTATTATTACTAAAGTCATATCATTCAACAACATGGATCTAAACAAATAACTAACAAGAAGCATATGCGCACGAAGTGTGTGTAAGGCAATTATAGTGGAGAGTCTTAACGTATAAAACAGTTATAGTCTAGGCTCTTAAATGCAACCTAGTTCTCTATAACCAATGCTCGATACAATCAGAATACCCCCAAAATACCTTGGCGAAGATTGTGTCATTGGGATTCTATTTCATAATATAAAGTACAAGGTATAGAAAACGACCTCTAAATGAGACGTTTTGAAAAGTTACCATTCGATTAATGAAATCAGAGTTACAAACAATGAGGTCCCAAAGTATAATATATAAATTTTTACAAAATATTTCGAATGGTAAATTATAAAAGCATAAGTCTTCAAAATATGTTGTGCGACTCTATGCTTCAAACTATAGTTATCGCCTTATGACCTGAGATAAACATGCTAAAAAGTGTTAACACAATGGTTGGTGAGTTCATAGAGTTTGTTTAACATGTAAGCCTTAAAAGAATGTTCACACAACAAAGGCATTGTAAATCCACTCAGTTCCAAGTTCCTCCCATACAAAACTTGCAACCTGTGTGTTCACAACCCATTGCCAAAATATAGTTTGCACAATCATGTATATATGTATCATAGTAGTAAAAATTATATATGTCACCACAAGGGTCTTCCAACAACTTAATTTGGGATGTATCTAATTTAATAGCCTTTCAACAACTTAATTTGGAGCCACTAAATTAATGGTCATCCAACAACTTAATTTGGAGCCACTGAACTGCACATACATAGGACTCTTCCTAAAAAATAATGGTCATCCAACAACTTAATTTGGAGTCACTAAGTTAATGGTCATCCAACAACTTAATTTGGGCACTAAGTTGAATACGCAATTAAGTATAATGCACTCAAAGTAACATAAATAAGTTAAACACAATCATGTATAACGCAATCAAGTACAATGCAATCAAGTATAATGCAATCAAGTATAATGCAATCAAGTATAATGTTTGAGTATTTGTAAAGTAAAAGAAAATAGTTGAGCATGTATATCCCCTAAAAGTAATTCAAAATGTATAAAAGTAGGGGCTATGAAACTCACATGATAATAACCGATGAATGATACTACCAAATTGGGCAAGCGCTTCATCTAAATTCAAAAATCCATTTCCTAAACTGTAAAAACCTCTGAATCACCTCATGTCAACCCCAAAACAATCCAAATTGCTCCCATAACAAAAACCTATCCTTAAAATTAGCCGATCTATCCTTGCCAAACTTTCAAGAAATTTCTGAGAACCACAACTCCTATCCACCATTGTGTAGCTCTTAATCTAACCGTGGAAATACAAAATAAACTTAATTTTTACGTAGAGAATACTTATGCCTTCAACTTATATGTATAACTCGAGCCGAAAATCAAGTATGGAGTGTTATGTGGATTGAGGGCGACATCAAGAGAGGAGGAGGGGGCTTTGTGTTTTTCGAGTAAATGAACTAGTTTTCTTTCTATTTATAGGGAAAATATTTGAAAATATATAGATATTTTGATGAATAGTGTTTAGATATTTTGATGAATAGTGTAAAGATATTTTTGAAAATATTTGGATATTTATTAATAGTAACTAAATATTTATATATTAGGAGTACAGAGTACATAGTTTATGCATGAAAATCATGTAAAAATATTTACTTGTTCAATTTACGCGAAATTAGTAAATAATAAAAAATACGGTGAATAGTAACTCGTGAATAGTAATTTGTGAATAGTAAGTTTTCAGGAAAAATTTTGAGTTTAAATAATGACCCAGAAGACGATGAATAGTAAAAATGAAGAGTGAAAATGAATAGTAATAGTGAATAGTAAAAATCCGAGGATAAATAGTTAAAACCCGAAAATGCGAATTGTTACAGTCTCTACCCCTTAAGGGAACTTCGTCCGAAGTTCATTGATGTTAACTACTTATAGTGTGTCTAAGAAAAGTGTGGTCTCTAAAACTGTGGGGATTTCTCTTATTCAACAGGAATAGTGTATGGGTTACGTTGTAATACACCCATAATGTGGTTAGGGAATCGTATCGGATGCAAATAAGCCCACTTATTTATAATTCATTACTTACATAAAGAAGCGTCCAAATTTATGTAATTAATGGGTTATAAACCTATGGTTCGGTGGTTTATAAATTCTTTATTTGAATAAAGAGGCGTCCCAATCCATTCAAATAAGGAGATTATAAATCATCTTACTTAAGATTTCTTTACACAAAACTCACTTTCAGAGACAGATAATAAGATAACCAAGTAATCAAATCCCTAAAGCTAAGAAATAATATTATTTAACTCAAATCTCATGTCTCATCAAACAAGAACTGTCACAAGATCAAGTTAAATAATTAGTTATTACTGAGCTCCATATTTTTAATGAATCGATTAAATTCTGTGGTTTCCTTATTATTAATAAAGTCATATCATCCAACAACATGGATCTAAACAAACAACTAACAAGAAGCATATGCGCCTAAGTGTGTGTAAGGCAATTACAGTGGAGAGCCTTAACGTTATAGCAGTTATAGTCTAGGCTCTTAAATGCAACCTAGTTCTCTATAACCAATGCTCGATACCAATCAGAACACCCCCAAAATACCGCGACAGAAGATTGTGTCATTGGGATGCTACTTCATAATACAAAGTACAAGGTATAGAAAACGACCTCTAAATGAGACGTTTTGAAAATTTACCATTCGATTAATGAAATCAGAGTTACAAACAATGAGGTCCCAAAGTATAATATATAAATGTTTACAAAATATTTGAATGGTAAATTATAAAAGAGTAAGTCTTCAAAATATGTTGTGCGACTCTATGCTTCAAACTATAGCTATCGCCTTATGACCTGAGATAAACATGCTAAAAAGTGTCAACACAATGGTTGGTGAGTTCATTGAGCTTGTTTAACATGTAAGCCTTAAAAGAATGTTCACACAACAAAGGCATTGTGAATCCACTCAGTTCCAAGTTCCGCCCATACAAAACTTGCAACCTGTGTGTTCACAACCCATTGCCAAAATATAGTTTGCACAATCATGTATGTATGTATAGTATAGTAAAATTATATATGTCACCACAAGGGTCTTCCAACAACTTAATTTGGGATGTATCTAATTTAATAGCCTTCCAACAACTTAATTTGGAGCCACTAAATTAATGGTCATCCAACAACTTAATTGAAGCCAGCTGGTACATTTATATGGGAGCCTCTTCCTAAAGAATAATGGTCAGTCAACAACTTAATTTGGAGTCACTAAGTTAATGGTCATCCAACAACTTAATTTGGAGCCACTAAGTTGAATAACGCAATTAAGTATAATACAC
>OU343216.1:151869190-151883220 GCA_910596185.1 Chrysanthemum makinoi
ATTCTTTCCCAGTGATGGAACCAAGAGATAGCCATATTTAGAGAGAATTAGTCAACAAACCCAATGGTAATCTACTAATTCTTTCCCAGTTTGAGGACGAGTTGGAGATGGGAGATGACGTGGATGTTGAAGTGGGTGACTTTGTGTGGGTTGTTTTAACTAAGGATCATCTCTCGGCTAGTGAATACAATAACTTATCAACTAACAAGATTGGCTCAGTGGAAATTGTAGAGAAAATTAACTCTAATGTTTACCGTTTGAAGTTACTGAGCCATACTCGATGTTCTGGTGTGTTTAATGTGGAACACTTGCTGGCTTATCATGGTGATTCTTTTGATGATGATCTTAGTGTGAATTCTAGGATGAATATTGTCTACCCGAGGGGAATGATGCGGGCCCAAGTGTTGAGGAACATGCCATTTTGTTTATGGATGCCCAAGATCGTGTGATGAAAGGGGCTCCACTAAAATTAACATAACACGAGTCCATTATAGATACATATGAGTCTATTTTAGACTAAAATTGTTGATCCCAGTTTATCGTGTAAATATAGATCTTGTTTGTAGCTATTGTTAAGAAACTGTTTGATTCACAGAGTATCATGCGAAATATAATACTTGATGAATAAGAAGAACACAATGATTAAACAACCAAATGCTTCAATATTATTAGAATAATAATATGAGTGATCTTAATATCACTAGGGTTTACAACCTTGAAGCCGCCTTAAACTTATATCTAAAACAATGACCTAGGATCCTCTTTTATAGATTAAGGAGTCCTAGTCAGTTACAATGACTTCCTATACAATGTATATCACTATCGTATCTTTTATATGTTTATCTAATCCTACATAATAGGTACACGTCATTCCATAATATAAACAGACTCTAAGACTCCAGCAGTATTTTGAAATACATTAGCAGTAGTTATCTTTACTCTGGCAGTACTTAGTCTTCAGCAGTAGAAACTTTATACCAGCAGTAGTTTCTCTTAGTCTAGCAGAAGTTACTACTTAGCGTATTCCTTTAATCTATTCCAGCAACACCTAGCAGTAGATAGAATACACTAGCAGTAGATTCAATCATACCAGCAGTAGTTAGGACTTAGAATTTTTCTTCAAGAAATCCATGAGCAGTTGATTCTTCCAAGAGCAGCAGTATCCTTAAAACCCAAAAATCCTCCCCTAAACTTGATATTTGCTCCTCAAATCATCAAGTTTCCTTTTTAGCATAAACAATCACCAGGAGGATACTTCCAAACACATTAATTATGCTTCTTGGTATAGAGCACCTTTTCATACTTCTTCAACAATTTGTATGCTTGATCATCAAATAAGAAATCCTTTTGAACTCTAAGCATCTTTGGTGTCAGCATCTGTTTTACAACATCTTTGTTGAAGTTAAGTGCGGGATAATCTTTTTCAACCAACATGTATATATCCACACCAGCAGCAAAGAGAACATGCACACCACAACACTGGTATAGTCTCCATTGTTGAACTGTGTTGTTCTTCAGTTTTCTCCATTCCTCATCTTCATGGCTTAACTCAAACATGACCTTCAAATAGTTCCATATTACTCTGTCAGGTATCTTCTCAGGATAAGGACCATACTTTTCTTTAAACAATCTCTAGAGAGTTTCAAGATCCTCCCTATCCATAAATGTAACCATCTGACTGAATCTGATAAACCTGTAGTTCTTCCCATTGGTTCTCTTGATGTCCTAATAGGCTTCACTACCATCCTGAACTCCTAAGGTAACATCAATGATTGGATGCTTAATCCCCAATGGAGTTGCTTCAAAAATCTCTGGTTCTTTATACTTAGATAGAACTGTAAGTGCCATCATCTTTTCTCTATCCTATGGATCAACTTTCTCTTCAACCTGCTCTTCAACTTTTTCAGTAAAGTCTGGTACTTCCTGTTTTGTGTCTTCAGACTGCTCAACTGCTTTTGACTTGTCTGCTTTCCTTTTCTTTCTTCCTGTACTTTTTAACCTAGTTCCAGTTCTCTTGAAACCAGAACTGGAGCTTTCCTTTTTAATCTCTACCTCTTCCTTCTTTTCTACCTCATCCTTCTTTTCTAACTCCTCTACTACTTTCTCCTGCTCTACCACCTTCTCTTGTATAGGTTCTTCAGTCTCCATGGATACAAAGTTTTCAATTTCGTTTTTAGCTTGCTCATAGATTTTCTCAATTTCACTGTCAGTAATATGCTTCAATTGATTCAACCTGAAGCCCTTCATGTTTTTCAGATAGTACTAGTGAACCTTTCTTTTTTGTTTGACTGTTGGTGGTCTAAGCATCTTTTTCTTCAATCTTTCAGCAGCACACACTTTTCTTTTCTCCTCCATGAACTTCTTTAACCACTGAGTTCTATAATGTGTTGCTCCTGATCTTCTTCTTTAAGTATTCTGTTCTACTCAACATCTGCATCAACTCTAACCCTTTCTTCATCCCATTTAGCCAACAAATGCTAAAGTCTTTGCTTTATTTTCAGCTGCTATCCTCTTTTGCTCCAACACTTGTTGATTTTCAGGCGCAAATTCAGCTTGTAATTCAGCACCAACTTTCTCATCATGTGCTATAATCTTCTCCTAGGGCCAAAACTTCATGGGTATTTCAGACTCAGACTCAGGCTTAACATACACTCCTTTGCCTTTGCCTTCATACTATTGTGGTTGAGATATTGTTTTGGAAGTGAAGACAGGTTCCCTGATGACCACACCTTTAACTGGTGCCTTTGTTGTCTGTGATGTAGGTTGAGTATGTGTAACTGCTGTAGCAGAAAATTCTTTGGTTATTGGCTTTGATTTTTTCAAGTCCATCATTGCCTTAGCCAATGTTGTATCATCATAAACTTCTTCTGTAACAGCAATAGGAGTAGCAGTAGACTCTTTTAAACCAACAGCAGATCCAGCAGTAGATGAAATTGTACTAGCAGCAGGTTCTTCAATGCTAGCAGTAGTTTCCTCCCCTGCAGCAGTACTTTCCTCCGTCACTTTGGTAGTCTCAACTGCTTGATCCTGCTCGCTTTCAACATTCATATCTATATCAAAGTTATCCAATCTTGTACCCTCATTCTCTTGAGCATCCCTGAATTTATCACATCATCTTTCCTCCCCTGTTTGGGAGCATCCTCCCCCAAACTTGACTCATCAGAGGAACTCACCTTGTATGCAGTACAAGCCCCTTTAACCTTCTGAATGCATGAGTTTTTGACCTCTATATGCCTTCCAAATACCTTACCCTCTTCTTCAAGCTCTTATTTTTAGCACCTTGAGTTGTTGTAAGAGATTGAAGGCCAAGAACTGCTTGTGACAATTTTGCACATGTATCCATCAATTCCTTAATTAGTCCCATACTATCCTCACCACTTCGGCTTGTGTTACCTAGCCCTAGAGGTGGATCACAGGAATTGTCATGTTGTACATTGTGATCCATTAATTCCTCATTTTCTAGTTTATCCTCATCACTTCGGGATGTCTTACCTTCTCTGAGAGGTGAATCATAGGATGTAAAACCAATCTCAAACCTAGTTTGAGCATCTGAGCCCCTTATATTTTCCAGTTGGTTGAGGTTTCCCTCATCTGCATTAGGTTCTTGAGAGCCTAACACTTCAGAGGTTGCCTTGGTTTGGGTCTTACTGATGTTACCACTTTCCTGCTCTGCTGCTAAGCTAGAAGCAGTAGTGGCAGCCCTCACCAACATGTCACTCTACCCTTCTGTGACAGCCTCATCTGCATCCATACCAGTGCCAGCCTGAGGTAGCTGAGCACCCTTTTGTGATTTCCTACGTTGATATGTTTTTCTTTGGGGTTCAGAGGATGATGGTAAAATGGTGGATGTGGGTTGGCTAATGATAACATCAAATAGTCCTAAATATTAAGTGTCAATTTCCCCCGATAATGCTCATATTTTATATCATTTATATGGATTTACGCTTGTTTTCCTCTATATTTCACTTTCAGGTAAATTACGAGCATCGGAGCTAAAGAGACACGGATTTGGAGAGTTTATTGAAGATATATGATAGTATGCTCATTTTGAAGATGTTACGGCGTAACTCCCCTCTCACATTACGCCGTAACAGAAGCGTGGCCCAGAAAACCAACTAAATGGAAGATTACGGCGTAACTCCATCCCAAGATTACGCCGTAACTAATTAGGTCAAATGAGGTTCCGCGCCGCTGCAAGCTACGACGTAACTAATTCCGTAATCACGGCGTAACCACGATTTATTGAAGATACGGCGTAACTCATTCCTGATGTTACGCCGTAACCAGCTTTTCCAGAGCAAATTACGAAGAAATGGATGTTACGGCGTAACTCTTAACTTAAGTTACGCCGTAACAAGATCTGGCCTATAAATACCACCCAAATTTCATCATTCTAATCATCCCATTTCACACATAACATCAGTGAACGTGAGTAGAAGGTATAGGCAGATCTTGGGGAGCATATGGAGCCGTCTCCAAGGGAGAAATCACTCCCCTACGATAAGCATTATCATTTTATCTTTTCTTTACTTTCAATTCATGTATTTCATAATGTTAAACATTGGATCGATTGTTTTAGTTAATATGAGCTGCTAAGCACCTCTGGTGGTGCTAGCCTAGTTATGATTCCTTAATTGTTTTGTTTATGTTTACATTGTTTCCGTATAATTGTTTCTAGTGTATGCATGCATAGTTTGTTGGTAGCTACCCTTGTTTCGGTAGTTTTGAATGGCGGTAGTTGCTAATTACTTAGGAGATATGACCAACTGACCCTAAGTAGGTAGACTGAGTGGGAAGGGCTAATACAATGCAAGATGGTAGTGACTCATTCCAGCGAGTAGTTTTAGGGCTAATACAATGCAAGATGGTATGAATTAAGAATTTCCATTGGGGTGAGAACAACCTTTTGAAAAAATTTAAAGCATTATTTGGCTTCTCATACCCCATCTTTTCCAAACTTTTAAAAATTTGAGGAGTTGGGAGATAGAAAACATCATTTTCATCTGCTAGTTCCAAGGAACTTCTAACGGATGACTCAGTGATGACTATCTCCTGATTATCCACAAAATCTTGAATTTGTGCTTCCCCATTAATGGTTCTGGACTTAACAGTAGCCCAGAACTGTTTAATGATGGAAAGATATATAGTAGGGGATATTGACAATGCATTCCTTATAGGGAAAGCATTAAGAAAATCAACGATTTCAGTAAACCCTTCAGATTCTGGTAAGGGTTTAGCAATCATAGCAACCAAGTTGTGATTTTCGACAAAAGATTTGGTCGACATAGTGAATTAGGGTGTGGGAATTGAGAATTATCAGTTTGGATGTTAATAAGAGTGTTAGGGTTTATGATCGAGACAGTTTTGAGCGTACGAATCCGATTGAATGAACCAATTAGGGATTTATACACCAAATGTTACGATTTCGTCCCTACACTTTCAAACCTAGCAGCATTTTCCAAGCAGTAGTAACTTTGGCCCAGCAGCGCTAAATTTTTGCCTAGCAGCAGTAAGGTCGTTGTAGCAGTATACACTCCAAATTTTCATCAAACCAATAAATCTCTTTTTGTTTAATCCTGCAAAATGTTAATCCAAGACCATAAAAACACAAGCAAAAACATTCCACAATAATCACAACATTGATTTATACTTAGCAACTGGAAATTCAACTTAGTAGCAGATTCCAGTAGTACTAAGTAAAACAAGCAGTACTTTGAAACACTTGGCAATAGAATTACTTTTTGAATATAATAACAGTACAAATCCTTACAAAACTTTACAAAAACACAGTAATATCAAACATTTAGAGATTTAACATTCCAATACTGGCAATCAAATATTGAAACCTACCTACATCAAAAGCTTTTGTAAGTAGATCTGCAACATTCTTATCAGTATGGATTTTAACCATTTGAATCAGTTTCTTTTCATTACAATATTTAATAAAGTGATGTCTAATCTCAATATGTTTTATTTTAGAATGCAAAACAGGATTTTTAATCATGCATATTGTACTGTTATTATCAATGAAGATTTTAGTATGCAAGAAGTTGTACCCATAATCCAGCAATTAGTTCTGAATCCAAAGCACTTAACCACAACAACTAGCAGTAGCCACATACTCTGCTTCAGTTGTGGAATTTGCCACCACAGTCTGCTTCTTACATTGTCATGAGATAAGTCTACAACCCAAAAACTAACATCCATTTGATGTAGACTTTCTATCCAAGCTAGCTCCTGCATAATCACTGTCTGTGTATGCTATCAAGTCAAATGGTGAATCTTTAGGATACCAAAGGCCTAATTTAGGTTTCCCCTTCAAGTATCTAAAGATCCTCTTCACTACATTGAGATGTGAAGCTCTAAGTGTAACTTGAAATCTTGCACACACACACACAAACTGCAAACATGATGTCTCGCCTTGATGAAGTGAGATACATTAGTGACCCAATCATGGATCTGTAGAGATGAACATCCATAGCTTCACTACCATCATTTGGGAGCAATGGCTTGAGTGTTTCCATAGGCGTGCTTGCACTTTTGACATCTTTAAACCCAAACTTATTCAAAATCTCAGCCACATACTTCTCTTGGCTGATAAAAATACCCTCCTTTTTCTGTTTCACCTGAAGCCCCAAAAAGAGGGTAAGCTCTCCCATAGAGCTCATCTGAAACTTATCATGCATAAACTTCTCAAATTCCACACACAGCTCCTTGTTAGTAGACCCAAAGATGATTTCATCAACATAGATTTGAACCAGCAAAATATCACCCTTTGATCTTAGTATAAACAAGGTTTTATCAATGGTGCCCCTGTGAAACCCATTGTCCATTAAGTAAGTGGACAAGGTTGCATACCAGGCCCTTGGAGCTTGGTGTAGACCATACATAGCCTTTTCTACCTTGTAAACTTTGTCTGGGAAATCAAGATCTTTGAAGCCAGGAGGCTGACAAACATATACCTCCTCTTCTATTTTCCCATACAAGAAGGAACTCTTTACATCCATCTAGTACACAAGAAAGTCCTTGAAAGAAGCATATGCAAAAAATAATTTGATGGCTTCAATCCTAGCAACTGGAGAAAATACTTCATCATAATCAAGGCCTTCTACTTGTGTATATCCCTGAGCAACCAATCTTGCCATGTTCCTAACCACTATCCCTCTTTCATCTTTCTTATTCCTAAAAATCCACTTAGTACCAATAGTAGTTTTCCCATTAGGTAGATCCACCAAAGTCCAGACTTCTTGCAACTTGAACTGCAACAACTCTTCCTGCATGGCTTCAACCCAACTTTCTTCTGTCAAAGCTTGATGTACTTTCTCGGGCTCAACTTGGGACAGAAAACAGGCAAATAAATAGTTTTGAAGATCTTTATGGCTGCTTCTTTTATGAAGGGATCTAGTAAAGAACCCTTGATCAGTTAAGTCCTTCGAACCCTTAGACTTTGTTCTGGTTTGAACAGCAGACTGCAGTTCTCCATTAATTTGATCTTTGGGATGATCACTGTAAATTATGATAGCAACAATAGGACTAACAATAATGACTTTTTCTAGGTCATGAGCCTCTTCACCAAAACCATCAAGCAAATCATCATCTGTATCAGCATAAATATCTACCAAGGGAGGGATGTTGTGATCATCATCATAGACAAAAAGATTGTCTCCAGCAGTATTAACATTTGGCCTAGCAGTAGGTTTAGGGTAACTACTGGTAGTGTTAAATTCATCCGACCATCCTTCTGCAGTATTAACACCAGGCATAGCAGTAGGTTTAGAATAACTACTGCCAGTGTTAATTTTATCAAAACAAGCTTCAGCAGTGGGAACACTAGTCTTAGCAGTAGGTTTAGGATAACTACTGCTAGGCTTGCTAGTGTTGTTTTCTGATACAAGATCATCCATTTGAGGCTCATCACCTCCAAAATCACCACCAGGAACCTCGTTATTAACAGCAGATTTGTTCCCTGGTTCTTCAGATATCACATCTTCACTGGAAGGTTGCTCACTATCATTCTATGAACTTTTCAATATTGAGGAGAGGGAAGTATCACCAGTCAAAATTGGCAGCAGTATGTAGTCTATAGTAGTTTCTTTCTCTACTCTAGGATGAACTGCAACAACATTTTCTTTGGTCCCTGCACATTTTTTAGACTGGTTCCCTGCAATGACTGGCTCATAATTCATGGGTTTTGTTAGCACATCAATATTAAACAGCCAATCAGGACCTTTTCCTACAACATTGGGTTTATTTTCATCAAACATAATATGTAGATTCTCCTCAACAAATCTAGTTCTATTGTTAAATACCCTAAATGCCTTACTATTTAGAGAGTACCCAACAAAGAATCCCTCATCAGCCTTCCCATCAAACTTGCCCAGGTGATCTATGATATTAAGGATAGTTACAGGACACCCAAATGGTTTCAAAAAGTCTAGGGTAGGTGTTCTACCATGAAATAACTCATAGGGGGTCTTGTTATAAGGCTTCACTACCAAAACTCTATTATGTACATAACAAGCAGCATTTACTGCTTCAGCCTAAAAGGTTGTTGGTAATTTGGAATCTACAAGCATAGTCCTAGCAGCCTCAATAAGTTTCCTATTCCTCCTCTCTGCAACACCAATTTTGTTGAGGAGTTCTAGCTACACTAAACTGTCTTTGAATACCTTTCACTTCACAGAACTGGTTCATATCTTTATTCTTAAACTCAATCTCATTGTCACATCTTATCACTTTAACTTTTAGATCAATTTGGTTTTCTATTCTGGTTATAAAAGCCTTAAGGATCCCACTAGTTTCATCCTTAGTTGCTAAAAAGAAAACCCAAGTGAATCTACTATAGTCATATGTGACAACTAGGTAGTACATTTTCTTCATTAATCTCTTAAGAAATGTAGGTCCAAATAAGTCCATATAAAGAATTTGTAAAGGTTGGCTAATTGAGCTCATAGTCTTGGTCTTACAAGAGGCTCTGTGCTGCTTTCCCTTCTGACAAGCAACACAGTTTTCAGAAATGTTAAAAAGCTTGGAAGGTAGTCCTCTGACAAGATTTTTCTTCACAAGTTTGTTCATAGTTTTAAATTTCAAATGGCCAAGCCTTCTATGCCAAAGTCTAGACTCATCAGATCTGGCCTTAGAAAATAGGCAAGTCAAACCACCCTTAGGAACCATGTTCTTCAAATCAACACTGTATATATTCTCTGTTCTTGGAACTCTAAGTAGGATTTGACTTTCATCAACCAACTTAAAGTTTGGAGATAAGATTATACACTCAGTGTCAGTAAAAAGAACATTGTTATTTTTGTCACACATTTGTAACACACTAAGGAGATTAAAATTGAGTTCTTTGACAAAGTACACATCTTCAAAGTCCAGAATACTGGTTTTAACCTTTCCCTTCCCAGTGATCTTACCACCCGTTGGGTTGCTACCAAAGGCAACATATCCTCCATCAATAGGCACGTATTAAGAAAGATAGGACATGTTTCTTGTCATGTGCCTAGAGCATCCACTATCAATAACACCTATGTCCAATAAATCCAAATGTGGATTGTCCTACATATAAAGTAATAGAATTAGTTTCTCTTGGGTACCCAAGCCATTATAGACTTGGATTTGCCTTGTGCATCCATGTAATCAAATCTTTTAAGTACATATGATGTTGTCTTTGGAGACATGATCTAAAACATGTAATTTTGGTATCCAAAGCCAACATGATGAGACCTTTATAGCATTGACCTCTTTACCCATAACAACATTATTAGTCAATTTTGGCTTAGCAGTATATACTTTTCGCCAAGTAGTAGTTACAGGTTTTCTTAAATCAATATTTATTTTTTGTTTATCCCTATTGTTTATTAATGTTGTTCTCCTTTGAATGGGTCTATATATAGTTGAATGTGCCCTTTTTGAAAAACATGTCTTTGCATGGGCAGCATTAACTATTGGTTTTGTGGAAGCAGTAGTAACAAATCTAGCAGCATTTACACTTTTCAATCCTGATCTCATTAAGACTGCTTTTGGAACGAAAGAATTTTAAGCATGATGGTGAGTTTTATTAGCAATATTAGAATGATTCACCCTTTGAGCATAGTTTCATACAACTTTTGTCACTTTTTCTTTTAAATTACTCTTACAGGTATAATGCAAGTGATCAAAACTTCCACAAGTAAAGCAAGGTTTATTATTCATAACAAAATCACTTCCTAGTCTATTAGACATCAAATTGTTCCAATTTCTTTGATTCCCTCTACGACTAGAAGTGTTCTTATTACAAGACTCTACTGTCTCTACATTTTCTCTAGTAGCAGTTGTAGAAACAGTTTATTTAGGACTATAGGTTTGACACTAGCTTCATCCTCATCATCTGACACCCAATCCTCAATCACTAGTGCCTCGGACTTTCTTCTAGCCTACTCAGATTCTCCTCCATCAACACTCTTATCTATAGGGGTCTCATATACGTTTTCCTTCTTGGTATCACTACTCTTTTCTTCCCCTGTAAAAGACAAATCAGGCATAGGGGGACAAAAATTTCCAGATACATGTGGTGCAACATCATGAAACCCTATTCCTTTCTTGTATCCTATTCCCTTCATCCTATTATAAATCTAAATGTCTATCATTTTATTAACTTCTTTAGATTGATATTCATGTCTTTCAACATGTAATTTAATACTATCCTTTTCTTCTTGAACTTTTTCTTTTTCTGTTTGAACCTGATCATGTTTAGTTTTAAGCTCATCAATGGTCTGTTCTCTTAAATATACTTCAACCTCTAATGTGCTAATCTTTTCACACTAAACAAGTTCATTAGTTTTGAAGAATTCTAATATAGCCTCAACAAATTTCAAACCTTCTTTATAGCCTAATAGTAATAATATAGCATCTTCAAGTTCTTTAAACATTTTACTGTATTCAGATTTATAAAAACAAGGATCTAAACAACATGATTCAAAGGATACCTCAGAGTCTGATCCTGAAGAGCTTGAACTTGATGAGTATGCCATGAGATCATAGTCAGTAGGACCTTCAACAGCTTGATCACTCCAGTCATAACCTCCCAACCCATCACAGGACACCAAGGAAGTTGTAGTTGAAGTCTCCTAAACTGGAATAGTCCTTCTCTTCACTTCCATTGACCTGTTTTCCTGTGACCTTGGGAATCTGCATTCCCTTGCAAAATGACCCTTCTTTTTGCAGTTGTAGCACTCCAATTTGGACTGTCAAAGCCCACCTTGTCAGTACCAGTCATCTGCAAGCTCCTTCCAGTCCTTTGAAGAAACCTTTTTGCCCTCATAGTAAGCATAGCCATCTGCCACCTAAGATCCATCTCCTCCACATCATCAGGATGGATCTGTTGAATATCCTCATTTTCCAGTTGAGTAACAGAACTTTTACTGGCAAAGAAAGAGCATACAACAGCATCATTTAAGTTTTCACTTCCAGCATCACTTACTTCCTTAGCAGTAGGAACTTCAGCCATTGTGTTGCTAGTGTTGTTGGATGAAACAAATGCCAAGTTAGTTGAACTTGAGCTTGAACTTGACCTTTGTTTCACTTCAGCCTCATAGACCTTAAGATTGTTGCGAAGATCATCCAAGGTTGACTTCTCCAATTTAGTCTTGTTCCTCCACACAATAGCATGTGTGTTCCATTTAGATGGAAGATTTGCCAGCAACTTTTGGTTCAAGTCTTCTTGTTCAGTCACCACTCCCACAAGCTCTAGTTGGCTTACAAGCTTCTGCAACCTATTACAAATCTCATCAAGAGTTTCACCACTTGAAACAGAGAAATTTGCATATTGTTGTTTGAGATGATTCTTCTTGTTCTTCTTAGTAGCCTCATTCCCTCCAAACTTTTTTTCTAAAGCATCCATCAACAGCTTAGCATCCTTGATGGGATTAAAAGACAACTAATATTCATCAGGAATGGCCATCATAAGAATAGTTCTGGCCTTGATCTCCAGTCTCCTTTTGGCTATGTCCTATGTAGCAGTGAGTGGAATAACCTTTCTATCTATTCCAGTTCTTAAAACAATATTGCCAGTTTCAATGATCTCCCAGAGACCAATATCAATCATCTGAATGTGATGTTCTATTCTCATCTTTTACATCTCATACTCATCAGGCTTGAGTATGGGTACCCTGTTATGTGCCAAAGCGTGTGTAGAGACCATCTTTCACAGTTTTCAGTAGTATTCTTCTAGGTATAACAACTTCTTGATCATACAAGCTCTGATACCACTTGTTGATCCTAGTTTACCGTGTAAATATAGATCTTGTTTGTAGCTTCTGTTAAGAAACTATTTGATTCACAAAGTATCAAGTGGAATATAATACTTAATGAATAAGAATAACACAATGATTAAATAACCAAACACTTTAATACTATTAGAATAATAATACGAGTGATCTTAATATCACTAGGGTTTACAACCTTGAAGCCGCCTTAACCTTATATCTAAAACAATGACCTAGGATCCCCTTTTATAGATTAAGGAGTCCTAGTCAGTTACAATGACTTCCTATAAAATGTATATCAGTATCGTATCTTTTCTATGTTTAGCTAATCCTATATAATAGGTACACGTCATTCCATAAATACAAGCAAACTCTAAGACTCCAGCAGTAGTTTGAAATACATTAGCAGTAGTTATCTTTACTCTTGCAGTACTTAGTCTTCAGTAGTAGAAACTTTATACCAGCAGTAGTTTCTCTTAGTCTAGCAGTAGTTACTACTTAGCATATTCCTTTAATCTTTTCCAGCAACACCTAGCAGTAGATAGAATACACTAGCAGCAGTTTCAATCATACCAGCAGTAGTTAAGACTTAGAACATTTTTTCAGGAAATTCAGGAGCAGTTGATTCTTCCAAGAGCAGTAGTATCCTTAAAACCCAACAAAAATCACCCTTAATAGTGGTCTGCAGGAAATGAGTCCATTTTAGATATAAATGAGTCTATTTTAGACTAAAGCCACCCTTAATAGTGGTCATGTCGGGTTTCTAGTGTTCGGCCAATTTATCGTTTAGGCTCATTTCGGGTTTCTAATGTCTACTTAATAATTATCTTGTAATCCAGGATGATTAGTTCGAAGTTATAGGAAAAGCCTATTTTTGGCGGTTGCTGAAAATTACCCCTAATTATCGGTATTCTTTGAATCAATGATAGTTGGAAGAATTGTTTCCGGTATTCGTGTGAATTAACAGGTCCAATTTGTGTTATGCCATTTTTAGTCTACATCAATAGGTAAGTGGTTGCGTGTGAATTTTTTTTGTAACAAATATGATTGTTGTTGCTGTGTTTTTTTAAATGATTTTGTTTTGGTTAGGTTTGTAATTGATAGAGATGATAATGAATTTGGGTTTGTTGTGCGTGAGAGAGTGTTAAATGAAAAGCAAATTATGTTTTCATATTTACTATTTAGAACTAGACGAATGCCCGCGCAAAGCGACGGTGTATAGCGGTAAATAATTATACTTGCGAAATCAATATTTTGGTTTGACCTTTGATGCAAAACTTACATGTTCAATTTGTAGTTATTGCGAGAAAAAATTATATGGATTAGAAACAAAATATAATAAAAGACCACGAATATTACTTAGTTTTAAGTCATTTTTAAGTTTCAAGAAAGAACATATACCCTTTATAAGTAGTAGAGATTAATACATTTGTTACCTTTTTTTTGATAAAAATATAACGAGTAAAATACATCGTTCGCTCCTAAACTTGTCAAAAAAAACATCACCAGGGTCGTACCTTCGCATTTTAGTCATCTGTAATCTCTTTTTCCAAGTTTTTATATCATCTGAGTCCCTTGACCCATATCCCTCGGTCAACATTGTTCCTTTCCGTGTACTTTTGTTTTTAGTTGGAGGGCATTATTGTCATTCATATTTTTGATAATTAATATGTATTATTTCCACATGTCTCATTCCTCTTCCCGCCCCATATACATCTATAACACTTAGACTGCCTCTTTTTTCATACCAAAACTTTCTTTACAAGAGTTATCACAAACCCTAAT
>OU343216.1:151883320-151900700 GCA_910596185.1 Chrysanthemum makinoi
AGTCGCTACCTTCACCAAGTCGCTACCCGTAGTGGAGAATCCACTAAGTGTACTGTTTGTCGGCTTGTCTCAAAAGACAAGTCGCTAGGACCAAGTCACTACCAAAAAGAACTACAACTCGCTACTTTTTACTGAAGCAAGTCGCTAAAATGAAATTCACTACGAGAACCAAGTCGCTACCAAGAAAAACTTCAAAAACACACTTTTCAATCCAAAACAAGCTCAACCACAGTGATTCAAGCTTACCAAATCAAAACCCAAGCACTTACAATGATTCTAAACACAAAAGTACACCCAAAATTCAAACTTTAACACTAGAAATGATCCAAATGATGCAAAAACCACTAAACTTTTTCAAACTCAAAAACCATCTAAAAACCACTAGAAATCCAAGGATATGTAAGAGATGATCAAACCATGGCTCTTGATACCATTTGTAACATATTGGATTTCACAAACACACTAGATCATAACCACAAGTAGGCGTATAATATGGTTTTAGAGAGAGAAAGTTAGAGGTTTGAAACTTTAGTGAGAGAAAGAAAAATCTTATTATGAGCTCCAACTCTCTACCTTGGAAGGTAGAGAGTATTTATAGTACTTACATACATCGCCACCTAAGGGCTGTGGATCAGGCATACAGTGGGTAAAGACCCGTCCGTCCTCCACGGTGTTACTTAATTAAATACTACTTAACTTGTAATAATATACGACTACGAGCTTTCTAACGATTACATATACTTGAGGTGACCGACTCTTTAATAACTGGATTTACTAAATCCTAACACTGTGACATAAGGGTTGTAAGTATTTAACAAGTGCTTGATATATCTTTGCAAGATGTTGATTGGATAGCCGCTAATGTTACACTTGGATGGTCTATTGCTCTTGGTTACCTTTTATATTGGATTTTGTAGGGTGAAGAGTAAACTTGAAGATATCTATTCAAGTCGAGAAAACTGATAAGCGACTTTAACCCACTTTTATTTGTTAGTTGACTCATTCGAATTTACTAATTTGACCTTTGACATTATTGATAACATTATGTGATCTACTAATAAGTACTTAAGTTATGTCGTAACCGAAATGATCTAAAACTAAAATGTTTATGTTCACATCATGATTATGTTTCAAGTTATTGGTCACATTCCAAGGATTCAAAATATTCTCACCAACTTGATCAGGTATGACTACTAACATTGTTTAACTATTTAGTTTATAATTTTTCATTAAAACCTTTCACCGTGTTTATTTATTACCAAATATGATGTTTAGAAATTTCCATTCAATTATTTTGTGCGTCAATGCTATTAAGTTTACCCACCACGAAAAAATTGAGATCACACGTTCCAAAATTCAACTTAAAAAAAACAAAGTACATGGTGTTCATGTTCAAACAGGCATTCACGATCCATTTTGCCTCCAAACTAACGGGAGATGTAAGGTAATTCCTAAAACAAAATATTGTGTGATTTTAGTATCTTTAATAAACTGATGAGAAAATCTATGATATATCGACATGTATAAACATTTCATATGTTGGTTAATAACTATGCTTATTGTTATAACATTTTTTTCAACTACCTAGATACTAAAACTCGAATCAAGATGGTTTAGAGAGAGAGAGTCAATGGACCGGATTGAGTGCGTGCAAGGATTACTACAAGGGCAAAGCAAAAGCGTGATAAGAGTAGTTCCTTGTATAGATAATTTTTCATCAGTTTTCTAGCTGTAAGTTTATCAAAACCATTTAATAATAGATGGCCTGGGAGTCTGGGACGTTGGGTGTTAACACAAATAGGTAAAATGGTTCGCATAACAAAAGTTAGCTAAAAGGAATCAGGTAAATGGGTTGAAAGCGACTATAGTCTATATTATTATAATCACAGCCTCCTAAATCTTCATTTTTAAAAGTTAGCTAAAATAAGTTTGTATTTTTTGTCTGAAATAAGTTGTATCATACTTCTGATGTGCTACAATACTATTAGCAATATAATTGTGATTTTTCTTCCTACTTTTCTATTGTATTATGTTTTAACGAGTTTTTCAGGAGTAATAAATGATTATTTCATGCTTTCTTGCAGACATATTCAAACAAATGTTGAACGAATGCCGAATGGGACTTATGATTTCTTTATGTGGGGATGATACGCTGCAGCTCCGCAGATGTATTATATGCACTACTTTACACAAATTTATTATATTCACTACTTTACAGGTATCTAACTCTCTCAACATCGCCAATTATTTCTTAACTATTATATATGGCGCTAAATCTCCTATAAGGGGTGTTTGGACTTGAACTTTAAAACCGATTATCAAATTTTAGCTTGCTATTTTGGGCTAGACTGCTAGAGTGTTAGGAATTAGAAAATTCCATAGTGAAGTATCGGTCACCCCAAATATAATCTAGCATAAGTTAGCTCGTAGACATTACGTTATTTACTAAGTTATTTAGTTAGCTATTTTGTTTAGTGCAACACCGTGGAGGAAGGACGGGTCTTTACCCACTGTATACCGATCCCACAGGCCGTCAGGAGGTCGTTTAGTTTATAACCAATAAATACCCTCTACCTTGCAAGGTAGAGGTTTGGATGTTCTTTGGTAATCTAACCTTACATGAGTTTCTCTTTCTAAGAATATCCCACTTTCTCTCTCTAACATCATCTATACGCCCAAGTATGTTTGTGTTATGATGTGTATGTGAAATCCAATATGTTACAAATGGTATCAGAGCCAGGTTAGATCATCTCTTATATATCTTTGGATTTCTAGTGGTTTTTAGGTGGTTTTTGAGTTTGAGAAAGTTTAGTGGTTTTTGCATCATTTGGTTGATTTCTAGTGTTAAAGTTTGGATTTTGATTGTACTTTTGTGTTTAGGATCATCATAAGTGTTTAGGTTTTGATTTGGAAGGCTTGAATCATCGTGGTTGGGTTGTTTTTGGATTGAAAAGTGTGTTTTTAAAGTTTTTCTAGCTAGCGACTTGAGCCACGGACTACTTTTCTTGCTAGCGACTTGGTTTGTAAATCTGTAGCGAGTTGTAGTGTATTGTGGTAGTGACTTGGTGCCTAGCGACTTGCCTTTAGAGACAAGCCGAAAAAAATTACTGTTAGTGGATTCTCCACTACAGGTAGCGACTTGATAAGGTAGCGACTTGCTCTTTAAGTTTCGTAGCGACTTGGTGGTAGCGATTTGGTCGTTAGCGAGTTGCTATTTAGCGACTTGACATCTTAGCGACTTGGTTCATAGCAACTTGCTGTCAAAATTCATAGCAATTTGGTAACTTAGCGACTTGTTACTTAAGTTACTTAGCAACTTGGTGCCTAGCGACTTGGTTCAAAGATTCGTAGCGACTTGGTTGACTCTTGTGCGTAATACGGTTTTCTCTTGATTTAATAAAATCCCGTGAAAGAGTTTATTTCCCGGTTTAATCATTGAGTTATAAAATCCCTTTTAGTCTGTCAACATGTCTACCAACATGCCCACAATCATATCTACTATAGCTGAGGACGTTCATGCAGCAAATACTCATCCACCCACAATGTCTTACGTCACTGACTGTTAGGTCACTAGATTTACAACACAAGCTTATTAGAAAGATATAGAGGCGATTGAACAAGATTCACACACACACACACAATATTATAGAGATGGTTATGCGTAGAGTGTAATGAAGAGAATAACTTGAACAACCAAGTTTACAAGGGGTATTTATAGGCAAGGAGCAAGGGCAACACTCCCACTCCTTCCCTTTTCCTTATTGGACATGGGCCTAAGCTTATGGGCCTTCTACATAAGCTAGACCTTAAACAAACATAAAAGCCATAATAAGCTACCTATTACATATGAGTAACTAACACTTGAATAAAGGTTTAGGAGTGATTCCAACAATCTCCCCCTCAAGTGTTGGTGATGAAAAATGGTGAAGGCGTTGATGTAATAGTAGCTTTGACGTCTTCTGACATTCTTCTTTCTTGTGAGAAGAATTGCCTGGATTTGAACCATCTCCCGGTGTAGCGAGATAGTTTTCTTTGAACACTTATGCTTTGACGTCATCTTTAACTTTGTTCTTTGATCATTGTTCTTTGTGATGAAAGTGATAGTATGTTGTTATCGCATCTAGTTTGCCTCAGTGCCTTCGCTGCCGGTGTCTCCGTCTTTCTCCAACATTCTCACACGCTCTTTTGACGTTGGAATTCATTACTGATGAAGTTCTTTAAGTCTTTAACTTTGTAGATTCTTTGATTTGACTGAAGAATCATTCGACTGTTGTGTTGCTTTAGAGTAGAACTTCCATTAGTGATGATGTTGGCGTGAGCATGAGAAGAATCAGCACGATCATTCCGCTCCGAAGCTTCCATAAGAAGAAAACATAAAAAACGGTTAGTAATAAGCAGATTCCGGCACTTACAAGTTTGAACTTCGAGAGTGTTAGCAGCATAGTGTGAAAACACAACTCTAATTCTTACAAAGGCCATTTCGGATCGGAGTCCCACAAGTGAGATAACACGATGTGCCAAAGTACACCTACGATTCAGATGAGTCGCTGAGGTACACCGAAGCATCACCTCCGACCAGTAGACCGTTTGAGACCACTAAGCGCAATCCCGGGAGTTGCCGAACGCGGCCTGTCGGGTCGTTTGATGTTGACCCTGGCAGGAGTTTCCATTCAATCACCGAGGATCACAAATGTGAACCTCTCATAAATGTTCTCGACGATTGCTACGATCGTGAAGGACTCGATAAAGTACCACTGAAATTCTTATTGTTGAATGTCAAGTGATGAAATGTCAAGTGTACCTAAGAGATCTTTTGATGAATCTCGTGGCTCTAGACTCAATAGTGCATTTTGGTTTTCCTGGGCGGAGACTAGGGAGAGGGTCACCTTCTTCAATACCAGCAATCTCTAAGAGAAAGCCGATAGTTTACGTAGGGTTCCCTGTGAGAATGAAACAAGCTTCTGTTGAGAGAAACTTGAGTGGTTAAGAAGGTTTAGTGCATGCGTCCTTGGGTCCATGACGACTTTTAATCTTCAATACCGGTGTCATCTAGTGACATCCAGTAGCATATGAATTGAACCCGGTGTCTGCCCTAAGTTGAATAATCCGGAGGGCTATTTCTTTTCACCCTTTTCTTTGCATTTCTTTTAATTCTTCAACTCCTTCTTTCTCCGATTCTCATTCTCTCCTTTTTACAATCATACCTAAGGACTTCTAAATTCTAACTATTGGTAGTGTCCTTGGGTAGATCCCTCCGACTCTGGCGGATCATAGGACGGTTATTCCTAACCTTAATCACCTTATAACTCCATTGCCATAAAACCATTTTCAAGAAAATCTCTCAAAGGGTTTGTGGATGAAAACATGTTTGAACCACTATGAGAGTTTTATCTTTTAGCAGAAATACTCCCCTCCACATGTGCTTTAGAGTTTTGACGGAATCGCACAATGAGGAAAGAGCGCGCACTTTTGAATTGATCGACTCAAGATATACATTCCCCGGAGACACGGTTACGCATGGCATAGTTAAAGTTGCATTATCGGCTTTTAGGTGACAACTAACTCTAATAACTATCTTGAAGGTGTGGACAACCCGAAAGGTTATCAAACCCGTCAAGGTTCATGTCTACCAAGAGTTTCTCGAATGGTACGTTCTACTCGGACAAGTCCTTTGCGAGACACGTTTACATCACTAGCGAACTATCTTGAAATTATTACCCGTCCCGGACAAGTCTTTTCGAGTTACTAACAGTTAAGATCTCTTCAATTCATGGGTTAAAGTCTTTTCACACGAGAGTTCATATAGCAAAACATAACATAATTCTTATCACGTATTTTATCCCCCTCAAAAATGGCATATAAAATGTTATTTTTGAAAAGTTGAGAATAAATATGACCATTTCGAGTGTTGCGGGAAGAATGACCACTGTGAACAATTTGTGAACAAAGTTTTAAGTCAAGTACTCCCCCTCAACGAGTGATATAAACGGTTGAGGTTTTGAAAATCATAAGGGAAAGTACTTGTTCTTTTGAGCAAAACCTTGAAAAGTGAAAGGTTTGATAGGTTTTACTCAAAAGTAAGAAGCTTTCGCTCCTTTTATAAGGATTTTGGCACTGAAGCGTACCACAGGGTCCTTTATTTACATGTACGGGTTGTACACTGTAATATGTGCACAAGCCATAGACATATTTAATCACACATCCAAAATATTATGAAATAGAAGCAGTTCAAGGGGTACCAGGAAGTCCAGAGATGTTGCCAGGAGTGTGAATCGGGCATTGAACGCCGGTGATGTTAATCCTGGGTCGACCACCAACATAGCTTTCCAATCTTTTGAACTGATCCCTTCGATACAACCGTTCATCAATCATCGTGATGATCCTCTTCACATCTCTTCGATCCTGAGAATTCCATCACTTTGGAGACCCAATGCCTTCATGTATAGCCTTCAACCGATAAGCCAATCCGTCCCTAACCAACTTCAAAGTGTGATCTCCAAACTTGTGAAGATCTTTACACGCTATTAAGCAATTTCGTTGTAGTTCACTGCGGTAAACGACGCTGAATGGTTTGCTGATGAGTGTATATTGTGAGGTGGTTGATGTCGGAAGATCAAGTTGAGGTGGAGTGAAGTTGACACGGGTTTGATATGATTCAACTGCAAGCTGGAGATCTTCTACACGTTCTTTGATGATTATGCGTCTGATGAAGATGAGCAATGACTTGATGAATTCAAGTTGTACTTCAATGGAGAATTGTCTCATACGACCTGTACTTTGGCAAGGTACATGTCTTCGATGTCGTTGATAGACAAATTCTCAAAGTCGGCTTCAGAGAATGCATAATCCCTTTCGTCTTGCCTTTTGACCACAATCTTTTTGAGAAAAGTGTAGTCCCATTTGGACGAAAGATCAACGTGTTTGATGGCAACGATACTTTTAGGACTGAACACTTCATGTTGAGATTTCTGAACCTGGCAGCTTCTGTAGTAGATTCTTCGGCGTTCCGGCCAATGATGAATCCCATACATTGCATCTCGGTCGTATGCTTCCACTTTGTTGGAGAACAAGTGATTAGCTCTTTCCTCGATAGCTATGCAGTTTGAGTATTTAGCTGCTGGGAATGGAAGTGTCAGGGATGTAGTGTATTTCCTTGAACCATCGCCACCGTGAAGAAGAAACTCCAAGTCTTTGTTGAAGAAATATCTGAATGGGATCCTAGGCTGTCTGGTAGGCCGATCGTTGGTAGTGGTTTAGACCGTCGGTGTAATATGGAGGGTTGTCCCGCTTCGTAAAGTCGATGTTTGCTTCGGGGTTGAGCCAATCCATGTTATTAGACATAGCTCGAGCAATGTTGTCAAGGTGATATTCGACCTCGATGGCACTTTCAGAGCTATCTTTCCACAGTTGAAAAGCTTCATTCTTGATTCGCCGCAACTCAGATTTCGTCATCTTCTTTACTCGGAATTTTTCTTGCAGTATCTTTGCATGCTCCAATGTATTACCGTCTACCAGATCTTGACCTTCAGCAGGATAGGGAGTGGAATTAACAAGAGTAGAGAACCATTCAAATTCCTCTGTATTATCTTCATCTAGCCAGGATAAGACGTCAGCCTTGGGCGCCTTCTTCTTCTGTTTCTTAGGCCTAGATGAGGATTCTGGTTTCTGTACTTTGTCGGGAGAGGCGGGTTGTTGTTGGGGCTCATGGTATTCTTCATCGTCACCACCCGTATACTCAAAGTGGTCACCGGTTTTCGATGCGGGGTGGTGTCTCAGAATCCTGAGGTTTATCTGTAGAAGAGCGGGGAGGAGATCTTTGTTGAGCTGGAGTCCTTTGGGGTGGAGGCTGCATCAAGTATTGAATGGAGGATGATTCATCAGACTTCTATGAGCGTTTAGGCTCCTTATCCTTATCTTGATCTTGGTCTTCATCATCTCTTGAACGCTTAGGCCTTACAGCCTCTTCTCTGAATGATGACTTGAGTTGGTATTCCAGCAATGCTTCAAACAACTTAGCTTCGTGGGAGGCAAACGTTGCAGGCGTTTTCGACGTTTGGGCTACTAGCCGATTCACCAATTCATCATCTGAGAAGATTGTAGTTTCAACTGGATTGATGCTCAAGTTCATTGGAGTTGATTTCATGGCTTGCTTGGCTAAATGTAAGAGATTTGGATAAAGTTGTCTGGTATACATCTCCTTTGTCAGTTCGAACGACCTCCATTAAGAACTTGTGAGTGTATCCTTTTATCATCTCGTCCATGCTCCCGTGAAGATCATCCTTCATAAGCTTCTGTACATACTCCCTTTCAACTTGCATCTTGTCATTCTCATCATGAAGATGCGTTAATCAGCAATAAAATTTAGCTTTTTGTAAAGCATGTCTTTCTTTCTGACCTGTTTGACCGCATTCACAATTCTTTTATGAGTATGAGAAATCCAAGATCGAGTTGGCTTCTTCACTGATTTGGATGATGATTTGGTTGATTTCGTTGATGGTGGTGGTGAAGAGTGAGATGATGAGTCTGATGAGGAGGAGACATGAGGAGACTCGGGGTCCTTAGGCGGTTCAGAAGTTTCCTCCTTAGACATAGCCTTGTCATCAGTCTTTGTTTTCATCATCGGTATTTCCTCAGTCTTTTCTTTTGTTGGTTCCTCAAACTCATAATCAATAGTATCCTCCAAAAGTTGTTGTTGTTGCTTGAAGAGTGGTGGCACCAGCTCCCTTATCGGGTCAATTAACGCATCAGGAGATGGTTTAGAGTGGCAGCACCACTTGAACCTCCAGGGCCACCCATTTGATCCTTTGCAAATTCCTTTGCAACATGTTGGAGTCTAATGAGTTTGAACTTCTTCTTGTAAGATGTATCCAGTTGCTCTTCATCACTTTCTGAGCTTTCATCATATGGCACAAGTACAGGAGTCTTCCCTTTGCCATGTTCAGCTATTGGACTAGGAGGTTTTGGTATGCGATGGAGTGTCATCCTTTTCAGTTTCAGAGTAGTGGACCTCCTCGTCCGATTGTGTATCTTCAGAGCTTTCGTCCAGTAGTTTTCTTTGTGGTTCAGGTGTAGGAATAGGAGCAGCTTCCTAGGAGGGAACTTTCTTCTTTGGAGTAGGTTTCCTCTTTGGGACCTTCCTTTGACTCTCTGTGCTTACTGCACTTCCAGCACTTCCTCTTACGGTTCTCTGAGGTAGGAGTTCCGAAGGCTTTTCATCGAGATGACCAACTTTGCCTTCTCGTCTTGCTACTCGATACCTTTTGTATGTTTCAAGCTTTTGATTTCATTTGTCAGAAGGTGATCAGGCAGCACGGCACCTTGTTTCTTTGTTGACGATTCCTTGATTCTGACTGATAGGATAGGTTCAGTCAACATCTCGTGATTGTCAAGGTCATTGAGCCTCTTGGGAATATCAGGATGAAGTCCAAGTGCTCTCTGGATCAACAGCTTTGTGTATCGACATAGGAATCTTTGAGCCATGCTTTTTGAGAAATGACATCATGTCATCCCATATCAGAGCTTCAATTTCGATGTCCTTCTTGTTGATTAATGACCAAAATATTTGCGGCTCCATGAGCTTGGGATGCTCATAGCCTGTCACGACCGAGAGATTGACTTGGTGATAATGATGTAGAGGGTTTTCCACGGTTGAGGAATGTTCTTAAGCTCCACATGAGAATGCTTAGTGATAATTCCTGAAGCTTCATCATAGCCAATATCCATCAAGAATTGCAGAACTGTCTCTTCAGTAGGTGTGGCATAGAAGTCGGTTGGCTCGATATCAGGAATAAGAAGAACGGCCCGTAAATCTGCATGTGTGATGGTGATTTGTTTGTGATTTAACGTCATTGTCACCGCACTTTGACCTTTGATCCTTTGCATTGAATTCGGAATTGTTGTATGTAGATCTCGTACTGTAGCGAGTGTGAGAGCATGTTCGGTAGGGATGATTCCTAAGAATATCCACAATCAAGAAAGAAGATTCAGAGCATGTGAGGGTTTCAAAGTCAACTCTGAGATTGTTCTTTACAATCTTTCTTGGATAACCATTAGGGAAGATATCGGCAATTGTGAGAACCTCAGGTGCATCCACATTCATTTGAGCAACCATGTCGTGATCTGAAATAACATTAGCCAAAAGAACCAACATATCGAAAGACATAATGTTAGTCAACAGAAGGTTTTATTGACTAATTATTGAATGTACTGTGTCATTGATTGTTACGAGTCCTAAGTCACTTGTTTGTCCAATAGTCCAATGACGTCGTGAAACGTTTCGTGAGTTAGTTAACTTTAAAATTTTAAAGTTTATGTTATCACTTATAGTTTACAACATATCAAACGATTAAGTTTATTAGTGACATTATTTGATTCGTGACGTTATGATTCATTTATTTACAAGTTTGCACGCGTAACAATTCAAAACGAAGGTTTGATCAAGGCTTATGCGTAGGAATAGTAGCTTATGCGTAAACAGGGGTTATATGCGTAGGCACAAGGATACGCGTAGGAATCGTCTTCGGCGTAGGAAACAGAGTAACCTTATGCGTAGAGCTTACGCGTAGGCATATAATAAAACTTTTACGCAGCGTAAGGCTTACTCGTAAGAGTAGACCTTATGCGTAGAGTCATTGTTTACGCATATCCTTCACAGGATACGCGTAGTCCCATTGTAGAACCTTACACGTAATAGTTACGCGTAAAATTTCTCTTACGCATAACTTTCTGGCGTAAGGCGATCCTTATCGTAGAGTAACAAAGACCTTGATTCCGAGTTTTATGCGTAGCAAGCCTGAAATAAAAACATCATATCATCAATCTTAACACATATGTTCATTTTAAGACAGATCATGGCATGAAAGTCATTTTACAGATTACGCGTAGAAAGTCATACGCGTAAGTCAAAACCCTAGAGTTTAAGAATTACGCATATGATTTCTAGCCATAGGAATTGCACAAAAGCGTTTTTACGGTAGGTCTTAGGTGTTGTGAGAGTCTAATAACCAAGTTTTAACATCCAAAAGTCAGTGAATAAAAAATACCCAAACCTAAGAAGATTAAACCCTAAATTCCAATTCTAACATAATTAGTGTTTCTGGGTTATTATAGGGCCAGGATATCATCAATTCAACATGATATTAACATTACACAACAATCTTTTTGACCAAAAATAATCACATTTGAAAATACCCAAAACCCGCGCATAAACCCTAGTTTTCCAATACACTCAATTCGTGTTTCTGGGTGCGTTTTGATGATTAAAAAAGTATCATTGATGTTTTAAGAACGTTTTGACACAACCCTTTTAGCAATAAACACCCTTTCATGATTTGGTGTTCTTGCGCTTACGCGTAAGACACAAAGGTGATAATATCTCAAGATTAAACCGTTGGATTTTTGAAAAATTCAAAACCATTGCTTAAAAACTTGTTATAAACACGAAATCACTTACAAATTGATGATCTGAAACACGGATTTGTCAAACGATTATGGATCGTGGATTATGTTTGGTAAGATAATAAATGTGATGAAGTTAATGAGGTTGGTAGGGTATTTTATTTAAAATAACTTTAAAGTTTTGACAGTTTTGGTCCCTCCACCTTTTCCTTTTTCATCCAAAGCCATTTAACTTCCGTTTTGGTTATCAAACAAAGATTTTAAGAAAGAAACTTGATGACACTCCCCCTCGACTTAAAAAATAATGAAAGGTTATAAATTTTAGTCCGAGGAGTGTCAGCTTAACCAGAAAAGTTTACCACTATTGATAAAAGAAACAACCATAATATGGTAACATGCAAGTACAAGAATGTTTTGAAACTGTTAAGTAGATATTTTCTCCCCCTCAACACTTGATCGGAAAAATACAGAAGTTTGAAAGATTATAGTGTTGACGGAAGAAATGTACTTGCAATGTTTAAAGAAATATAGATAGAGGAATATTTTTGTTGTTTTTATCTGATTTTATATTTTTGTTTTTGAAAATTTATTTACAAAAGAGATTTTGGTGTTTGTGAGGTTTTAAGATTTGTTTTAGGAGGTCATACAATTCCTCTTGAGTCAAACACCTCATACCAATCCGGTGGACCAACTCATTAAACCTAGGGGAAGGCAAGGCTTTGGTGAGAAGGTGCATTAATTGGTATTCTGTACCACAGTATAATTCAACTGTACCCTGTTCCACGTGATCCTTGATGAAGTGATACCAAAGATCGATGTGCTTTGATTTCGAGTGCTGAACAGAGTTGTACGAGATGGCAATGGCACTCCGATTGTCACAGTACATCGGGATTCTGTCAAATACGTAACCATAGTCTTTGAGTTGTGTTCTCATCCAAATGACTTGAGCACAACACGCCGACATGGCTACATATTCTGCCTCGGTTGAGGACAGCGATGTACAATCTACCTTCCCGATTGCCATGACACGGTTTGTCACCAAGAAATTGTAACGCTCACGAAGTACTTTTCCGTGAATCTAAGCATCCTGCGTGGTGTTGCTGGCGATTAGTTCAAAACCGAATCCCGGATACCGATCCCCAAATTAATGGTTCCCTTTATGTATCGGAGGATTCTTTTAGCCTCGAGAGGTGGGTTTGGTTGGTCGTGGATGATAGCGAGAGCAAAGATATACGACAAAGACAATATCGGATTACGCTGGTACATGTTAGATACATGAGAGACATAATAATACTACGGTATTTTGTAGGGTCCACCAATTTCCCATGTAAATCAGCGTCTAGCTTCTTGGTATGAGCCATTGGTGTGGCATAGGTGTCCTGGTTTGCATTCCAAATTTGTGTAACAATTCAAGGGCATATTTGGACTGACTCAAGAAAATACAACGGGGTGATTGATGAACTTGTAATCCTAGAAAGAATGTAAGTTCACCCATCATGGACATTTCAAAATTTTTCTTCATTATTTTTGCAAAAGCGATTGAGTACTTTTATGTGTAGACCCAAAAATGATGTCATCCACGTAAATTTGAACAATTAAGATATGTGCCCGTGATATTGTATGAAAAGAGTAGGGTCAAACGAACCTTTGGTGAAATTATTGGCAATTAGGAAAGATGATAGCTTATCGTACCATGCCCGAGGAGCTTGTTTGAGACCATACAGAGCTTTTTGGTTTGTAGACATGGTTCGAGATTTCGGGATCAACGAATCATTCTGGTTGGCTGACATAAACCGTTTCTTTAAGTTGTCCATTTAGAAACGCGGTTTGACATCCATCGAAAGACCGTCATATTCATATGAGTCGCGAGCGCGAGAAATATCCGAACGACCTCAAGGCGAGCAAGCTGGAGCAAAGATTCTTCAAAGTCAATACCCTCTTCACGGCGATAACCCTTAGCCACCGGACGTGACTTATTTCGATTACGTTTCCTTCAAGCATCAATTTGTTTTCCAAATCCATTTTAGACCAATGGCGTAGACTCCTGTTGGTCTTTCAACCAGTTCCCATACTTCAAGACGTTTGAATTGGTTGAGTTCTTCTTGCATGGATTGAATCCAGTTGTCTTTTGTCATTGCGTCTTTGATGTTTTTAGGTTCAGATTGGCGGACAGTGAGTGCATAAATGCAATGTTCACCATCTGAGTGAAGACGTTGTCTTGTAACGGCTGGTTGATTCGGGTTGCCAATAATGTTTTCGAGAGGATGGTCTTTTGTCCATCTATGTGTGGAGGGTTGATGTTGGTATACATTGTGCAGATTTTGAGGATTCAAATGGCTTGTTGAAGATTCGCGACATCACGGTGCAGGCAGTCTCATTAGCAAACGGGTTAAAAGCATTTGGATCAAAATCTGCGGTGGGGTACTTCATTCAGAACATCATCAGGCGGTTCATCATTGTTGGAAGCGGTTTGTTCAACTGTTGTGTTGGAGTCAGCTGGTGGTGCTTCTTCAACCGTAGTTGTTGTAGCAGGTGTATCAGGTATAAGAGTATTATCGGGTTGGCACGGAAACACGGATACACACGAACACGTTCATCAATATCGATCACTAAGCAGTGAGCAAATAACCTTTCCATTTATTGGCGAGTAGGCGGGGGCTTTTTCAGTGATGATGGGGTTTGGGGAAGTTTAAGCGGTTGTGACCGGGTTCCAAGCTGTTATACTCAGAAGCCATTGTGAAGAAGTTTCAGAATCAGCTTCCCCCCAAATTGACAACTGTCTTTAGCAGATTTAAAACTTTGATGAAGTCTACATTTCCTCTAACTTTTGAAGGTTTTGATATGCGATTGGAATTTGCGAGATGGCATTAAACCATACAAAGAAAATCGACTAATTGCGGAAGATCCGTTCGAGGGTAACGTGCTAGAAATCAACAAGATCTTCTCACGTATTTGAGTAACTTCACACAAGATCACTCGTGAAATTGAGACGATAACACCAAAGTGAGACGTTTGAGCCCAGAGATCGTCTTATTTCTTCCCCTAATGAAGAAATTCAAGAAGGCATTGGGTTTTGCAAGGAAGCATGTAGAAGAACAAGGAAGCAATGACCACCTACACACCCTCTCCCCCTCGATGTTTTCAATGATTCAAAATCATACACCACGTATGTTGATGATGAATTGAAGACAACGAAACCAAGTATAAGGAGACAGCGAAACCATGTATGTCCAATTGATTGAACAAGTGTGAAGTACCAAAAATATTTCGAGAGAGTTAACTGCGATAAAACTTCTCTGTTCATATTGTTGATCATCAACTGTGACATTGTTGTAGGAAACACTTTGATCTTCTATTATAGAAGATTCGGTTGTTGTTGTAGATTGTGTATCCGAAATAGAGTATTATCGGTTATGCAGCGGAAACATTCGATACATATGAAGCACGACTTTTGGCATAATCTTTAACCGAGGAGAGCAAGCAATGTTTCCAATTCATGACGATTAAGTACAATGGTGGAACAGTTGATGGATCATTAAATTTTAGACGCTGAGAACGGGTC
This sequence comes from Chrysanthemum makinoi, assembly GCA_910596185.1. Taxonomy (NCBI): domain Eukaryota; kingdom Viridiplantae; phylum Streptophyta; class Magnoliopsida; order Asterales; family Asteraceae; genus Chrysanthemum; species Chrysanthemum makinoi. The sequence continues at coordinate 151,898,280 of OU343216.1, forward strand.
CTCGCTGTATTGCGGTAGAAGCCAAAGTTGTTGTACCTTCATAGAAAAATAGAAGGGGGGCAAGGAAGAGAAAAACATGGATCCCCAAGTATAACGGGTTCCGATGTTAGAAGCATAAAGATGTAGTATCAATTATCTTCTTGACACCTGAACATGCTAATTTGATGATTTCCTTTCCCCTTCGTGGATGGATGTTGTTGGTATCCCACTTGTTTTGGTGCAACTACTTAGTATCTTGCTGTAGGGAATCCACCTAAGACTAACATTTTTGAAAATCCTACCCGTTGGTATCCATCTAAGGTTAGATCTAGGGGATGTTGAAACTTCTTTTGGGAAGAGTCTGTGTCCTATATGGATCCACCGTTAGTTTCTGACAGTTACATTTAGATCAATGGGTTTATTTCTAATTGTTTGTTGAGTTAACTTAGGTTTTGGTTTGCTACTACAGGTAGTGTTCAAGTACACTTTCGAAGGCGATACACTAGGTCGTGAACCTAAGATTCCATCATTTTGAAGAAGTGCCCTTTTCCTAGCCTTTTCTAGATCATAGTTCTTGTATGCGTCATTTGAATCATATGAATTTTTAATTTTAATGCTCGTTTTAGACGTTGTTGAACTAATCCTAGATTTGCCGGAGCACCACATGTGGAGGTTTAACAGTATAATAGAAACAAGTTTAACATAAACATGTTTAACAAAACAGAAGCATTATTCTAGGCCAGGAATGTGGAGTGACTGGTTTATCAAATGATTATTCTCAACAACTTGGGAGGGAAACCGTGGTTTTGAAGATTTTGAACGTTTAGATTTAAATGCAGTTGGTTGTCTAACTACTGATTGTTTTCTCAAAGGTTGTAGAGACGATTTCCCCAAGATTGTTGGTTTTGCAAAATTAGTATCCACACTCTTGTCAATGAATCTTCTCGGTTTGTTTTGTAAAGCAACATGTGCAAGCCCCTTTGCTTGAAGTTGAGCCTTTAAATGCTCATTTTCTTTAACTAATGTATCCACACGATTACTTTGTTCATTCAAAGATTTACTTTTTGGCTCTGAGTTTAAAACATTGTTTTGCAATTTAAGTTCAAGAGAGATGCAATGAGCCTCAAGTTTTGAAAAATCTTTTTGAAACGAGTTGTCTTTGAGAAGAATGTTTTCAGATTCAAGAGTTTGATTTGACGTTTTAGTAGAATTGTTAACAAGTAAGGGCTCAGACATGAGATAGTTGTCTGGACATTGTGCAACACACCGGTCAACCTCTCCTTCATTACTGAATTCAGGTTGCTCAGTATGTTGTATCGCATTTGCAGGCAGAATATGATCAACAGTAGATTGTACCTCGACCATCTATTCTGTGTCAGTGTCATAGGTGGGTAAGTGTTGTTCCCCGTTCACTATCGTTTAAAACAGTTTAAGTTTATAAAACAAGTTAATAGTGAACTATGACTGAAATTAACATAAGGAAAACACACCAAGTAATTTTCAACATCATATTCTTATTAGAAATAAATCAACAAAGAATACGTTACCCAAGTACTTGCGGAATAGTACTTGGGATTGAAATGACAAAGTTGGGTGACTCCTCTCTAAGCTCAGGCTAAGTCTGAGCACAACTCTTAGAGCTCACTGAGCTATCTCAGGAACTAAGTTGTATTTGGAGGAGTGAAAAGATGGCTTGCGTGTGTGTGCTTTTACAATTCACAAGCTTAACCTTTTCACTCCATCTCTTGTGCTATTTATACATGTATGAGTTTTAACTCTTTCCTAAGTGACAAATCTAACATCATACAAAAGACAAAATACTGATATGTATTTGTCTCATTTAAAGACTATTCTAAGTAAAGGACAAGGCTGCTTTCCATATTTCGATGATGACACAGCTTGTAAGCTAGCCATTCAGTGGAAAGTTGACTTATGTTGATAAGGACTTCTTTATCCGATTCAAACTTCCCGCCTTGTCCCACTCTTTCTTCAGTCTATTTATCCTTCAGTCTTCTTCTTCAGTTTGTCTTCAGTGTAAGTAGTTGGAGAGGAGTCTTAGGGATTCATGAGATTTTGTCACTCCTTGAATCCATCATCTTCTTCTTGACTCAGTCTTCACCCTTTAAGTTCCGCCTTCGCGGTGGAGAGACTTCTTCTACTGTCATGAGTGTCCGAAGATGACTCACCGAGAGGCTATGCACTCGATGACACTGATTAGTGTTTAATGGACTAAACACTTGGGCTATTTTCTATTCAAATCCTAGATTAAGGGGTTTGGGTATTTATTGAACCAACAGTCTCCCCATTTGGATATACAAATAGCCTAAGTGGTTGATCGATTAATGTAGGTGAGCAAATGGCTGCTACTACACGATGTACTAAATGATACAATAAGGAACACCGAGTAAATGAATAAAAGCATACATCGTTTTTATTGATCGA
>OU343216.1:151900800-151962327 GCA_910596185.1 Chrysanthemum makinoi
ACTGCTCCGACAATTCCTTGTTGATGACATACTTTTAATCAAACTAACTTAACTAGTTGTTGTTGTTTAATAACCCTCGATAAATCCCAAGTTATTAACAAAGAAAACATCAAGCAATTCTTATTAAGTACGCTGAATTACTTAACAAAGAAGAAGAAAAACTTTATTAACAAACTCCAAATCACTTGTATATGCATATACTCTAATACAACTCTAAGATAATCGAACTTTTCTCAAACTCTAATTCAGAACTCTAAAACTTTTTCCTCAAATCGTGACTCTAATGTCAATCTAGGAGTCCTTTTATAGGCTCAAGGATATCCTAGTTGATTTACAATTGATAACCTTGAATGACAAGTAATCTAACAATACTTTCCATAAAACTAATATACGCTTTTATTTGTTCTAGCAAAGACTTTGACTTCCTCTTGCAGTACTTGACTCTGTCATTTAGCAAGATTACTTTGACTATTTGTCTTCTTCTCGCTTCTTTCAAACTTACAAGATTTATATATCTTAAGACTTTGATATCTTCGACTTCTCATATCCCAACAGATCTCTCACAACTCCGTCATTATCAGAAATGTTGAGCATGTAGATAATTTATGATTTAACTTGCCTAGTATTAGTCAAATGGTTCATATGTAGAGTAGTATTTTCTCAAGAGGGTAGTAAAGTATAAAGGTGCAAGACCATAGATAAAGGAGTTAGGAAAAATGGCTTATTCATTATGAAAATGGGGAATAAGCCTAGGGATAAGATATGTCTAGCAACGACAGATGATTATTCCACACTATGGCATAGGATATTAGGTCATGACAATATGCGTTTAATACAATCTTTAGCATCCAAGGATGTAGTTAGAAACTTACCTAATCTTAAGTTTGATCAACACTTTTGTGATGCTTGTAAAGTTGGAAAACAAGTTCACTCTAGTCACAAAGCTAAGAACTTAGTTTTGACCTCTAGATGCCTAGAACTCCTTCACATGGATATTTTCGGTCCATCCGCCGTATGGAATTATGGAGGAAATCTCTACACCTTAGTAATCGAGACGACATCTAGATATACTTGGACTAGGTTTCCTAAGAGTAAGATGCTTTTGAGGAATTCAAATCATTAGTAAGAAAGTCCAAAATCAACTAGGTTGTATAATAGTTTCCATTAGGACGGATCATGATCACGAATTTGATAATGAAGTGCAATTCAGAGCATATTGTGATAGTAATGGTATTACACATAATTTATCGGTTCCACGTACTCCTCAATCAAATGGGGTAGTTGAAAGGAAAAATCGTACTCTACAAGAGATTAGTAGAACGATGTTGAATGAACAATCCATTCCACAAAAAATTTGGTGTAATGCTGTAAACACCTCAACTTATATGCTCAATAGGATTTTGATTAGACCAATCCTAGGAAAGATTCCATACAAAATCTTGAAGGGTAGAAAACCTACTCTAGTTTACTTTAGAGTATTTGGAAGCAAATGATTCATTTTAAACACTAAAGGACTACCTCACCAAGTTTGACCCAACAAGTTGAACTTACTTGTCACTAATTGGAAACCCTATTTGCTCCACTGTTTAACGAGACTTTCAAAACCCGTGCTCCAGATGTATCAAATGTTTCCGTGTACACCCTCGAAAAATATTCCAGATTGTGACATACACAACCTACAACAACAACTATTGCTGTAAATGCACCTCCAATCAATACTCCAACAACAGTAGAGCAAATTGCTTCCAACAAAAATGACATAGTTAATGATCAACAAAATCAAAAAGTACTCGTACACGCAAATTATGACAAAAATGCATTCTTCAATCCATTTGACCGGCTCCAACAATTCCAGATATAGCAGAGTTATCATCATGCAATTTGGATTCGTCTAATACGCACACTGATAACGCTCAAATTGTACATGTTTTTAGTAGCATTATGTGTGCTTTTGTATATGTTATTTGCTATATTTTATGATTTCAAGGTTTAATCGCATCAAAAAGATGTTTGTCTAGTGTTTATAACCAAGTGCGTGGAAACGGAAGGAAAAGTAAAGGAATATCCAACAATTAGAAGATTCCCGTTTTGGTGAAGCATGTCAAGCACAAATCGGTATCTCAAGTACCATAGAAGACCAAAGTGATTGAAGAACCAAGATTCTACTAGTCAAAACGAAGTAAAGAGAAATTTTTCGTGAATTTCAGAAGACCAACCGACGGTTGTAATAGCAACCGGATTGCTGTAATATGACCAAAAAAGCGTTAAAGACGCTTCCATCCAATCAGGCTCGTTGTCACCAACCGGATACGGGTTGGAACCCTTTAAAAGACCAACCGGATCTGGTTGGTCGTATGACCGATCCGGCTGAAGAGCCTGTTTCGCCAAATATTCATCACTAAGTTTCCCCTTTGCATCCAAACGATTCTAGGTGCTTCCCTTAGTGTATTCTAGTCCCTTCCTAACTCCTTGAGCCAAGTTCAAAGAATTAATACCCAGGCCTTGGAACTAGTATAAATAGATGTTAGATAAGAAAGTGCCAAGAATGATAAAGTATCGGAAAAGTCAAAAAGTCAAAATGCTGCTAAAGATAAAGTCAAAGCATCATTGATTGAAGTCAAAGTACTACAAGAACAAAGAACTGCTTATTCTGTTTATAGAAATTCTTGTAATTTAGAATATTCTTTATTAGATTATACTTATCGTGCACAAGGATACAAATTGAAACCGCATTAGGGATATCCTTGAAGCCTATAAAGGACCCCTAGATTGGCATTAGAGGCACAGTCAACGAAGTTTTAGAGTTTACATGTCACAAGTTTATAAGTTCTATATTATTAGAGTTGTGAAAGAATCGCATAATAAGCAGAAGGTGTTATTAATAAAATCGTGATAAAGTTTAAAATTATTCTTCTTAGCTTTGTTAAGTAAATCGCGATACTTACTAGAGTTTTGCTTAGTGTTTCTCCTCAAGTAATAACTTAGGATTTATCCGAAGTTATTAAACCTTAACAAGCTATTTAAGTTAGTTTGTTAGAGTACATCGATCCAACAAGTGGTATCCGAGCTTGTGTGGAAACTCTGACTAGGAAGAAACCCTACTACAACAAAACCTAAAGATGTCGACTAAAGCTGTTCCACCACCACAATCACCTCAGCCAATTCCATTATCAAGAAGGAGAATATGACCTATGGTGCATGAAGATGAGGCAAAGACATTGCCAATACCATGCACTATGGAATGTAATTGTCAATGGTAATGAAGTTGTTCTAGAAACTATTGATGTTCCCCGGACAACCCAAAGCACCTAAACCAGCCTTACCAAATACCTACCTTAAGGAATCAAGAGAAGGCTCTTAACATTCACCTATCCTGCTATACCCGATGGACACTCCAATGTTTCATGATGCTAAAGATGCTAAGCAGCCCAATGCTTCTCAAGACCGATGGAGGGAAATGAAGCTCTAAGAAGATGAATGTAAATTCAGCGTATAACAGTTTGAAACTTTCACTATTGGTGAAAGAGAGAGTCTTGATGTTTATATGATAGATTTCAAAAATATCCTCAACATGTTGGAGTTATACAATGTAAGTATCTTGGAAGATGCTAATCAAGTTTTAAGAGTTTGCCATCCACATGGTACGTGTGATTGCTACTTATGATCAGAGGACAACCAGTTTGATGTCATGGATTTTGATGATCTCTACAATCATCCTGGGTGTATGAGCATGAGATGAATGGCCAAACCCGGCCTAAATCACACAAGATTGCTTTTCTATCATTCAAAAGAAGGGCATTACTTCATCAAAAGTAATCGCCTCCTCAAAGTACTTGTGGTTCAAAGTATCAATGCTTACACACCTCCCCTTGCTTAAGTTCCACAGACTCTCACCATGCACTCGGGATGAAGTTATGCACTCGAGATGAAGTTGTATGCTCTTTTCTTTGCACAAGCTTCTTAACCATCACTATAAGAAGATCTCTCACAGATTGAAGAGGATGCTTTAGAAGAAATTGATATCATGTGGAAAGTTGCAATGATCACTAAGTAAAGGATCAAGAAGTACATGAAGAAAATAGGAAAAAAGCATTGACTTCAAACCAAAATGTAGTATTACTTTTGACAAATCTAAGATTGAATGCTTCAATTGTCAAAAAGACCTGACACTTTGCTAGGGAGTGTAGGTTTGCTAAGTATCAAGCAAACAGTTGATCAAAACCAAAGCCGAGCTCAAAAGAAATACCTACCATCAAACAAAGGCTTTGGTTGCTCAAGAGAAGTTAATGAGGTTGACTAGAGTGAAGAGTTTGATGATGAACCAGCTGACTTATTGTATGGTAGCGTTGGAAGCAGATCAAGATTCAAGTGGAAGAATTGGACTGAGCACTATTTTGGATGAGTGAAACTGAATATACGCTTTGGAATCTGAGATGGTTTTGGAGGATTTGATTGGTTTGAGAGTGAAGATTATTCTGTTTCAACTTGCATTGGTGACTATCACCAAGTTCACCTCCTATCTCCTCGAGGTATGCTCAAATTGTCATGATTTTATCAAAAATTACTTGGCAGCTTATGCATTGAAAGAGATAATTGCTAGGGCTAGGTCCGGGAGGTAGTCAGGTTATCAAATAACCTTAGAATCTATATGCAGCCAAAATCTAACACATGAAAATAATGAAGTAGTTTCTAATGAAAAAGTATGCACAATGTGACTATCGCTTAAAACTAAGTGAATGGAAATTAAACCAGAAAATTTCAAATAGAGAAACTCACTAAGGAAAGAGATGATTTGTTAGCTAAGCTTATATGCCTTTGAAGTGAGTCCGGTCTCATTACATAAAAAAAGTTATGTTAATACAAATATCATCATTAAACGTTATTTGTATTTTTGATCTTTACCTAAGTTTTGTTAACGACAAAAGTAAATTTATTTTGTATAAAAGCTTAAAGCTTGTCAAGTTTAATAGATATTAAAACAAGCTTTTTCAAACAATATATTCATCATTCAAGCATTTACATTTATGATTAGTAACATCTTGATATGACTCTAATCATTATGTATGATAGTAGTTTTAGAATGTGTTAGGTTCTTAAAACCAAACACTACTTATTTGCATATTTCTAAAAATAGAAATACAACATATGACATCATGTGATGCATCATGGAAATCATTGGAAGATTTCATTAGATATTTTGTGTGGATTTGTACTCTTCATATCTTGCACAATCTCACTTAGATAGAGTTGACTTTAGGTAAGATTTGATATCTTGTCCGCTGATCACCTGCATACCAAAATGACACCTAGGAACCCTTTTAAGGGTTCCGCGGTCCGTGGACGCTCCTCGTCCATTTGGCTATAAATAGCAAAGCCAAACCAAGTAGTTTTTCATCCTTTCTATCATACTCTCATACATATCTTCTCTCTAACCTTTCTAACTCATATCATATTAGTGATCTCTTTGTAGCAAAGAAGATCAAGTCACATTCAAGCTTCAAACGAGAAGTTGGAAGTCTTGTTTGTTTAGTGTTGTATGATCTAGTGTTGATTCATACTTCATCGTTGTATAAACCATCATAATCTTGTGAGTGTGAGTGGTTAGTATTTTAGTCCTCAAAATACATTGTGTGTGGGAGTAGTTGTACCCTTGGAAAGAACTCGACATCTAGCTTAGTGTGGGAAATAGTGTGTGCGAAGTGTAAAGGTTTTCTCCGCCCGTGAAAGGAGCTTGTTGACTAGTGAAGTTAAACTCTCGAGTGTGAGACTCGCGGAGTGGAGTAGGGCAAGGAAAAAGAGTCCTTGTAGACCGAACCACTATAAACAACTTGTTGTGGTTTGATCATTTCTTTCCTTATTTAATTCTTACATATTGCTTGCATATTTCATTAACATATCTAAGATCAATATCAATTGATCTTTCAATAAGTTTCAAAACAAAGTTTTAATTGGTAAACTATTCAACCCCCTTCTAGTTTTCTACAATTGGTACCCGAGCCTCGTTGCTCAAGAATTTCTAAAATAACTTGTATTTTATAAACTTGAAACGATCCATGGATTCTGAAAACTTTAAAGAAGGGCAATCTATGCAAAGACCACCACTATTTGAAACCAATGGATTTATCTATTGGAAAAACCGCTTTGAAACATATGTAAAATCAAAAGATATAGATCTTTGGTTTATTATTGTTAAAGGGGATTTTAGTTCTACAACAAAGGATATTTTCGTTGATGAACAAAAGAAATTAGTTGCTAAAAATAATGAAGCTAAAATGATGCTTTATAATGCTTTACCTAGAAAAGAATATGAAAGAATTTTTATGTGTGAAACCGCCAAAGATATTTGGGAATCTTTAATTGTTACACATCAAGGTAATTCACAAGTCAAGGATAACAAAATTGATCTTCTTGTTCAACAATATGAACAATTTGTTATCCCTGAAGATGAAACCATTGATTGTGGCTTGCTCGCTTTAATACTATTATTACATCACTTAAAGCACTTGATGAATCTTTTCGTAGTAAGAACTTTGTCACGAAATTTCTTAGAGCACTCCATCCCAAATGGAGAGCTAAAGTGACCGCCATTGAGTAATCAAAAGATCTCTCAATAATGTCACTAGACGAGCAATCGGAACCTCAAAGTACACGAAATGGTGATGGAGAAAGATTCGGAGATCATCAAAGGAAAAAGGGAGAAGATCACATCCGTTGCTCTAAAAAAGAAAAAGGAATCAAGTGATGATGACGAATCTTGCCCTAGAGTGAAGATGAGGAATATGCCATGGCCGTTAGAGATTTTAAGAAGTTCTTTAGAAGAAGAGGAAAGTTTGTAAGACAACCTCGAGAAGAAAAGAAGCCATTCCCAAAAGATCGGGATGACAAGAAGGGTAAAGGTGAAAGAAAATGTTTTAGATGTGGTGATGCAAGTCATCTCATAAGAGAATGTCCCAAGCCACCTAAAAGCAAAACTCAACGAGCTTTTGTAAGTGGTGCTTTGAGTGATAGTGAAGACGATGAAGAATCAAGCAAGGAAGAGATCGCTCTAATGGCACATGAGTCTAATGAGGTACTTTCTCCTACCTTCATTCTTCTATTGATGATGACACTTTGCAAAAACAATATAATCAATTGTGTGAGCTAAGTCTAAAAATCATAACTAAAAATAAATTTTTAAAACCAAAAAGGAATTTTTGGAAAATGAAGTTTATGAGTTAAAAGAAAAAGCAAAACGACTTGAAAAGGAAAAGCAAATGACGATGATTGTAAATCATGTCAAGAGCTTAAACTTGAAATAGAAAAACTAAAGCTCATACAAGATGTTTTAATCAAAACAACTAAATTTAAAAGGTTTAACAAGAACATCGCTCTTGCCGATGAAATAGTTAAAATTCATAAAACACCCGGAGACATGAATGGGCTAGGTTTTAATGAAGTATTAATTCCAAAGAGTCAAAACAAAACGACCGAAAAGGACGAACAATCACAAAATCACAAGTAAAGATAGCACCTACCGCACGGAACCAAAATAAGGGTTCCGTCTCTTGAACAAAATGGTGCCGTGGGTACTTCAACAGATGTATGTTCGTAATAATGGACCGTACTGAATTTGTGTAAAAGTAACAAAGAAAACCAAGGATAGTGTTAAACTAAAACCACCATACTCAGAGTAGGACTTGTAAAAATGAATTTAGATCAAAAACTACTCAACAACGATATAAAACACCCTTTGCCAAACGCCCCTTTCCTAAGAGCAACCACAACATACAACCCAACTACCAACACAATGGTTGGAATCAAAACTCTCCTAGACCATATCAAACTGTGATTACATGTCATGGAACTCTTACCCATCATTTCCATACATGAATCAAATAAATGGTATGTTTAACCCAAACGGACCCATGAGATATTGGGGACCAAATGCTTGAGTTATTTGCTTCTTAGGTATGCTTGAAAGTTGGATTGGAACCCGATGAATGGATAAAAGATAGTGGATGCTCACGACACATGACGGGCAACAAAGTCTCTTCTCATCATACCAAGAGTATGACGGAGGTAATGTCACCTTTGGTAGCAATCTCAAAAGCAAAATTATTGGCAAAGGTAAGATTGCTCATAACTCCCTAACTATTGAAAATGTTGCTCATGTGGATAGGTTAGGATTTAATCTACTTAGTATTAGCCAACTATGTGATAAAAAGTATAAAGTACTATTTGATGAAAATGGTAGTAAAATACTAAAAGATGGTATCACCATAGCTAAAGGAGTTAGGAAAATAACATATACGTCATGAAAATAGATAAAACATCTAATGACAAACTTTGCCTAACAACATTAGATGATAGCTCATCTCTTTGGCATAGACGCTTAGGTCACGCTAATATGAGACTTATACAAAACCTATCTTCAAAAGAGCTAGTTAAGAATTTACCAAAACTAAAATATGACCAACACTTTTGCGACGCTTGCAAAATTGGTAAACAAACCCATAGTAGTCACAAATCTAAAAATATGGTGTCCACATCTAAGTGTCTAGAATTATTGCATATGGACTTGTTTGGTCCATCCGCTATAAGAAGCTATGGAGGCAACTTATACACTTTGGTCATAGTAGATGATTACTCAAGGTTTACTTGGACGTTGTTTTGAAAACCAAAAATGAAGCTTTTGATAAATTTGAAATTCTTAGCAAGAAAATTCAAAATCAACTAGGTGTTAAAATTGTGTCGATCCGAACGGATCATGGTCGTGAATTTGACAATGAAACTCAATTTGGAAACTTTTGTGACACAAATGGTATAACACATAACTTCTCCCTCCATGAACACCTCAATCAAATGGAGTAGTAGAACGTAAAATAGAACAATTCAAGAAATGAGTAGAACAATGCTTAATGAACAAAACAATCCTCAAAAGTTTTGTGTAACCGTTGACACTTCTACATATATTTTAAAGAGTCTTAATATCGCCCTTTCTTAAACAAAACACCATATGAGCTTTATAAAGGTAAAAGCCAACTTAGGATATTTTAGAGTCTTTGGTTGTAAATGCTTTATTCTTAATACTAAAGATTATCTCACCAAGTTTGACCCAAAGTCTTATGAAGGTGTATTTCTTGGTTATTCTCAAACTAGTAAAGCTTACATTGTCCTAAACAAAGAAACAATGATAGTCGAGAAATAGTTGAACATAACATTCTGACGAAAAGTCCACCTCTAAGACATCACCTTTGGTAGATGATGACTTAGTTGAAAGTCAAATGATAGAAGGTCAAGAAATAATTAATAATAACAAGGAAGATGAACCATTAAATAAAGAAATTGTAAACATCAAAGAATCTAAAAGTCATCCTTTAGAAAAGGTCATAGGACAACTAAATCAAAGAACCTTAAGGTCACAAGCCCAAAATCAAAGTAATTATTTTTGTTTTGTATCCACCATTGAACCAAAAACATAAATGAAGCAATAAAAGATGAATCATGGGTAATTGCCATGCAAGAAGAATTAAACCAATTCGTTAGAAATGATGTTTGGAAATTAGTTCCAAAACCTAAAGATCAAACTATAATTGGAACAAAATGGGTTTTTCGAAATAAAATGGATGAAAATGGATAGTATCTAGAAACAAAGCTAGGCTTTGTTGCAAGGTTATAATCAACAAGAGGGGATTGATTATGATGAAACTTATGCACCGGTAGCTAGACTTGAATCTATTAGAATATTACTTGCTTATGCATGTGCCTATGATTTTAAATTATTTCAAATGGATGTTAAAAGTGCTTTTCTTAATGGGTTTATTAACGAAGAAGTGTATGTTGCTCAACCTCCCGGTTTCACCGACTTTGAGAAACCACATCATGTCTTCAAACTCAAGAAAGCATTGTATGGTCTTAAGCAAGCACCAAAAGCTTGGTACGATCGACTTAAGACTTTTCTTATTGATAACAAATACACTATGGGATTAGTAGATAATACTCTTTTTACCAAGAAAAGGAATCACATATTATCATTGTTCAAATATACGACATTATATTGATCAACTTGTCAAGAATTATGTGATGATTTCTAAAATCATGCTACGAGTTTGAAATGAGTATGATGGGTGAGTTAAATTTCTTTCTAGGACTTCAAATTAAACAACTAGAAGATGGCATATTTTTTAACCAATCTAAATATATAAAAGACATGCTTAAGAAATTTGGTCTTGAAGATTCCAAACCAACTAAGACACCCATGTCCTTGGACACTAAACTAACCAAGGATGAGGAAGGTGAATCCGTAGATAACACTAAATATAGAGGAATGATTGGTAGCCTACTCTATCTTACCGCTAGTAGACCCGACATTATGTTTAGTGTTTGTCTATGTGCTCGCTTTCAAGAAAACCCAAAGGCATCACACTTAGAAGCCTTAAAAAGGATTTTTAGATACATTAATGGAACAACGTGTTTAGGATTATGGTATCCCAAAGGAACGGGTGTAGAAACCATAGTGTATGCCGACTCTGATCATGCCGGTGACTATGTCGATAGAAAAAGTACAAGTGGTATTTGCACTTTTGTTGTACATTGTCTCACCTCATGGTTTGCAAAGAAGCAAACGGCCTTGGCCATCTCAACCACGGGTTGTGAACGCTCACCGGAAAAGCATGTCAACAAGCTCTTTGGATGAAGCAAGCTCTTGTAGATTACGGAATTCATCTCAACAACATTGTGATACTTTATACAACAAAGGAGCCATCGATCTCAGAAGAATCCCGCAACATGCTCGATAAAGCATATTGAAATCCACATCTCTCTTTCACGACAATGTTCAAAAAGGAAACATCTCAATCGAGAAAGTATCCTCTGAAGACAACATTGCCGTATATCTTAACTAAGCCTCTAAACGAGAACCTTTTAATCTTCTTAGACTTGGTTTAGGGTTAATGGAACCAAACATGTAGGATAAACATAGCCTAAAAAATTAGAATAGTCAAAACAAAACAAATTTGTTCTTGTACCTAGTAATCGAGCCACGGCACCAACGACAACAAAGACGAAACCAAAATTTGTACCACCGTCCGTGGTGTCTACAGAAGCAAAACAGCTACCTACAAAACATCTTCTTCCTCAAAACCCACTTTACCAAAACGTGTAAAACTTAAACCAAGCTCATTATTGTCATCTTCCCACTTACTAATCATCAAGATAACATCATTGTAAGTATCCTAACTACATTTTATCTCTAATTTGAAGTCTAGGATTCTTATTTATGCACAAAACTATCACAAATCATTACATGGGGTTTTATGTATGCTTTTATACCAAATATGAATTCAATTGGCAAAATGCATAACTAGTCATTAAAATTAGGTACTACATTATCATATTGCATAAACAAATCATGCTTCCCACTAATTGATAGATAATGAATATAAGGCCTTATTCAAATAACCAAACACCCCATGTCAAAAAGTTTTGAAAAGCTTCTCACTTGTAGGAAAACAATTTTTTCATTGCTAATACAAATAGAAACGTTAAATTTTCATCACTTGCATGCTCTTGAATACTAAAGGTATTGCATAACTAATATGCATTCCCTGGTATATTCAAATGAAGCCACATTGAATTAGGAGCATTTGGGTTATCTCATGGTATTTGCCAAACACCCCACTAAAACCATTTTTGTGCATAAAATGAGTCGAGATAACCGCAACTCCAAATTGTTTTCATATAGGCACAAACTAGAACCAAAAAACTAAAAGTTTATTCTCATTTTAACATATTAATTTTTGTCCCTAGGAATAACCATGGTAGCCGCAAGATTCTATGATCACAAAGACACCCTTAACTATATTCCCAAACATCACAAAACCAAAGGACTTTCCAAGGAACAAGTAGAAATATTTAGGGTCTAGAATCAAGGTATTTCCATGAGGGTAGAACCATTCACTCATCCTTCCTTGAAAAATACCAATCTCCTCGCGGAAGAACTAGCCGCCATTCAATTCATTGTCTCTGACATCGATGAACCAATTTGTCCTAGGTTTGTGAGAATTCTATGCTAGTGTGACCGGCTTTTAGTGATGAAGATGATGATGAATTTGTCTTAGGTTTAGAATCAATCAAAACGACTACACCATCACCTTAGCCAACTTTGCTCAAGTGCTAGGAATTCCCAACCTAGGGAACTTTCTCTACTCTATAAATGGTCACTCACCGCTCTTGATGCTATCAATGACCGCACTCTTCCCTACCAAACCCAAGAAATGATAAGGATGTTATCCGTGAACACCTATTTAATCCAAGGGGTGATACATCCCAAGTTACCCGAAAGGGAAAGGAGGTTGTTGGAATCACTCCTAAACCTTTATTCAAGTGTTAGTTACTCATATGTAATAGGTAGCTTATTATGGCCTTTATGTTTGTTTAAGGTCTAGCTTATGTAGAAGGCCCATAAGCTTAGGCCCATGTCCAATAAGGAAAAGGGAAGGAGTGGGAGTGTTGCCCTAGCTCCTTGCCTATAAATACTTTTGTATAACCCTCACTTGAGGGTTGGTTGTTCAAGTTATTCTCTTCATTACACTCTATGCATAACCGCTCTATGATATCGTGTGTGTGTGTGTGAATCTTGTTCAATCGCCTCTATCTCTTTCTATTAAGCTTGCGTGGTAAATCTAGTAACCTACAGTGGTATCAATCGCCAAATAGTTGGGTTAACACCTTCGCTTTTGAAGTTTTTGTTTTGGGCTTTACAGCGTAAACGTGGTTAACACTTTGGTTCGCTTAAAAACTCGTTTTTTACACTTTTAATCCAAGATTCTTGTACTTTCAACGTTTTAAGGTGTTAAAATACTTGTTTTTGGCAAAAAGTTTCAAACTTTACGCGTGGATCTAAGTTTTTGAGCTTGTTTTGTTCGTGTGGTGTCGCTCTACCAGTAACCCGCTTAGTCGCTTTAGTTCATCAAGTTTCACACTTTTGTGTTATTTTGGTGATATTGAAGCTATTCCATAACAAAATCTGGTTTAGAAACAAATTTGGGCAAAATCATTTTTACGAAGTAATCTTACGCTAGATCAAAACCCTAATATACGCTGTAGTTATTCCTTGGTTTGATCTTCGTTTCGGGTTTACCCGTGTTTTCTTGCTTGGATAAGCCTGAAAATACGTCGACTTTGGATATCTTTGCACTGTGATAGTGTAAAAGATCATTTGGGATAAAACCCTAAACTTACGCTTAAGCATAAAGCTTACGCCAGAAATCCTACGATAAGATTCATCTTACGCCTAAGCCTAGTCTTACGCATAAGGTAATCCCTACGACATAAGTTTCGCCTAACTTTGTGTCACGCATAACTTTAGTGTCTTTCCCTACTTACGCCAGTAAGCTAAATCTACGCTGAACCAGTGATTGTTACGCGTAACTTTGGTGTTTTTACGCATAAGTCCTACTTGGTTTCTTGTGATTTCTACACCTAAGGACACTTCATCAACAAAGGTTCATTCGACTACAAAGATCCATTTTACCAACACAAGTTTTCAACATGTCACAACCACCATACTCTAACTATTTCCCTTACACTTATTCTCAGCGTCAACAACAACTAACTCCACAACATCAACAATGGAATCAACAACAAGCAATTTATCAACAACAATTTAATTAACAACATACTCCACACTTGCAATTCCACAACCTCAAATGGTTCAACCACCACCAAGTCTTCAAGTTCAACCCTACACAAATGAATTCAATCAACATCCATCAAGGAACACTATGAAGGAACCCACTTGGTTTGCAAAGATGTGTGAAGCTTTAAGCAGACAACAATCAATTCATGAGGTCGATCACTTGATAGACCTCCAATGCTCACTCCTTGAAACTACGATCAATGGGTGATAAGGTTCTTTAGGTTTTGTGATCTAAAGAAGCCACATGGAAAGTTCTTAAAGAAGGTTATCTTGGAAGTTCCATTTGAGATGCCTCTGTATTGTACCCAGATCCAAATGCTAATCCACCAAGAGATGAACAATCCAAACATTGCTAACAAGTGTTGCGACCTGAATGCAAGAACTTCTACACTATGAAGCTGATGAACTTGCAATGCAATATATCCTCTTAGGATTACCTAACCTAATTCTTCGAAGTGTTGATGCTCAAAAGACCGCAAAGGAAATGTGGGATCATATTCATCTTCTTATGGAAGGATTCAGACTCAATCAGAGGATTTGGAATCCAAAATTTACTTGGCTTATGAACACTTCATGATTGAACCCGGAGAGACACTAGAGTCTTATCATCATCGTTTTTCCGACATCATCAATGATTTGGATAAACACAACATCATCATGCCAAGAATTGCGGTGAATACTAAGTTCCCGAGTAGTCTTGGTCCTGAATGGGAGAAGTATGTCATTTTTCTCCGTCAAGCTAAGAATATGCATCATTCTACATATGGATTGTTGTACGATTACTTGAAGCCTCATGAAAAGGAAGTTGATAGGAAAGGATTCTCCGTGCTCAAATTGCTCCATCGACACATCCGTAAAATCAACAACTTGCCTTATATGCTCAAAACAGTTATTCTCCTCAACCAAAGCAACTCAACCAAGCGCACAATCACACCATATGATCCTTCACTACCTCAATCTCAACAAACTCAATTGGTTCCATACAACAACAACAATGCTCAAGCACTTGTTAGCGAAGCTAATGAGGAATCGATCCGCTCAAGCATTGCAACAAGGATTTGCTATGATTGCTAATGCTTTAGCCGTTATACCAACAAATCCAACAACCGTATTCGTTCCTCATCTAACACAAGGAATCAAGAACAATGGACGAGTTGAAGTTCAGAATCGTGGTTATGGTCGTCAAATGGGCGGTGGTCAAGGGTTTAATGCCGTGGGTAGGAATAACAATCGAGCTCAAGTGGTGGAACAGGGAAATGCTCAAATGGGTTGAATGGTCTTCGATGCTACAACTGCAATGAGAAGGGACACCTTGCTAATGCATGCCCAAAGCCGAGGACAAGGGGCAGTGCTTATCACAAAGAGGCTCTTCTTTTGGCTCTTAAGGATGAATCTGGTGGAACTCTCACGCATAAAGAACATAGCTTTATGGCAAATGCCACTCGATGATGATATGGAGGATTTGCAGGCCAATGCATTTGTTATGTTGATGGCTAATATGCATGAGTTACACATGAGTGACACAGGCCCAGAGTATGACACCTTGATGGCTTGTCTCGTACCGAACAAACCATATTCATCTCTCGATCTAATATCTCCGCCAACATCAATCCGGCAAGCTCGAATGTTCAAAATGAGTCGTCCACATCTCATTCCGACGATTTTCAACTAGACGTCAGAGTTATATTTGACGATCAAGATGACCAAACGGTTTCCCTTGATAATCAAATTGACTTCGTGGTTATACTTGAGGATCTCAGTAATGATCATGTTGTGACTCACGTTGAACACGCTCAACTTTTGCCTCATCCAGATTTTGCTCGTTTAATACAAGACCAACAAACCAGAGTGGAAGAATGTCGCAATTAATCGTGACTTGAAAAGAAAAATGCACTATTAACCAAGGATTTTGAATGTTTACAAAAGCAACTCAACTTTTTCAAAACTCAAGAAAAACGTGAAAACGGTTTTGAAGCCGCCTTTGCCAAATCTCATCAAAACGAAAAATATTTAGAAAGACAGATGCGTGATCTAGCCGCTTCGAAGAATGCTTTGTTGTCTGAAATAGAACAACTCAAACATGAACATAAAAAGCAAATTAACGCTCTCACCTTGGAAAATCAAAAAGCTAAGGTCGAGTTGTTAACTTGTCAAAAAGCCTCAAGATACAAAAAGCATTCAACTAAACGAATAGATGATCATCTTGAAGAAATCATCGGCTTGCAAAACAAACTTAAAGAGTTTAAAACTGTTGTTTACAAACATGGTGAGTCGGTCACGGCTATTGAAAAGTTTACTTTAAAACCAAATCCAAATGGCTATGGACCAAATCTTGCCGACAAACCTAAGCTTTCAACCAAGCATTCAAACCAAATCCTCGAAGTTTCCAAAGGCGTAATATAAAATTGATAATTTTGTTATGAGTGTTGTTGAATATCATCGTCAAGAGGAATTAGATGCATAAGACGAGAGTCGATCAAAATTAGAAAATGTTGTTTACAACAAACCTTTTAATTATTCAAAAGCGGTCACTTTCGCCACACCAACGGATTCTTCTAACACACCAAGGATTATCATAAAAACGTCTTCTAATGTTAATCCCAAACCAGATTATGCACAAACTTATGGTCCTTTACCTTCCATCGAAGTAAACTCAAAACCCAAAATCGCAAAATTCTTAGATATTTTGACCTTTTCATGGTCGACCTCAAAATTTACAACATGAGATAGAATATCATTCAAATCAAAGTTCAACATTTTCAATCAGCGAGAACAAAGAGACATTTTTCAGAAAAATCTTTACCAAATGTTAAAAATTTGAAAAGTTGTGCATTGTCTTGGGAAAAGGACTTTCATAAGGAACTTGGATTGATGAAGGTCGTTTTCGAGAAAAAAGAAACATCTATTTCTAATACTAAACGTAAAAAGAAAATGTTGAGAAAAGATGTTGATCGACTCATGGAAGATGTCATCTGCGGCCGATGTCCATAATGTTGTGCTATTGAATTCTTTGTCATATGCATTTGATTATATCTCTGTCTTTGATACCGTTGATTCTGTGGTAAATGTTGAGAACACCGATAATGTGCTTCAGACGAGTCCTTAAAAGTTGAAAACAAACGATTGTCAAACGAACTTTCAAATGCAATACGCCGTCTTAATTGGTGTCAAGAAGATATTCACGATCAACAACTTGCTTTTCAACACAAAATCGCCCTTCTATGTGACAAAACTTCGATCCAAAATTGAGCAACCGGATGATCAAACGCGTGTCTTTTAAGTGTCAAATCTCAAAATATGAACAAGAACTTGTAAAAGTTAAAAAGGAATATGGTGTCATATTTGATTTACTCAAAAAGACTCGTGATGAAGCATCAAATGAACTTGATCATTATCTTGCACACACTAAAGAAGTTATGCATTTTTTTGGAAATATTCGGTCACGAAAATCAAGATCCGATTCACACTATCTTCAAGTTAAGAGAAATGTTAGGAAAGTATGAACAACTTCCGCTACCATCGTGATTAAGAGAATTGCCCCAAGAACACTTAGTAATCGTGAACCTAGAATCAATATGCCAAATCACAAGTTGCTAACGTGCTTCCTTCTCTCAAACAGAATAGTTGCGTCTTTTCCAAACGTCCAGACTTCACGACCTAAGAGCACTACATCGAAGAATAGGAAGTTGCGATCTAAGAAAAGATCAATAAAGAATGCTAAAGTAGAAGAACACCCTAGGACTATGAATAAGACTCACGTTGCTTCCACTATAGATATTATGCGTCCGCAAATGTAATAGAAATAGTGATGTAACAAATGCTAAACCTTTAAGTACTTTTGATATTCAGTCCGATGCACCTTGTGTTATTTGTCGTAAAAGTATGAATTCCGATTGTCATGATAAATGTGTTGCTAAAGCTATCATCTCGCGCTTAAAGGAATCCTAAGAACCGGAATACCTCTAGGCCCACTAATCTTTCTAAGTCTGTGCTTGGTAGACCGCCTTCTTTAGATTCTAAGAAACGCATTGCTGTCCCTCAGAGCTCCGTTTCACCTCCTAGGAATGTAGTACCACCTAGTGCATTCACTAAGACTAAAGCAAATACTAGTTAGAGATGGCATAAATGGATATATAACACACTAGGATTTAAATGGATACCTAAAGCTATTGATGTTTGTATATCTACTATAATCGCCCGAACCCTCTAACATTTCGGTTCCACATCTACTTTTATTCCATCCGTGTCGCCTATGTGTAATGCGGTGTGATACGATCATTCTCTGATTGTTGATAGCGGATGTTCCCGACACATGACAGCAACCTTAAACTGTTATCAAACTTTATGCAAAGTTCATTGGCATGTCGAGGTTCGAATGATCACTTCGCAGCTATCATGGGCTACGGAGACTATATCAATGGGAACATCGAAATTAGCAGTGTTTATTATGTGGAAGGCCTCGGCCACAACTGCTTTCAAGAGTGGGTCATTTTGTGATGGAGATTTGGAGGTTGCTTTCAGGAGAAAACTTGTTTCATTCGTGACCTACAAGGAAACGACCTTATGTCCGCTCTCGTAATTCCAGTCTTTACACTATCTCTATGCAAGACATGGTTGCTTTATCTCCCATTTGCTTACTTTCAAAGGAAACATCAACAAAATCCGCTATGGCACCGCGCTCTCACATCTAAACTTTCAAACCATCACCAACCTTGCTCGACACAAACTAGTTGAAGGACTCCCACGATTTCGTTATTCTAAAGATCACCTTTGCTCAGCCTGTGAACAAGGCAAAAGCACTCGTGCTCATTTTCCTTTAAAGGTGGAACACATCCTCAAAGATGTGCTTCATCTTCTTCACATGGATTTGTGTTGCCCCGCGCTGCGTAAACGATCAATGGCAAACGCTACATCTTAGTAATTGTTGATGACTATTCACGCTGGACTTGGGTCTACTTTCTTAGAAGCAAAGATCAAGCTCCACAGATGATCATCACCTTTCTCACGAAAAATACAAGTTCACTCGAAACACCGACAAATCGTAATGCATAGAGGAATCAATTTGTTAACCAAACCCTTCGTGAATTTTATGAGAAAGTGGAATTCAACATCGACATCTATTGCACGCATACACGAACAAAACGGAGTTGTTGAAAGAGCTAAACCAACGCTAGTGGAAGCCGCAAGAACAATGTTAATCAATGCTAAACTCCCAAATTACTTATGGGCGAAGCCGTATCTAATGCATGCTATACTCAAAACCGGTCTATGATTACAAAACGCCACAACAAAACACCTTTTGAGCTTGTCCACAAAATAAAACCGAATCTCAAACACTTTCATGTATTTGGATCTCTTTGCTATCCGAATAATGATCGTGATGACTTTGGTAAGCTCAAAGCCAAAGTCGACATTGAGTCTTTATTGGATATTGTGATAATTCTAAAGGTTTCCGAATCCGGAATCGTCGAACAAAGGAGGTTATGGAAAAGATTCATGCTCATTTTGATGAACTCACGGAAATGGCTTATGAGTATAATGCTTAGAACCCGTCACAACCGCTTAAACTTCCCCAAACCCCATCATCACCGAACAAAGCCCCTCCTACTCACAACAAATGGAAAGGTTATTTGCTCTACTGCTTAGTGACGATATTGATGAACGTGTTCTAGGTGTATCCGCTGCTTCCGCTCAACCCGATAATACTCTTATACCGATACACCTGCTACAACAACTACGGTTGAAGAAGCACCACCAGTTGACTCCAACACAACAGTTGAACAAACCGCTTCCAACAATGATGAACCGGCCGATGATGTTCTTAATGAAGTACCCCCACCTGCAGATTTTGATCCAAATGCGCTTTTTAACCCGCTTGCTAATGAGACCGCCGCACCGTGATGTCGCGAATCTTCAACAAGCCATTTGAATCCTCAAAATCTGCACAATGTATACCAACATCAACCCTCCACACATAGATGGACAAAAGACCATCCTATGGAAAACATTATTGGCAACCCGAATCAACCGGCCGTTACAAGACAACGCCTTCACTCGATGGTGAACATTGCATTTATGCACTCACCGCCAATCAACCTAAAACATCAAAGACGCAATGACAAAAGACAACCGGATTGAATCCATGCAAGAAGAACTCAACCAATTCAAACGCCTTGAAGTATGGGAACTGGTTGAAAGACCAACAGGGTCTACGTCATTGGTCTCAAATGAATTTGGAAAAACAAATTGATGTCAAGGAAACGTCACCAAATAAGTCACGCCCGTGGCTAAGGGTTATCGTCAGGAAGAGGGTATTGACTTTGAAGAATCTTTTGCTCCGGTTGCTCGCCTTGAGGTCATTTCGATATTTCGCGTCATGCTCATATGAATATGACGGTTTTTAGATGGATGTCAAAACCGCTTCTCAATGGACAACTTAAAGAAACGGTTTATGTCACCAACCGTAGGATTCGTTGATCCCGCTTCCCAACCATGTCTACAAACCTAACAAAGCTCAGATGGTCTCAAACAAGCTCCTCGGGCATGGTACGATAAGCTATCATCTTTCCTCATTGCCAATAATTTCACCAAAGGTTCGGTTGACCCAACTCTTTTCATACAATATCACGGGCACATATCTTAATTGTTCAAATTTACGTGGATGACATCATTTTTGGGTCTACACATAAAAGTACTCAATCGCTTTTGCAAAACTAATGAAGAAAATTTTGAAATGTCCATGATGGGTGAACTTACATTCTTTCTAGGACTACAAGTTCATCAATCACCCGTGGTATTTTCTTGAGTCAGTCCAAATATGCCCTTGAATTGTTAAACAAATTTGGAATGCAAAACTGTGACACCTATGCCACACCAATGGCTCATACCAAGAAGCTAGATGCCGATTTACATGGGAAATTGGTGGACCCTACAAAATACCGTAGTATTATTGGATCTCTCATGTATCTAACGCTAGCGAGACTGATATTGTCTTTGCCGATATCTTTGCTCGCTATCGGTCACGCACCAACCTGAAACCCACCTCTCCGAGGCTAAAAGAATCCTCCGATACATCAAGGGAACCATTAACTTAGGGATTTGGTATCCGAAGGATTCTGGTTTTGAACTAATCGCTTTTCGTGACGACCACGCAGGATGCTTAGACTCACGAAAAAGTACTTCAAGAGCTTTACAATTTCTTGGTGATAAATCGTGTCATGGCAATCGAAGAAGCAGGATTGTACATCGCTGTCCTCAACCGGGTAATATGTAGCCATGTCGGCGTGTTGTGCTCAAGTCATTTGGATGAGAACACAACTCAAAGACTATGGTTACGTATTTGACAGAATCCCGATGTATCGCGACAATCGAGTGCCATTGCCATCTCGGGCAACTCGTTTCAAGACTCGAAATCAAAGCACATCGATCTTCGATATCATTTCATCAAGGATCACGTGGAACAGTGTACTGTTGAATTATATTTTGTGGTGCAGAATACCAATTGGCACATCTTCTCACCAAAGCCTTGCCTCCCGCTAGGTTTAATGAGTTGGTCCACCGGATTGGTATGAGGTGTTTGACTCAAGAGGAATTGGATGACCTCTTAAAACAGTCTTAAAAACCTATCAAACACCAAAATCTCTTTTGTAAATAAATTTTCAAAAACAAAATACAAAAATATAAAATCCGATAAAACAACAAAAATATTCTTCTAATCTATATTTCTTTCAACATTGCAAGTACATTTCTTCCGTCAACACTATAATCTTTCAAAATTCAGTATTTTTCCGATCAAGTGTTGAGGGGAGAAAATATCTACTTAACTGCTTCAAAACATTCTGTACTTGCATGTTACCATATTATGGTTGTTTCTTTTATCAATGGTGGTAAACTTTTTTGTTACCGACACTCCTCGGACTAAAATTTATAACCTTTCATTATTTTCTTAAGTCGAGGGGGAGTGTCATCAAGTTTCTTTCTTAAAATCTTTGTTTGATAACCAAAACGGAAGTTAAATGGCTTTGGATGAAAAAGGAAAAGGTGGAGGGACCAAAACTATCAAAACTTTAAAGTTATTTTAAATAAAATACCCTACCAACCTCATTAACTTCATCACATTTATTATCTTACCAAACATAATCCATGAGCCATAATCGTTTGACAAATCGTGTTTGATCATCAATTTGTAAGTGATTTCGTGTTTATAACAAGTTTTTAAACAATGGTTTTGAATTTTTCAAAAATCCAACGGTTTAATCTTGAGATATTATCACTTTTGTGTCTTACGCGTAAGAGCAAGAACACCAAATCATGAAAGGGTGTTTATGGTTAAAAGGGTTGTGTCAAAACGTTCTTAAAACATCAATGATACTTTTTGAATCATCAAAACGCACCCTAAACACTAATTGAGTGTTTTGAAAATTAGGGTTTATGCGTGGTTTTGGGTATTTTCAAATGTGATTATTTTTGGTCAAAAAGATTGTTGTGTAATGTTAATATCATGTTGAATTGATGATATCTTGGCCCTATAACAACCCAGAAACACTAATTATGTTAGAATTGGAATTTAGGGTTTAATGTTCGTAGGTTTGGGTATTTTGATTCACTCCACTTTTGGATGTTAAAACTTGGTTATTAGACTCTCACAACACCTAAGACCTACCAGAAAAACGTTTGGTGCAATTCCTATGGCTAGAAATCATATGCGTAATTCTTAAACTCTAGGGTTTTGACTTACTCGTATGACTTTCTACGGTAATCAAAATGAGTTTCATGCCATGATCTGTCTTAAAATGAACATATGTGTTAAGATTGATGATATGATGTTTTATTTCAGGCTTGCTACGCATAAAACTCATAATCAAGGTCTTTGTTACTCTACGCATAAGGATCACCTTACGCGTAGAAAGTTATGCGTAAGATAAATTTTACGCGTAAGCGCTTACGTAAGGTTCTACAATGGGACTACGCAGTATCCTGTGAAGGATATCGCGTACAGGACTCTACACATAAGGTCTACTCTTACGAGTAAGCCTTACGCAGTAAAGTTTATATATATGCGCTGGCGTAAGCTCTACGCATAAGGTTGCTCTTATTCCTACGCAACATTTCTTACGCGTATGATTCCTACGCTGTATGCTTGTGCCTACGCATATAACCCTGTTTACGCATAAGCTACTATTCTACGCGATAAGCCTTGATCAAACCTTCGTTTTGAATTGTTACGTGTGCAAACTTGTAAAAAAATGAATCATAACGCCACTAATCCAAATAATGTCACTAATAAACTTAATCGTTTGATATGTTGTAAACTATAAGTGATAACATAAACTTTAAAACTTAAAGTTAACTAACTCACGAAACATTTCACGACGCCATTGGACTATTGAACAAACAAGTGACTTAGGACTCGTAACAATCATTGACACATTCAATAATTAGACAATAAAAACCTTTGTTGACTAACATTATGTCTTTCGATATGTTGGTTCTTTTGGCTAATGTTATTTCAGATCACGACATGGTTGCTCAAATGAATGTGGATGCACCTGAGGTTCTCACAATTGCCGATATCTTCCCTAATGGTTATCCAAGAAAGATTGTAAAGAACAATCTCAGAGTTGACTTTGAAACCCTCACATGCTTAGAATCTTCTTGCTTGATTGTGTGGATATTTTAAAGAATCATCCCTACCGTAACATGCTCTCACACTTTGCTACAGCATCGAAATCTACATACAACAATTCCGAATTCAATGCAAAGGATCAAAGGTCAAAGTGCGTGGATGTGACGCTCAATCATAAACAAATCACCATCACACAAGCAGATCTACGGGTTGTTCTTCTAATTCTTGAAATCGAGCTAACCGACTTCTATGCCACACCTACTCAAGAGACAACAAATTCTGATTGATATTGGCTATGATGAAGCTTCACTCTCATGTGGAGCTTAAGAACATTCCTCAACCGTGGAGAACCCTCTACATCATCATTACCAAATTGGTCTCTGGTCGTGATAGTGGTTATGAGCATCCCAAGCTCATTGAACTACAAATCTTCCGGTCATTAATCAACAAAAAGGACATCGAAATTGAAGCACTGTTATGGGAAGACATGATGTCATTTCACAAGAAACTTGGCTCAAAGATTCCCTATGTCAGATACACAAAATTGTTGATCCAGAGAGCACTTGGACTTCATCCCGATATTCCAAAAAGGCTCAATGACCCGCACAATCACGATATGTTGACCGAAGCCTACCCTATCACGTCAGAATCAAGGAATCGCCAACAAAGAAACGAGGTGCTTTGCCCTGATCACCTTCTCAAAATGAAATCAAAAAGCTTGAAACATACAAAAGGTATCGAGTAGCGATGCGAAGGCAAAGTTGGTCATCTCGATGAAAAGCCTTCTAGAACACCTACTCGGAGAACCAGAAGAGGAAGTGCTGGAAGTGCAGTAAGCACAGAGAGTGAAAGGAAGGTTCCAAAGAGGAAACCTACTCCAAAGAAGAAAGTTCCCTCTAAAGAAGCTGGTCCTATCCCAATTTATGAGCCTGAACCGCAAAGAGAGCTTGTGGACGAAAGATCTGAAG
Source organism: Chrysanthemum makinoi (assembly GCA_910596185.1). Lineage (NCBI taxonomy): Eukaryota > Viridiplantae > Streptophyta > Magnoliopsida > Asterales > Asteraceae > Chrysanthemum > Chrysanthemum makinoi. The sequence continues at coordinate 151,925,072 of OU343216.1, forward strand.
ATACACAATCAGAAGAAGAGATCTTCTACTCTGAATCTGCAACCGAAGAACCTCCTTCAGCAGCTAAACCTCCAAGTCCACCAGCTGACAAAGAAAAGGGAAGACTCCTGTACTTGTGCCTTATGAAGAAAGCTCAGATGATGAAGAAGAGCAACTGGATATTTCATACATGAAGAAGTTCAAATTCCTTAGACTCCAACACGTGGCTAAAGAATTTGCAAAAGATCAAATGGGTGGCCCCGGAGGGTCAAGTGGTGCAGCTCAACCTTCACCAGATCCTGATGCGGTTAATCAACCCGATAAGGGATCTGGTGCCACCACTTTGGAGCAACAACAAAAGCGCGTGGAAGAAACTATTGAGCATGAATTTGAGGAACCTGTTAAAGAAAAGTCCGGGAAAGATGAGGGTGACAAAGAAAAGACTGAGATAGAAAAGACTGAAGAGAAAGAAAAGTCCGGAGATGATACTGATTATGATAAGTTTCTCGCTAGACAAAGTCCCTCGCCAGAGGAGAAAACCTCTGCACCTCCAAAGGATCCAGAGTCTCCTCATGTCTCTTCATCTTCAGATTCGTCTTCTCATTCTTCACCACCACCATCAAAGAAATCAACTAAATCAACATCAAATCAAGAAGAAGCCACCTCGATCTTGGATTTCTCATACTCATAAAAGAATTGTGAATGCGGTCAAACAAGTTAGAAAGAAAGACATGCTTTACAAAAAGCTAAATTTTATTGTCTTGACCGTTACGCATCTTTATGATGAGAATGACAAGATGCAAGTTGAAAGGGAGTATGTACAGAAGCTTATGAAGGATGATCTTCAAGGGAGCATGGACGAGATGATAAAGGATACACTCACAAGTTCTTAATGGAGGTCGTTCGAACCTGACAAAGGAGATGTATACCAGACAACTTTATCCAAATCTGTTACATTTAGCCAAGCAAACCATGAAATCAACTCCAATGAACTTGAGCATCAATCCAGTTGAAACTACAATCTTCTCAGATGATGAATTGGTGAATCGGCTAGTAGCCCAAATGTCGAAACGCTCTGCAACGTTTGCCTCCCACGAAGCTAAGTTGTTTGAAGCATTGCTGGAATACCAACTCAAGTCATCATTCAGAGAAGAGGCTGTAAGGCCTAAGCGTTCAAGAGATGATGAAGACAAAGATCAAGATAAGGATAAGGAGCCTAAATGCTCAAAGAAGTCTGATGAATCATCCTCCATTCAATACTCGATGCAGCCTCCACCCCAAAGGACTCCAGCTCAACAAAGATATCCTCCCCGCTCTTCTGCAGATAAACCTCAGGATTCTGAGACACCACCCTGCACTCAGAAAACCGGTGACCATTTTGAGTATACGGGTGGTGACGATGAAGAATACCATGAGCGCCAACAACAACCCGCCTCTCCCGACAAAGTACAGAAACCAGAATCCTCATCTAGGCCTAAAAAAGAAGAAGAAGGCCCAAGGTGACGCGTCCTATCCATGGCTTGATGAAGATAATACAGAGGAATTTGAATGGTTCTCTACTCTTGTTAATTCCACTCCCTACCCTCCTGAAGGTCAAGATCTGGTAGACGGTAATACATTGGAGCATGCAAAGATACTGCAAGAAAATTCCGAGTAAAGAAGATGACGAAATCTGAAGTTGGGCGAATCAAGAATGAAGCTTTTCAACGTGGAAAGATAGCTCGAAAGTGCCATCAAGGTCGAATATCACCTTGACAACATTGCTCGAGCTATGTCTAATAACATGGATTGGCTCAACCTAGAAGCAAACATCGACTTTTACGGCGGGACAACCCTCCATATTACACCGACCGGTCTAAACCACTACCAACGATGGCCAACCGGATCAACCTAGGATCCCATTCAGATATTTCTTCAACAAAGACTTGGATTTTCTTCTTCACGGTGGTGATGGTTCAAGGAAATACGCTACATCCCTGGCACTTACATTCCCAGCAGCTAAATACTCAAACTGCATAGCTATCGAGGAAAGAGCTAATCATTTGTTCTCCAACAAAGTGGAAGCATACGACCGAGATGCAATGTATGGGATTCATCATTGGCCAAAACGCCGAAGAATCTACAAGTGCCAGTGAAGTCTCAACATGCAGTGTTCAGTACTAAAAACATCATTGCCATCAAACACATTGATCTTTTGTCCAAATGGGACTACACGTATCTCAAGAATATTGTGGTCAAGAGACAAGAAGAAAAGGGATTATGCATTCTCGAAGCGACTTTGAGAATTTGTCTATCAACGACATCGAAGACATGTACCTTGCCAAAGTACGGGGTCGTATGAGACAATTCTCCACTGAAGTACAATGTGAATTCATCAATTCAGTGCTCATCTTCATCAGACGCATAATTATCAAAGAACGTGTAGAAGATCTCCAGCTTGCAGTTGAATCTTATCAGACCCGTGTCAACTTCACTCCACCGTAGCTTGATCTTCCCGACATCAACCAGCTCTCACAACTTACACTCATCAGCAAACCATTCGGCGTCGTTTACCGCAGTGAACTTCAAAGAAATTGCTTGATGGCGTGCAGAGATGTTCACAAGTTTGGAGATCACACTTTGAAGATGGTTAGGGATGGATTGGCTTATCGGTTGAAGGCTATACATGAAGGCATTGGGTCTCCTAAGCGATGGAATTCTCAGGATCAAAGGGATGTGAAGAGGATCATCACGATGATTGATGAACGGTTGTATCGAAGGGATCAGTTCAGAAGATTGGAAAGCTATGTTGGTAGTCGACCCAAGATTAACATCACCGGCGTTCAACGCCCGATTCACACTCCTGGCGATATCTCTGGACTTCCTGGTACCCCTTGAACTGCTTCTATTTCATTATAAATTTGGATGTATGATTAAATATGTCTATGGCTTGTGCACATAGTACAATGTACAACCCGTACTTGTAAATAAAGGACCCTGTGGTACGCTTCAGTTCCACAATCCTTATAAAAGGAGCGAAAGCTTCTTACTTTTGAGTAAAACCTATCAAACCTTTCACTTTTAAAGGTTTTGCTCAAAAGAACAAGTACTTTCCCTTATGATTTTCAAAACCTCAACCGTTTATATCACTCGTTGAGGGGGAGTACTTGACTTAAAACTTTGTTCACAAATTGTTCACAGTGGTCATTCTTCCCGCAACACTCGAAATGGTCATATTTATTCTCAACTTTTCAAAAATAACATTTTATATGCTATTTTTGAGGGGGAGAAAATACGTGATAAGAAAAATGTTGTGTTTTGCTATATGAACTCTCGTGTGAAAAGACTTTAACCCAAGAATTGACGAGATCTTAACTGTCAGTAACTCGAAAAGACTTGTCTGGGACGGGTAATAATTTCAAGCTAGTTCGCTAGTGATGTAAACGTGTCTCGCAAAGGACTTGTCCGAGTAGAATGTACCATTCGAGAAACTCTTGGTAGACATGAAGCTTGACGGGTTTGACAACCTTTCCGGGTTGTCCACACCTTCAAGATAGTTATTAGAGTTAGTTGTCACCTAAAAGCTGATAATGCAACTCTTTAACTATGCCACGTAACCGTGTCTCGCGAGGGAATGTATATCTTGAGTCGATCAATTCAAAGTAAGCGCTTTTCCTCATGTGCGATTTCCGTAAAAACTCTAAAGCACATGTGGAAGGGGAGTATTTCTGCTAAAAGATAAAACTCTCATAGTGGTTCAAACATGTTTTCATCTACAAACCCTTTGAGAGATTTTCTTGAAAATGGTTTTATGGCAATGGAGCTATAAGGAGATTAAGGTTAGGAATAACCGTCCTATGATCCGCCAGAGCCGGAGGGATCTACCCAAGGACACTACCAATAGTTAGAATTTAGAAGTCCTTAGGTATGATTGTAAAAAGGAGAGAATGAGAATCGGAGAAAGAAGTAGTTGAAGAATTAAAAAGAAATGCAAAGAAAAGGGTGAAAAGAAATAGCCCTCCAATTTATTCAACTTAGGGCGCATAATCGGGTTCAATTCATATGCTACTGGTTGTCACTAGATGACACCGGTATTGAAGATATAAAGTCGTCATGGACCCAAATGACGCATGGACTAAACCTTCTTAGCCACTCAAGTTTCTCTTAACAGAAGCTTGTTTCATTCTCACAGGGAACCCTACGCAAACTATCGGCTTTTTATTAGAGATTGCTGGTATTGAAGAAGGAGACCCTCTCCCTAGTCTCCGCTCAAGAAAACCAAAACGCACTATTGAGTCTAGAGCCATGAGATTCATCTAAAGATCTCTTAGGTACACTTGACATTTCATCACTTGACGTTCTACAATAAGAATTTCAGTGGTACATTATCGAGTCCTTCATAGATCTTAGCAATCTGTCGAGAACATTTATGAGAGGTTCACATTTGTGATCCTCAGTGATTGAATGGAAACTCCTGCCAGGGTCAACATCAAACAGCCCTGACAGCAGGTCGCTTCAGCAACTCCCCGTGGATTGCGCTTAGTGGTCTCAAACGGTCTATAGTCGTGAGGTGATGCTTCGGTGTACCTCAGCGACTCATCTGAATCGTAGGTGTACTTCGGTACATCGTGTTATCTCACTTGTGGGACTCCGATTCAGAAACGGCCTTTGTAAGAATTAGAGTTGTGTTTTCACACTATGCTATTAACACTCTCGAAGTTCAAACTTGTAAGTGCCGGAATCCGCTGATTACTAACCATTTTTTTTTATGTTTACTTCTTATGGAAGCTCTGGAGCGGAATGTTCGTGCAGATTCTTCTCATGCTCACGCCAACATCATCACTAATGGAAGTTCTATCCAAAAGCAACACAACAGTCAGAATGATTCTTTGTCAAATCAAAGAATCTACAAAGTTAAAGACTTAAAGAACTTCATCGGTACTGAATTCCAATGTCAAAAGAGCATGTGAGCATGTTGAAGAATGACGTGGAGACACTGGAGTAGCGAAGCAGACCTGAGGTAGACTTGATGCAGATAACAACATACTATCACTTTCATCACAAAGAACAATGATCAAAGAACAAAGTTAAAGATGACGTCCAAGCATAACTGTTCAAAGAAAACTATCTCGCTACACTGGGGAAATGGTTCGAATCTAGGCAATTCTTCTCACAAGAAAGAAGAATGTCAGAAGACGTCAAAGCTACTATTACATCAACGCCTTCACCGTTTTTCATCACCAACACTTGAGGGGGAGATTGTTGGAATCACTCCTAAACCTTTATTCAAGTGTTAGTTACTCATATGTAATAGGTAGCTTATTATGGCCTTTATGTTTGTTTAAGGTCTAGCTTATGTAGAAGGCCCATAAGCTTAGGCCCATGTCCAATAAGGAAAAGGGAAGGAGTGGGAGTGTTGCCCTAGCTCCTTTCCTATAAATACTCTTGTATAACCCTCACTTGAGGGTTGGTTGTTCAAGTTATTCTCTTCATTACACTCTACGCATAACCGTCTCTATAATATCGTGTGTGTGTGTGTGAATCTTGTTCAATCGCCTCTATCCCTTTCTAATAAGCTTGTATTGTAAATCTAGTGACCTCACAGAGGTAAACCGAGATCCATATGGAATGGAGCTAAATGAACTTAAGCCCGAATTTAAGAAATGGGAGGAGCTACTTAGAGCCAACGTCATTAGCACCATAGGAAATAGGGATCACATCAACGCTTGTCTTTGTCACATGCTCTACAACTTGTCCACCCTTCAACCATTCAATTTAGCTTACTACATCGCTAGGAGAATGATTGATATTCCAACTAAAGGATCGGTTGCTCTTCCATACGGAATGCTCCTCACCCGTCTCTATAGAAACTTTGCACCAATTCGACCAAGTCCAAAAGGGATGCATCTTCACTATGAGCTCATCCCTCACATCTTTGTACCTTTGAGTGATGCACGAGTTTCTAAGACAAAAGGCAAGAGAGCAAAACCTCCAACTCCATCATCATCATCATCAAATAGCTCCGAGGATGGTCTTCCAAGCTCTCGTCTTCCGCCTCATGAGTATTATGCGTCTCTTACCGAGATAGAGAATGAATCATCGGAATTCAAGCAAACTAAGGGAATGTTCAAGTGCCTTGGTAGGATGATGAACAAGATCTACAAGAAGTTGGACAAATAAAGGTTCATTAAGGAGTGTTTGGAACAATACATTATCGTTAATGTTTGATACAATTTAGTTGTTTTTATTATGTGGGATGATAACATAACCTGAAACAATGGTGAATGCTAACAATCTTATGCAGGGGGATAGCACAAGTATGCTATCAAATTTTACCCATTTTCACTAAAATGTGAAAATCAAAAAGCCTTGCTCAAAATACATGCTCCACTATGTTTATATATGTATTATTTGCTTTTCCTAACTAAAAATGTTTAGTGTCACATGTTTTGAGAAAAATTTTAGGTTTCGGAAAAGTCCCCGCCACCTAAAAACATACTCTGTCTAAATTTCTGCACTGCACGGACCAGACGGCACCAAAGATTTGGTATCGTCCGTTGTGTAAAATGGTGCCGCCGTACCTGTACAGGCGGACCAGACGGCACCTTTTTTTGGGTTCCGTCCGTGTAAATTTTTGGTGCCGTGGATCCTTTAGGTAACTTTCTGAATTTCGACTCTTTCGTGATTCCAAATTACCATCCAATGCTTATAAGTCAATCCTAACTTGCTTATACTCTTATTAGAACTAGTATAATTCACTTAGGTATATAAGAAATCCATTTCCCACCAAAATTCAAAAATTTGAAAAATCCACCCAAGGAACCCTTTTGCATAAAGGAAGGAACCAAATTTTTGGTACCTTCAAATCCGTGGGTGATCTGAATATTAGGAAATTCCACTCATTAGAACACATTTATTGCAAATCTTTTCTTCTTAACTCCATCTCTCTTGAATGGCTTGACTTGGGTGATACGACTAGCATTCAACCCACTTCTAAATCATTAGGAACCTCATCTCTTCAATGGTTTAACATCAAATCAAACACATTTCTCCATAATTTTCACTTCTATAAATTGAGAGGTTTTAGCATGATCATCCTCACACCTTCTTCATTCTTACCATTATCTAGCAAAGAAAAACCCAAGTCAAAAATGACAAAATCCTCTCCTAAACCTTGCAAGAAAACCGCTAGAATAAGTGTGAGGCCTTGTTGCTTCGTTAACCTTAGCTCCTCATCCGAGTCTTCTCCACTCACAATCTCATCTCCCATCCGAGATGATACAAGCCTTACCTTGGCCACACCTACTCAATCACACATTGTGATCACCACTCCACCACCAACAAAACACCAACTTCACCTCCACTGGCACCCATCCAAACATCCAAAACACCTCACCACCTTCACCAAGGTCTCCAACTCTCATTCCTATGGAGTTATTTTCCACTCCACCAACTTCACCAAATCCTTTCTTGGAGGACTTGGATGACTTGCCTCCTAGGCCAAATCATCCACCACCATTGCCATCCTTTGGCACAATTGATCGGATTGCTCATGAGTCACCTCGGTCATCTTTTGACCCAAACGCCCCATTAGGGCCTAAACCTCTTCTCTTCCACCCCATTCACAAAGACATTCATGGTCCTTTGTATGGGGATCATTCACTCCCCACATCAATGTCCCCTCATCTTGAGGACATTGAGGAGTGCATGTGGGATGCCAATCCCACTAGAGAGGAGATTCAAGCGGAACTCCACAACCTCCACCAATTCAAAGGCATGGTGGATTCTCACTTGAGTGAGACAATGCAAATGCAAAATGCTTTGCTTGCATCCATCATGACCACCCCAAACATTTCCACCAACACCAACACATCTACCATTCCACCACCACAACCTCACCAAACATACTACCCCCCTAGGCATGGTTGCTCAACTTGTGAGCAAACGGCCCAAACCATTGAAAGGACACGGGTTATGGTCCTTGATTTTCAAGAAGAAATGAGGTTCATCCTCAATCATATCCTTGAGCGCCTCAACGCTCTTTCTCATCCACCATCACATTAGGATGGTCATAGTTTAGCATTTCTAGTTCTTCTTTTCTTAGGATTATTTTCTTTTTTCTTGTACTAAAACACATCATTGTGTTCCCATTTCATGATCTTTATTCATGAAAATTTTAACTAATGAATGGTGTTTTTATTATATTGTTGGTGCTTTTAAATAGTGTTCGGAAATGATTGTGAATGATCATTATTCCCATTAAGCCCCAATTTAGGGGGAGCTTTGATCAAGGGGGAGATAATGGCTCGGGCTCATTACATTCCGCATCGCCTCTACTTTTTGTTGAGACAAAAAGGGGGAGAAAATATAGAACTTATTTATATTTGACTTTTCTGCAAAAGTAGAACTGCATACATTGACTTTCTGAAAAAGTCAAACAGGATACATCATTGGTAATACTTGACTTTTCTGAAAAAGTCAACTGCATACTTTGACTTTCTGAAAAAGTCAACATCATGCATCAACTAGTGAATACTTTGACTTTCTGAACAAGTCAAATATCATACACTTACATTATCATTCCTTTTCAAGTTCTAAAACTAATATTTTTATAACTCTTGCACAAACTTTGTATCTTTTATAAAAATAAAATTTATATTTTGTCCTCAACAAAAAGGGGGATATTGTTAATACAAATATCGTCATTAAACGTTATTTATATTTTTGATCTTTACCTAAGTTTTGTTACCGACAAAAGTAAATTTATTTTGTATAAAAGCTTAAAGCTTGTCAAGTTTAATAGATATTAGAACAAGCTTTTTCAAACAATATATTCATCATTCATGCATTTACATTTATGATTAGTGACATCTTGATATGACTCTAATCATTATGTATGATAGTAGTTTTTAGAATGTGTTAGGTTCTTAAAACCAAACACTATTTAAGTACTTGCATATTTTTAAATATAGAAATATAACATATGACATCATGTGTTGCATCATGGATATCATTAGAAGATTTCATTAGATATTTTGTGTGGATTTATACTCTTCATATCTTGCACAATCTCACTTAGATATAGTTGACTTTACCAAAATGGTGCACGGGCGGAACCCTTCTGAGGGTTTCGTGGTCCGTGGACGCTCCTGTCCATTTTGGCTATAAATAGCAAAGCCAAACCAAGTAGTTTTTCATCCTTTTCTATCATACTCTCTTACATATCTTCAATCTAACCTTTCTAACTCAGTTTCATATCATATTAGTGATCTCTTTTGTAGCAAAGAAGATCAAGTCACATTCAAGCTTCAAACGAGAAGTTGGAAGTCTTGTTTGTTTAGTGTTGTATGATCTAGTGTTGATTCATACTTCATTGTTATATTAAACCATCATAATCTTGTGAGTGTGAGTGGTTAGTATTTTAGTCCTCAAAATACATTGTGTGTAGGAGTAGTTGTACCCTTGGAAAGAACTCGACATCTAGCTTAGTGTCGGAAATAGTGTAAGCGAAGTGTAAAGGTTTTCTCCGCCGGTGAAAGGAGCTTGTTGACTAGTGAAGTTAAACTCTCGAGTGTGAGACTCGGGGAGTGGAGTAGGGCAAGGAAAAAGAGTCCTTGTAGACCGAACCACTATAAACAACTTGTTGTGGTTTGATCATTTCTTTCCTTAATTACTCTTTACGTATTGCTTGCATATTTCATTAACATATCTAAGATCAATATCAATTGATCTTTTCAATAAGTTTCAAAACAAAGTTTTAATTGGTAAACTATTCAACCCCTTTTCTAGTTTTCTACATGTTACTTATGTTCAAAAACAGAGAAGAGCTTACATTAAAACTGGCTTAGGTTTTGGAATGGACTTTGATAACATTGAAGAGAATCAAACTTATGATGACCTAGAGGATATAACCACTAGTGATGATGAACTCATTAATTATGTAGACACATCTAGTAATGAGGATTCAATTAGTGAACCACCTCCTCAGTATAAGAAAGACAATGGTTATCATGCAGTTCCCCATCCCACTGGAAGTCATCAACCCCCTAGGCCTGATGTTTCTCATTTTGGAGTAGACTGTCTAGAATTTAGGAAAAATCTAGTTGGTCAGTCTAGGTCTGAAACCCCCAAAGAAACAGTTGAAAATAATTTTCAAAGTCAAGCAGTACCTTCAACTCAAAGTACTGCTCCACAAGCAGTACCTTTAGGAAAATCTTTTCAAAACAGTACTGCTAAACCTTTTTGGGATAACTTTGGTCACAACAAGTTTAATCATTCACCTAGAAGGAATAATAACTTTGGTTATAGACATATAAGAAGTCACTTTGGGAGTATGGGTCAAAAACTGTGTTTTGTATGTTTTAGTCCTACTCATTTAATCAAGGATTGTGAACATCACTCAGAATATCTTAGAAAATTCCCAAAGAACAGGTCTGCCAACCAGAAACCTAGAGAGACCAAACCATTCTGGAATAATTCAAATAGGGTCAATCACAGCAATTTCTCACCAGATCATAGGTACCCTCACTAGAGAAGACCTTTTTCTAGATCACCAGTACCTTCAAAAACAGTACTTTCTCAAAGTACTGCTCCCTCAAAACAAGGTACTGCTAACACTTCTTGGAACAGCTATCCTAGGAGATCTCATTACTATCAACCTAGAAGGTATTATAATTCACATAGGGGATCTAGATCACAGGAACCAAGTGTTAAAACAAAATGGGTTAAGAGGGAAAGTACTGCTGAGGGACAAACAGTACTTTCAACAAAAAGTGAATCAGATGTCTTTGTGATACAAGAAAAAGAGAATGAACTTGTAAAAGAGAGTTGTGTTGAAAAACCAGAAAGTTTTGAAAATCCACATGCCAAAAATCAAAAGATAATTCTGGATCATGTTTTGAAAAACAGTGGAAATTACATCCTCAAAGAATTTGAGTTTGTAACTCCACAAGGGGAACACAAGTCAGTAATGGCTTGGGTTCCTAAAAGTCACTAACTCTTTTATCTTTGTGCAGGGCAACCCAGAAGAGGAGCTTAAAGATCATCTGATTGTAGATAGTGGTTGCTCTGGAAGTATTACATGAGACAAAGAGATCCTGTCTGATTTTAGATGTATTAGTAGAGGAAGAGTTACATTTGGGAATGATCCTAATGGAGGAAGGATTACTGGCAAAGGAACTATCAAAGCAGGGCGTATAGATTTTGAGAATGTTAGATATGTGAAGGAGCTCAAGTTCAACTTATTATCATTTTCTCAAATCTGTGATAAAAAGCATCCTGTGTTATTCACTAACACAAAATGTCTCATCCTCTCTCCTGAATTCAAGCCTGTTGATGACAACTTGATAGTTCTTAGAGTACCAAGAACAAATGATGTGTATAGTTTAGACATGAAGAGTCTACATTCCTATGGAAGAGCCACATGTTTGGTGGCAAAAGCAACATATGAAGAAGCACATCAGTGGCATAAAAGATTGGGCCATGTAAATTTCAAGAATATCAACAAACTGGTCAAAGGGAATTTAGTTAGAGTTTACCTTCAAAGACTTACAAGAATGATCACTCATGTTTGGCATGCAAGAAGGGTAAACAAGACAAAGCTTCATGCAAGAAGCTTGAGGAGAGGACTATTAGAGAACCTTTGGAGCTGTTACACATGGATTTGTTTGGACCTATTTCTGTGGCAAGTTTAAACAAGAAAAAGTACTGCTTAGTTGTAACAGATGATTGCAGTAGATTCAGTTGGGTATTTTTCTTGGGATTTAAAGATGATACTTTTGATGCTATTCAGACACTCATAATAGCACTTGAAAACCAATTGAGACTCAAGGTTAGAGGTATTAGATGTGACAATGGAACTGAATTCAAGGACAAGCTTATTGATGAATTTTGTGCAAACAAAGGAATCAAGAGGGAGTTTAGTATTGCAAGAACACCACAACAGAATGGTGTTGCAGAGAGAAAGAATAGGACTTTGATTGAAGCAGCCAGAACAATGTTAGCAGATTCACAACTACCTATTCAATTCTGGGCTGAAGCTGTAAGTACTGCCTGCTATGTACTTAACAGAGTATCAGTTACTAAGCCACAGATGAAGACACCTTATGAGTTGCTGATGGGCAACAAACCCAACATTCGTTTTATGAAGCCTTTTGGATGTCCTCTTACTATTTTAAAAATAATTGATAATTTGAGAAAGTTTGATGGCAAGTAAGAAGAAGGATATTTATTAGGTTATTGTACCAACAGTAAGGGATTTAGAGTGTACAATAGAGTAACTAAGAAGGTTCAAGATTGTCTTCATGTTGAGTTTTTAGAAAATCAAGTTAATGAGAAATGTAAAGGTCCTGATTGGATTTTTGATCTTGATGTTTTAACTCCTTCTATGAACTATGTACCTGTTAGAGACGAAAATCAACCTGTGCATGATGGAGAAGAGTTGCAATATGTTGTTCATGGAGTTCATCTTAGACCTGATGCTGTATCTGATGAAGATCCTGTTAGTCCAAAGCAAAGTACTGATGCTCCAAAGCAAAGTACTGATGCTTCAAAACAAAGTACTGATGAACCAAAATCCTCATTGTCTGCTGAGGATCAATCTATTCAAGAAGAACTTAATCAGTTGCTTCTTCAAGATGTTTTAGCACATTCTTACACTGATGAACAGCGAAGAGCTTATGAAGAGGCAAAGAAGAAGAACAAGTCTGCAGAGTACTCTTACAGTACTTTGGACAGTACTTTTGAACAAAGTACTGCTGCACCAGTTACCAGTACTTTAGATGATTTGGATGATCCTACCATGCCTGGATTAGAGGAAACTGATGATGAGTTTGAAGATGAAGGTATTTTCTCAGATTCCAATGAAGATGCTGATGTTACTATTTTGGAAGATACTTATGGAGTTCCAGAGTCTCCAAACTTAAGAATTCATAAGAATCATCCTACTGATCAAATCATTGGTCCTTCTACTTCTGGAGTGATGACTAGACACAGAGCTAAGACGTTTTCAACACCTCATAATGCTTTACTTAGCTTTGTGTATAAACAAAATAGGCTGAATCATAAGGACCATCAAACATGTCTGTTTACTTGTTTTATCTCTCAACAGGAACCCAAGAATATTGCTCATGCATTAACCAAAGAGAGTTGGGTTGAAGCTATGCAGGAAGAACTTCTCCAATTTAAACTTCAAGAAGTCTGGGTATTATGTGATCTTCCAGATGGGAAGAGAGTTATTGGAACCAGATGGGTTTTCAGAGTTAAGAAAGATGAAAGAGGTAATGTCATCAAGAATAAGGCAAGGTTAGTTGCACAAGGCTACATACAAGAAGAAGGAGTTGATTATGATGAAGTGTTTGCTCCTGTAGCAAGGATAGAAGCAATTATAATCTTTCTTGCTTTTGCTTCTTATATGGGATTTCAGGTTTATCAAATGGATGTCAAGAGTGCCTTTTTATATGGCAAGATTACAGAGGAAGTATATGTCAAACAACCTCCTGGTTTTGAAGATCCTAAACATCCTAACAAAGTCTACATAGTTGTCAAAGCTCTTTATGGCTTACATCAAGCACCAAGAGCCTGGTATGAAAGGCTCTCTACCTTTTTATTGCAACATGGTTATAGGAGAGGAGCTATAGATAAGACTTTGTTTATCAAGAGATATAAGAAAGATATCATGTTAGTTCAAATATATGTTGATGATATCATCTTTGGAGCTACTAAACAGTCCATGGTCAAGGAGTTTGAAAAGCTGATGCAGAATGAATTTCAAATGAGTTCAATGGGTGAGTTAACTTTCTTTTTGGGTCTTCAAGTTAGGTAGTCATGGGAAGGAATTTTCATAAGTCAAGACAAGTATGTTACTGACATACTTAAGAAGTTCAATTTTGATGACATGGAGCCTGTTACTACACCTATTAAATTAATTAACTCATTGGGCAAGGATGAAGACGGACAACCAGTTGAAGTCAAGTTATACAGATCAATGATTGGCTGTCTTATGTATCTTACTGCATCAAGGCCTGATATCATGTTTGCAGTTTGTTTATGTGCAAGATATCAAGTCTCACCAAAGATTTCTCACATGAATGCAGTAAAGAGAATTTTCTGTTATTTGAAACAACAACCTAAATTGGGGTTGTGGTATCCAAGGGATTCACCTTTTCACTTGGAAGCTTTCTCAGATAGTGATTATGCAGGTGACAACTATGATAGAAGATCAACCACAGGTGGATGCCAATATCTTGGAAGAAGATTAGTTTCATGGCAGTGTAAAAAGCAAACAATTGCAGCAACATCATCAACTGAAGCAGAATATGTAGCTGCTGCAAGTTGTTGTGGACAGGTGCTGTGGATGCAGAATCAGCTCTTGGATTATGGGTTTAATTTCAAAAATACTCCCATCAATATTGATAATGAGAGTACTATTTGTATTGTGAAGAATCCAGTTTATCATTCCAAAACCAAGCATATTCAGATTAGGCACCACTTCATCAGAGATTGTTATGAGCATAGGCTCATTAATGTTGTCAAGGTGCATACAGATGATAATGTAGCTGATTTACTCACCAAAGGATTTGATGTTTCAAGATTTACTCACTTGGTGGTGAGTATTGGCATGATCAACTACTAAGCTACATTTAAGGGGAGGACTATTTAGTTTTAATATAGTCCTATGCATTGCTTGAGGGGAGGATATTTATGTTATACAGAGGAATTTGGAAAAGTACTGATTTTTATGAAAGTACTGCTTGGAAAGTAATGCTTGGGAAAGTAATGCATCCGTGGAAGTACTGTTTGTCTTATTGAAAGTACTGTTCCAATGGTAATATTGAGGGGTAATTATTACTAACGGTAACTTTGGTATTTATGGCTGTGATTTTTTTTAAATCTCACCTATAAATAGCTACTCTCCGATTTTCCCTCTCATATTGATACTTTAGAATCTCTTCCATATTTCTCTCACTTTCACCTATATTATTCGTCATCTCTTTTACTGTGATTATACAATCATCTATGGCGAATCGTCCTACAGTTTCAAAGCACAATATGGTGGCTAATTTAGGCAAGACTGAAACTAATGTGGTTTTTCATGATATAATCGATTATCTTACTGGATCACCAATCAGTTATGCTCTTTTAGTGGAACCGGATATAATTGAACCCTGTATTCAAGAATTTTGGGCTACTGCTAGGGATAATATGGAGAATGATGAATTTTATATTAGAGCTACAGTTGTTGGAAGAACTGTGAAGATTACTGAAGCCTCTATTCAAGAAGACTTATTATTTAATGATGAAGACGGGGCTATTCGTTTTGATAAGCAGTTGATTTAGGATACTTTTGGACACATTGGTTATGAAGGGTCTTTAACAGAACAAACATTCAGGAAACAACTATTTTGTCCTCAATGGAAGTTTTTAATGCATGTGTTACTTCATTGTATTAGTGCTAAAAGTACTTCTTGAGAGCAATTTGGATCTAACATAGCATCTGCTATTGTGGGCTTGGCTACAGATCGTGTTTTTAATTTTTCAAGGCTTATTCTTGATGGTACACTTTCCCACATCACTCATGGTTCAAAATGGCTGATGTATCCAAGGTTTGTTCAAGTATTCCTCAATAAACAACTTTCAGATATTCCTAAGCCAACAAATCTTTTACCTGTTGTGGTTCAACAAGCCAAAATTTTCACCTTTATGGCTAGGAAGAGTGATCTATTCAATGGAAGGGATACTATCTTAACTACTTCTATGATGGAAGTTGTTCAAGCTGTTAGAGCTGATGCTGAAGAAGATGAAGCTAGTGAAGGTACTGCATTTGCAAGTACTGCATCTCAAAGTGCTGCATCTCCCGAAGGCACTGCATCTCAAGGTACTGCTTCCCCAAGTACTAAAGTTCAAGAAGATGTTGCAGTTTCACCTTCTCCATCTCCACAAAGATCTGTTCCTGCTTCTCAACCCGAGGAACATTCACCAGTTCAAGGAGATGATTCACATACTATATCCCCTGAAGGTTTAACCTTGGATAATTATGTTTTGACAAGGGAGTTGGTTAAGTTGAAAAAGACTACTGAGGCTCAAGCTAAGCATATTAAGAAATTGAAGCTCAAGTTTAGAATGCTCAAGAATTTTGTTTGGCCATTGGTTCAACATCATCGTATATGGGTCAAATCTAAAAAGAAGGAGCAAAGACAGTCTAAGAAAACCAAACGCCAAAAGGTTCACAAACAATCTTTTGTCCAATTGGGGAGGAATTTAGAAGAAGAGAATTTGAAAGAAGATGTTGTTAAGGAGAATGAACCTGAAGGTACCGAAGAACATGAAAATACTAAAGAACAGGTTATTCAAGAAACTAAGGAACAAGTTATTGATGTTCCAGTTCAAAGTACTGATGATCAAGGTACTGAAGATCAAAGTACTGCTTTTCAACAACAAGGATCCTACAGGCAAGATTTGATTACTCCAAGGTTGTTAGACTTTGAAGAGGAAGCTGGTCCTTCAACAACTGTACATGAAGAAGTTGTTGGTCCTTCAACTGTTATACTAGAAGAGGAAGCTACACCTAAACCTATCCATACTGCAAGTGATGATGAAACCATTGCTGTAATTTTGCAAGGTTTATCACAACCAAGGAGTGTTAATATTCCAGGAATGCAAGAAGAGGAACAATCAAGAGTTTCTCAACCTGCTATTGATCCTAAGGATAAAGGAAAAGGTGTTTTGGTAGAGGTAAAGAAGAAGAAACTAACTTTAGCAAAGATAAGAGCTGCCCAAGAAGCTTTGAATGAACAAGAAGCTAGAAAGATTCAAGATGAATTAAATGCTAAAGATAGAGAAGCTAAGGAAGCTGAAGAAGCTCAGAGTAGAGAAGCAGCTAAGAAGTTGCAAGAGGAATTGAAGGCTGAAGCTGATGAACCATTAGAGTCACCTATTCCTGTTAGATTCTTACCAAGAAGACCTAATCGAGCTAAAGACAGAAATGCAATGATGGCTTATCTTAAAAATTAAGGGTATAAAGGATTGCAGAAGTTTAATTATTTTGAGATGAAACGATTGTATGATGCTGCTAGAGAAGCTTATAAGAAAAATGTTGAAAGCATCAAAGATTTTAGAGATGAAGCTACATGGAAAGAAGAAAAGAGAAAGAAAAGTTTAAAAAGAAAAAGAAAAACTGAAGTTAAAGATGTTCAGTTCTCAAAGAAAGAAAAAGTTGAGCTAAGATCTGAGACTAGGGATGAACTAAGAAATTATCTAAGGATAGTGGACTTTGAGTATTATAAGGAAGATGATGATATGAAGATGAACAAAACTCAAATTATTTCTTTTGAAGTTGTGGAATCCAAAGAAGGAAGTTATCTGATGTTTCATAGAGAAGATGAAAGCTTCTGAGTGTTCAACAGGTTATGGGATTTATTGCACATCATAGACAGAGTAGATTTATTCTATTTATATCATGTGGTGCAAAGTTACTTTGAACAAAATCCATTAGAAGGAATTGGTTTAGTTCTGCTTGGAGATCTCACAACTGTATGGGAAACTGAAGAGCAAAGCACTGATGACATTTGGAAGAATCAAGAGAATTGGGAAATTGTTTGCTGGAGATTCTTTGAAGAATCTGGAGTTCATGTTTTAGAGGTAGAAAATGGTACAATGATTCACATGTTTGCAAATAGAAGATATCATCTTACAGTAGATCTTATGAGGAGGATGCTAGAGCATGGAATGGAAGTTGAAGAAGATAATGAAATTGCTTGTATGGTCATCAATTTGTTTATCAACTGGACTACTATTGCTGATGATGATGAATAACTGGTATGAATTTTAATTGAATAAATTCTTTTTGAAATATCAGTACTTTATTCAAAGTACTGCTGATCAAACAGTACTTTAATCAAAGTACTGCTTGCAACTTTTAACCAGTTAAGTGATTTTTGAAAGAAATCTTTTGTTAAATAACAAATATTTTGGAACAAAGATTGAATAAAATTAATGGTTTTTGAGATGGTAATATCAATAGGTTATGAATCCACCATGGTTACAAAAGGATTGGCTAATCCATGAGCAAACGGCTCTGGTAAAGATATGACAAATCCGTTTTTAGTTAACAACTTGCTAATAAGTTGTATGGTTATCAACTCACCATATCAGTAACGTGAATAGTTGGCTAGCCCACAAGAAAATGGCTTGTGGTAAAGGCTGTGGAAAAACCATTATATGGTAATTAGTTCACCATGATGAAAGAACTAACTAGTCCAGAAGGGTACAGCTTTTGGTAAAGACAAGTCAAATCTGTTGATAGCTGATGATTTGCTAAAAATCATATGGTTATCAATGTACCATGGTCTTAAACACCAAAACATTTGGCTACTCCAGAGTTAATGGCTTTGGTAAAGAGAATTTAAATCAATTAAATTTTCAATGATTCACCTCTCGCAGGAGTTAACACACCTGGAAGTGATGAGAATAGACTGCAACTTAAACTGAATTAATGTACAAATTGTCATATGTTGCTGTGTTGCTGAAAAGATGGAGTTTGCTGAATGATGTTGTAAAAGAATAATTCTAAAGATACTTTGACAAGCACAAAAACTACAGAGATACAATCCAAATACTAAGACATAATCTTTCCTTAAAGATGGAGCTGTTAAAGATATATTCACAAAGGAACTTGAAGTCAAGCTAGTAGAATTCAAGTTAGGGGAGGATTGTTGGGATATGAAAGTGCTGAAGAATGATAAAGTACTGGAAAAAGCCAAAAAGTCAAAGTACTGCTAAAGATAAAGTCAAAGTACTGCTGATTGAAGTCAAAGTACTGCAAGAACAAAGAACTGTTTTATTCGTTTATAGAAAGTCTTGTAATTCTAGAATATTCTTTATTAGATTACTTGTCGTACAAGGATACAAATTGTAAACCGACTAGGGATATCCTTGAGCCTATAAAAGGACCCCTAGATTGGCATTAGAGGTACGAGTCTACGAGTTTTAGAGTTTACAAGTTCACAAGTTTAGAGAAGTTTGATATTATTAGAGTTGTTAAAGAATCTGCATAATAAGCAGAGTTAGTTTTATTAATAAAATCGTATAAAGTTAAAGTTATTCTTCTTAGCTTTGTTACGTAAATTCCGCATACTTAATAGAGTTTCCTCAGTGTTTCTCTGTTAATAACTTAGGATTTATCCGAGGTTATTAAACCTTAACAAGCTATTTAAGTTAGTTTGGTTAGAGTACATCGATCCAATAATAGAGACCTCTTGTGAGCATATGAGACACACACTTCAATACAACTCTCTCTACTCATCAAACAAAGCTCTTAAGAACTCAAATTCTTCCTTAGAAGTCCAGGAAAGTTTAGAGTCCTAGAAGTTCCACATTTGGAAGCCAAAACACCAAGGAGTCTACCCCAATACTTTGGGAATCATTACTTCACCATTTGTAATCTTATTCCAAGCATTGTAAGACACTTAATCATGTTTTCTAATGTTCAAAGTTCTGAGTTTATGTTTATATTTGCTATGAGTGGCTAGTTTCTTTATACACTTGCTTAAATGATGTTGATTATCATACGATTAGTTAGTGATTGTGTTAACATGTTTTAATTCAATTTCAAGTTGATTCTAAGATCCAATTGTGCTAAAGTTTCATAGTGACATTTGTTAATCAAGTTTGACTAGTTGATAGTAATTGTAGAGGTCGAAAGAACTTATTGTTATTCAACTAGTTATAATCATTTTGTCTATGGATGATTGTTTTTACCCATTATTCTTGATTAAACAAAGGAACTAAGGTGTGGTTGTAATAAAGACGCTTTTTGATTATCAAGTTGGATTGATTGGAAACATCTAAAAGGTCGTAAGATTAGTTGTTGACAATCAATTGTACCCTTTTGTCTATAATTGGTTACCTTTTGTATTGACCATTTCTTAAGAAATTTGATAAACAAGGTGATGTTTTTGTGTTTAAGTTTATGAAAATAAACTTATGAAGCTTGAATTGATTGGTTAAACGTAATGCTTGTTTTTATGAACTAAAATCTTGACGAAGGTTTAATTTGTAAGAATAATAGATTAGAACACCAACTAATTATCACAACCAACATGTTAAGAGGTTAACACAATCATACTAATCAAGGATAAGAAGCTAGTTTAAGCAAGTGTAGCTTTTAATCTTCTGAATTTCATTATATCTATTTGCGTTGTTATATGTTTTGGATTGTCTTAGTTGATTCAAACTTGCTAATCAGATTCACTCAAATCCCTGCGAACGATCCCGACTTACCTTCATAATCTTGCTATAACGGACGAGTGCACTTGCTCGTATGTGTTATTGGTAGATTTGGTAATTCGTCTTTTATAAATTTAAAACTTGTACACACGTAGCACATCAAGTTTTCGGCGCCGTTGCCGGGGATTTGATTGTGTTTCAACAATTTTTGAATCCACATCAGTCGATTCATTCCAAAAAATATATATATATATAATTTCTCAGAAACTTCAACCGATCCGGTTGCCACACAACCGAACCGGTTGCGCCTTTAACCCAACCAAATTGATCTAACCGATGGGTCGCTCTTCGCAACCGATCCGTTTACCCTTTTCTGTCCAGAAAACAGTTTTCGTTGTTTGTCCGTGTGTTTAGATATTGCCTGGATTCTCTAGGTCATTGTATGAACACTCGTGCAGCGGGAATAGAACCAATTTCACCTCTTACCAACCCCGAACGTTTGATTCGAAGAAGAAGAAGAACACCCTTCATACCATTGGAAAATCGAGTACCTAGAACACCAAACCCACCATTTGATAACCTCGTAGAGGCCAAAGTCATTTACAACCCTTTCACCAATTTACCTTTTCCCATGGCGGACGATCAACCCATGTGGGGAACCAACCGAGGCGTAGCACCAACCCCTGGGAGTGCTATTGTTGCTGTCAACCTTGGTGACAACTTCACCGTGAAGGGTCATCATCTCTCCATGATCAAAGACCGTCAATTCGATGGCCGTGCGCGGGCCGAACCGCATAAGCACATTGCCGAATTCATAGAAATTTGCGGCATGTTTCGTTATGGCGATACCGATGACAATGTCATCAAACTCAAAATTTTTCCATCATCAGTCACCGGAGATGCTAAAGTATGGTACAATGAATTAACCACAGGAATTATCAACACTTGGGAGGAGATGAGGAAAGCCTTTGTGAGCCGATTATTTCCACCTGCCACGTTTGATCCATTAATGGGAGAAATTCGTGGTTTCACATAAAATTCCAACAAATCACTTGTCGAAGCTTGGCTTCGGATGAAAGATTTGCTTCGTAGTTGTCATGGACATGGATTATCGAAAGGAACCATTATCCAAATCTTTTACTATAGACTAGATGAAATATCTCAAGGCATCCTTGATGCTAGAGGAATTTTTCTCTATAAGACTCCTAACGATGCACACCAATTACTCGAAGATCGAGTACTTCTCAAACTCAATTGGTCTAAAGATTCCAAAACCAAACCTCTTCGAAAAACCGTTGCTTTTTTCAAAAACACCGATACCTCAAAACTCATGGAGAAAATGGAAGCCTTAACCTCAAAAATCGACTCGCAATATAAAGATATCAAAGAAGAAATGAAGGAAATGCGAGACGGATGTAACAATTGTGGAGGAAATCACCCATCGTCTGAGCGCGAAGATAAGCCTATGGGTGGACCTAACGAAGGAGAAGCAAATTATGTCCAAGGAGGATATCGTGGAGGAGGATATCGTAGTAATTATTACGGTCGAAATTCTAGAAATTGGCAAGATCGCCAACCAAGGGATGACAACCGTGATTATCAACCACGAACTGACAATCCACCACCACCAAACTCCGACAAAAAGATGGAAGAATCCAAATTCAAAAAAACCATGAGAGAATTCGTGGCTACTCAAAAATCTGCAAATGATTTCATCAAAAATCAATTTGTCAATCTCAAAGCCAAAGTTGAGCAAGGACAGAAAAATCATCAAGTATCTATCCAAGATCTTGAAAACAAATTTGGCAGACTTTCTGACCAACATTCCTCTCGACCATCTGGTTCGTTACCAAGTAACTCCCAATCCAACCCAAATCCATCAAATGATAAGACGTACCGTCCACCACAAACGAGAAATGAGCATATCAATGTTGTCTTCACAAGAAATGGTCTCTCGTACGATCCACCTCAAAATCCTAATGAAAATACTCCTATCACCCAAGATAGCGAGGATGAAGCTGAGGAAACCAATACAACTCAAACCACCAAAAAGAAAACCACACCATCTGTCAAGGCGTACACACCAAAAATTCCATATCCTC
The DNA here is from genome assembly GCA_910596185.1 of Chrysanthemum makinoi. NCBI lineage: Eukaryota > Viridiplantae > Streptophyta > Magnoliopsida > Asterales > Asteraceae > Chrysanthemum > Chrysanthemum makinoi. The sequence continues at coordinate 151,947,355 of OU343216.1, forward strand.
AACGCCTTAAGAAAGAAAAAAAGAAGAGCATTATAAGAAGTTCATTGAAATAATCAAAGAGGTTAGACTCAATGTTCCTCTCGTTGATGTCTTAGCCGGAATGCCCAATTACGGGAAATTCTTGAAAGAACTTCTTAATAACAAAAGCAAACTAGAGCAAATATCAGCTACTTTCCTTAACGAAGAATGCTCAGCCATTGTCCAAAACAAGATCCCACCAAAGCTCGGAGATCCTGGGAGCTTTCTTATTCCATGTACTTTCGGGAATAATATTCAATGCGATGCTTTAGCCGATCTTGGCGCAAGTATCAATTTGATGCCTTATTCACTGTATTCCAAGTTATGCAATAACAGCCTTAAACCAACAAAAATGAGCATTCGATTAGCAAATCATTCTTATCAATATCATGTGTGTATTGCCGAGAATATGCTTGTTCAAGTCGGTAAATTCATTTTTTCGGTGGACTTTGTAATCTTAGAAATGGAAGAAGATAGTAAAGTCCCACTCATCATATGAAGACCTTTCCTAAATACCGCCGATGCAATCATCAAAGTAAAAGGAAAAGAACTCAACCTTGGAATTGGAGAAGATCGAATTACCTTTCTAATTGATAAAGCGATGCGCTATCCACATTCCAGTGATGACACTTGTTTCAACATCGATGTTATCGATGAAGTCACTGACGAAGAATTGGGTGCGTTGCTCAACGAATCCGATCCATTCATGACTACTTCTGAAAAAATCAATGAAACAGACTATGACAAAGAGTTTGATGATTTCATGAAAGTAGAGTTCAAAGAAGTTAACACGGAGGAGGAAGAAATGGAGGAAGAAAATTTTGAAGAAATAACTTTCGATGACGAGATGAGAATAAAATCCTCTATCGAAGAACCACCAACTGATCTCGTGCTCAAACCTCTCCCTGATCATCTAGAATATGTGTACTTGGAGGAAATTTCACTTCTTCCAATAGTCATATCTTCATTACTCGAGGCCAATGAGAAAGAAAGTTTAGTTTCTGTCCTCAAAAATCACAAACAACCTTTCGCTTGGAAAACATCTGACATCCCAGGAATTAGCCCCAATTTCTACAAACAGAAAATCAATTTCGAAGATGGAATCAAACCTGTTGTTGAACGTCAATGTTGACTCAATCCCAACATGAAAGAATTTGTCAAAAAGGAAATCATAAAACTTCTCGATGCTGGTATAATTTACCCAATCGAAGATAGTCCTTGGGTGATTCCCGTTCACTGTGTTCCCAAGAAAGGAGGGATGACGGTTGTGACTAATGAACGGAATGAACTAGTCCCCACTAGAACTGACACTGGTTGGCGCGTTTGTATTGACTATCAGAAATTAAATAAAGCCACCAGAAAAGATCATTTTCCACTCCCGTTCATGGATCAAATGCTTGAAAGACTAGCAGGAAATAAATTCTTTTGTATCCTCGATGGATTTTCAGAATATTTTCAAATTCCAATCGATCCTAATGACCAAGAAAATACCACTTTCACTTGTCCTTTTGGAACCTACGCATATCGGCGTATGCCTTTTGGTCTTTGTAATGCACCTGCGACTTTTCAAAGGTGTATGATAGCCATATTTATAGACATGCTCGAAACCTCCATGGAAGTTTTCATGGATGACTTTTCAGTCTTTGGACACTCATTTGAAGCTTGTCTTTCCAATCTTGATAAAATGCTTGAAAGATGCAAAGCTACACACCTTGTCCTTAACTAGGAAAAATGTCACTTCATGGTGACCGAAGGAATTGTGCTTGGCCACAAGATCTCCAGTGCAGGCATGGAAGTAGATAAAGCAAAAATTGACATTACCACGAAACTTCCACCACCAACTAACGTTAAAGCCGTTAGAAGTTTTTTAGGACATGCCGGTTTCTACCGCCGCTTTATCAAAGATTTTTCTAAAATATCTCGTCCGATAACAAAACTTCCCGAGAAAGATTCTATCTTTGACTTCAATGCAGATTGTATAAAAGCATTCGAAACGTTGAAACATCAACTAACTAGTGCTCCGATCATGGTTTCACCTAATTGGTCACTACCCTTCGAACTTATGTGCGATGCCAGCGATTTTGCTATTGGAGCTGTCTTAGGCCAACGAGAAGGAAAACACTTTCGGCCCATATATTTTGCTAGCAAGACACTGAATAGTGCTCAGCAAAATTATACTGTCACAGAAAAGGAATTACTGGCAGTAGTTTTTGCGTTCGACAAATTCCGATCCTATCTTGTGCTCTCAAAAACAGTCGTGTTCACCGATCACTCGGAACTTAAGTATCTGTTCACCAAGCAAGATGCTAAACCGCGTCTTATCCGATGGATTCTGCTACTCCAAGAATTTGACATCGAAATCAAAGATAAGAAAGGAGCAGAGAATCTAGCCGCTGATCATTTATCACGTCTTGAAAATCCAGATCTTGAGGAGTTAAAGGAAGAATAAATCGATGATTACTTCCCCGATGAAACTCTCATGACCGTCGATGGAAATGACGATCCTTGGTTTGCTGACTTTGCGAACTATCTCTGGAGGAATTCTCGAAAAGGTTTAACTCACGCTCAAAAGAGCAAATTCTTTTCGAACGAAGTACTACTTTTGGGAAGAACCATATCTTTTCAAAATGTATCCTGACGAAATGATCCAAAGATGTGTTTCTGGTTCCGAAACCCGCAAGATTCTTGACGAATGTCATCATGGCCCAACTGGGGGACATTATGGTCCTTCCACCACAACTAAAAAAGTTTTTGATGCTGGATTATAATGGCCAACAATATTCAAAGAAGCACATACACTTGTTCAGATTTGTGATGCTTGCCAAAGAACAACCAACCTTTCGTGAAGAGACGAAATGCCGTTGACAAGCATTCAAGTGTGTGAAATATTCGATATTTGGGGAATAGATTTCATGGGACCATTTCCTAAATCCCACAAATACAAGTACATTCTCCTTGCTATAGATTACGTGTCCAAATGCGCAGAAGCTGAAGCTTTACCAACAAACGATGCTCGCGTTGTCGTTAATTTTCTCAAAAAGCTTTTTTCTCGTTATGGAATCCCCAAAGCCTTGATAAGCGATCGAGGAACCCATTTCTGTAACCAAAAAATGGAGAAAAACTTGAAATGATACGGAGTTTATCATCGATTCGCGACTGCTTATCATCCAAAAACCAGTGGCCAAGTTGAAAATACCAACAGAGCTCTTATAAAGAATACTCGAGAAAACAGTGAAGGAAAATCCTTCAGTGTGGTCGAAGAAACTTGACGATGCTCTGTGGGCATTTCGTACGACTTATAAAACTCCTATCGGTACAACTCCTTACAGACTCCTGTATGGAAAAACTTGTCATTTGCCGTTCGAAGTTGAACATCGTACTTACTGGGCTATCATAAACTGTAACACCAATCTCAGAATAGCTGGTGTGACAACTCATAAATTCCTCGATGCGTCTTAATTGGAGAAACGTCGATTTGAGCGATCGTTTTAATTAATTTGACATACGAGTCGTATTATATATCTTTTTTATTGGAAATAATATTTTAAGAACAATGGCGTAACTCTCGAGTCATGAATTCTCCGTTTACTAGTCAAAACGAACCTCGAACCTATTATAACGAAATTTTTACAAAGTTACATATAGGGTCCTGGTGATAGTTTTCATTGCCGCCCCTTGTATTTCAAGTGTACAACTTTTGTCCCTCGTAGTACTATATATACCCCACCTCCTCACCACTCTCTCATTTTTACCTCACCCTTTCTCTCACTACAAAACACACACAAACAAATCTCTCTCCCCTTATCTCTCTAAAAATCCGGCCACCCAATTAGGGTTCCGGCGCCATCAAGTTTTTCGGCCAACTTCCGGCCAACTCCAAAAATTACACCACCCACCTCAATCAATAGATCCGGCCATTGTGGTTCTAATTTCATGCAACACGCACCTTATATCATTCTAACGCGCTCCAAATCTTGAAATATAGATTCGGATCTTTAGGGTTTTATGGGTTAACGTTCTAAAAAGTCTAGCTTGGTCTTGGCTACGAGTAGTACTCGTAAAGAAGCCACCACATCTCTCTAGTCTCTTGTTGTTTTCTTTCCCTCTCATTTCTCTTATGGTAAGCCGAGAGCCCTCTTTGTTATTTTGTTATTATCATTCTTTCGACCTAAAAACTGGTTAATAAATCTCTTGCTAATGTTTTCGTAGAATAATTGAAAGTGAGATTAACAAACCGAATTGAAATAATCTATATTAAAAATGTTTTTAACTAGTGTTTCGTGTGGTTAAGCAACATGGTAGCGCTCGATTTCAGGATTCTTTTATTTCGTGATGCTTGTGGTTAATAAATCAGAAAAAGGGGAAACATGGGTTGCATTTTGTGGGTCTCGAAAAGTTGTAACTTGTTTAGGACGATGGGTATCTTGATTTGGATTTAGATTGGTGTTGCTTCTTGTTGAGTTGGGTACTTGGTTTGACTCGGTCAAACCTCACGGGTCGGGACAAGGGTTTCGGGTCAATGATAGAATGGGTCTTATAAGTCTTGCTTATCGAGTCAGATTTAGGTCACCATTGGGTCGGTCTAATGACCATGGGTAAGCTTTTGAATCTGTTGGGCTCAAGGCTCAGTTGGGTGGATCTCGTGTCTTGTTTTGCTCGGGTTTGGAGCTAAGTTGTTGGTTGACCAACATATATCATTAGTCTCGTGTTTGACCCGAAGGATAAAAATAATGTTTAATTTGTTTTGATTCATAAATCGGTTATATGGCACAAGTAAAAATGAGTTACGGGTTAACTAGATTACGAGTATTACTTGAATAAGATTTAATAAACTGTAAATCGTGAACGGTTATTCATATAGAAAATCAAAACGGATAATATTGAACTAATTAAGATTATATGACGGGTTGAATGTACATGAGTTATCGATCATTAACGAAATGTAAATAACATATGTATATATATATATATATATATATATATATATATATATATGTATGTATATATATATATGTATAAACTTAACAACTTGATTCGCTGACAAATCACTTATACGTCTATAATAGGGTAAGGCTATTGCGATACCCGATATTAGACGTGGTCGAATGACGAATAAGTACATATAAAACGGAATGATAAACTATGATTGATAATTAATAACGGATACTACATATATGATATAACTTATAAGTATTTAACTATGTTTTATAAACTTGGAATAACTATTTGATAACAAGTTATATTGATTAGTAGGTTGTACTTTATTATGCGTTTCGGTTTAAATGAGTTTAATATATTTGTTTCGCGATATGCTTAAATATTCTATTTTCTCATATTAACTAATAGGAAAATAATTAGACATATATTGTCAATTAATACGATTTTACCCAATTATAAATCTTTTATCAACTGCGAATAACTTGTGTTCTATATAAACAAGTCAACTTTTATAAACTTGTTTGAAAATATTATTTTGATAAGATAACTTATTTAAGTCATGATGGTTTAAGAATAAACAAACGTGTCATTTATAGTACACTATTTACTATACCATATATGAAGTACTTTCGGGTAAACTTGTATAATTACGAATAACGATTGAGAAAACTTTATTAATTGAGTGATAGATGGAAACTTGTCTTTTATTATTAAACATGTGCGTTTGGGGATTATTGGGTAAATTACCGAAACTTACTAATTAACCTATTTATTTTATATAAATAGTTTTCGTCAATTCCTAGTCTTTGACTAGCTTGAGTATTGTCGGTATTTCTTAACTTGGTCAATGTCTTTTCCCTTTTTGGCGTGAGTTATGGTCTGTATGTCTCGATTTTGTCGATGTTTGCTCTTCTTTCGCGTGAGTTGTACATCGCGTGTATGTTTCTTACCACCACACAAAACGTTAAAGCTAAGCTTTTAAGATATTAATTATAAACTTTTGGGAACGATAATGGACTTTTGAAAGTAATGACATGAATGATCCACGAAAACTACGACACATTATCTTTTATCAACTTATTTATCATATGAGCTGTATTTTAAGATTATCATATACGCATTAGGTCGTGTCACTTCTATTCTATTGTACTCGTCGTACACCTATCTTGATAACGTAGAGATTAGCTTTAGATGCCAGTCGTGTCAATAGTGAATAGTACATTGCTGTGGCTAAGGTGAGTTTCATAGCCCCACTTTTATCTACGTTTTTAACTAAATTGGGGTGAGAATCATGCTACTGTTTTTGGATCTTTAAAACTATTTGGATTTGCTTATGTGCCTGACTGTTTAGATAGATGTGCGGTAGTTGTTGCCTTAGACTAGGGTACCGTTACCTAGCTAAGAATAGACCTCTACCTCGACCTAGTCCGGGGTTGGCAACTGTTCTAGACGTTGCCACGACAGTGCTGGACTAGAGTCGTGGGGCCCGAGTGATCCCTGGATGCGTGATATGGATTGTGATCCAGGTAGGATCGGCTGGTGATCCGGTTAGGATCGGTTGTGAACGGTGTTTATCTATCTCAGGTCTTGCATAGCAAATCAACTTCTACAGGTCCACTATGTTTTATTGAATTTAAACCTATGAACTCACCAGCGTAAGCTGACCTTTTTAGCATGTGTTCTCAGGTTTAAGGCGATAGCTCACTATTGGAAGACGCTTGGCAAGGGTCATGGTCATAGGCAACTCTGATGAATAAACGGGACCGCTTTAATGTAAACTTAACATTTTGAATTAATGAATCTTATTCTAAATAAATGGGATAAAAACCATTCTTTGTACCTTATGTTGTGATACCAAGATTGTAGCACCCAAAGGCTCGCATGCTTCCGCTAGACCGTATTTTCTGGGTGTTACAGATTGGTATCAGAGCCTAGGTTATAGAGAACTGGGTATATTTTCAAAACCTAGACTATAACCACTTTTTGAAAACTTAGCCGTATGACCGCCACATGCCTGCCTGCCGAGCTGAAGCCTTGCGTATGACTAGTTTAAGGATATAGATGATTGAGAACACATTAGACGAATTGATTGATAAGATGATTGATGAGATGTTTATGGCTTAATTAATGAACGGTTTGATTGAACACTTGATTGAGCGTGTGCCCTGTTAGTAGACGATTTAAGTCTGCCTATCTTAGTAGTTCACTCTAAGCATTTCACATGCTTATACACACACAGTAAGCATGTCCTCTTGCTTACGCATACCCCATAAGCATTTCCATATGCTTATGCACGCCCTATAAGCATTTCACATGCTCATACATGCACAGAAAACATGTCCTCATGTTTTCGCACGCACTATACCTTTCACAGAGTGTGGAGTCCCAAACCTTAAATCTATAACACTTAGCTTATATTAAGTAGTTTCCTTGGGTATATCCATAACAATAAATAGAAAACTTTGTATGAGTATACACAAATACGTGGGATCTATTGGAATGTACTTGGAAGATTAAAGTGAACAAATGAACACAGAATGTGATAACCAATAATTCAACATTAATTATCAATAATGCGGATACTCTCAATGTATCATGGTTAGGCAATTTCCTTGCGTAATCTCACCACTTGATTTAAAACTTTCACATTAGTAGTGGTCGTAGAAATGATTTGGGAATATAAAGGAAATGGTACTATTATAACTAAGTCAGGGAGTCACAAGTGAGACCTTTTGTCTCGAGAACGTGAGTTCCACGGTTAAGTTTTGATGAACACGAGTCTAAAATGCGTTAAAGCTAATAGAACATGTAAACTGGTGTGTTGGTATCGTGTGTTGTGTCATGTTCACGTGTTTTGCATCTTATCATGTTTATGTGCTCCTGGTCATAACTAGATGATGGGTTATAATGGCTTTGACGAGTTCGAAGGGTGTATAGTCTCGTGTCACAAATTTTGGGTTGAAACTCTCGTAAACCATCGTTTTATTCTTTAGTATTGTCAAACAAGTGGTAATTGGTTTTGATTATTAATAATGAATTCATGTCCGCTAGTGTTATAATAATATGCGAACCCAGTAAGTGTTTTCAGATAATAAATTGGACTAACGTGTGATTATTTGGTTAACGTTGAATCATTGATATGAATCAGATTTTTAGAATCGGAAGACATTTCAATTAACAGCCTTAATTGAATAACAAATTAATTGTGGTGTTTTGGGTAATTGGTAAGTTATTGACAAACATTAGATTTGATACCCGCTAATTGGTTGTGTTTGGGAAATTGAAAGAGTCAATTGAAAATGTTTAATGGTGTTGGGTATGTTTGATTGTCTGTTTAGAAGGCGAGATTGGTATGAGATTGTTTGGAGGATTAATTAGAATTGTGAAAATTTTTTATTTTGAACTTAATGATATATATGTCAACCTTGCGTTATGTCAGGTGTTATCGTGACTTTCTAGTCTCGACTGACCCCGACAATGCCGTATCTTGGTCTTTAGTATTTATTTGGGCAATACGATTGTGTAAAAGCCGAGAGTCATAACTCGGACTTTGGAACTCGAAACGAATAATGACTCAAAATTTATATTGATATTTATTTTGAAATTTATTTTGGAATTTATATAGAGATGAATAAATTTACATTGAAATTTAAATCGACATTTATATATATATATATATATATATATACTAGTAAATAGTACTAGAAAATATAGATGATAAATGGTTTTGTACTAAGCATTCGATAACAAGGCTCGCCTTGTTATTTGACATTTTAAAAAGGGGAGCCAACGTTTAAAAATAGAAATGTTTTGTAATAAATAAGTCATTAAATGTTTCGACGGCACGTTTATCGAAGGGTGTCATTTAGGAATATTTAATGTCATTTATGTGTTGTGCGTGGGTTACGGATGAACTAACATTAATAGCATCGATCCACGTGGATAACGGACTTATTAGGTTGACGAACCTAATAAGCGCCCGCTATGTACGTGGAATAACGCTACTAATGGGTGAATTATTCTTATGACTCGTTAGGATGTGTTTGGTTTTGGGATAATAAGAGACATGAATAAATGGTTGAGTTTATCGAGTTGACGAATTCGATAAGATCTAACTATTTATTCCGAAACTTATTAAACTATAAAGTTTATCATTCAGACGTCTCATTGTGTCATTATGAGTTGCATTGTGGTTATTTGAGTGCATTCATGGTGCTTGTCGAGTCGATACCACACACACACACACAATGATACCTAACGCTAATAACTAAATGGAGCAACGAGATATTTTTGAGATAAGAAAATGAATACATTTTGGGCATATAACATTGAAGTTGGGAATATATATATTAAGAATTGGTTCTAATAATTGATTGTGCCTTGCTTAATAAAAATTCATCGAACCTCAAATGAATATAGACTGATCACCTATATTCAGCCAGAGATAGCATGACATGGATTGATCACCTATGTCCGTCTCAAAGGTGAATTTTTAAAATACTGGGAATTGTTATAACAAAATTATGTTCGGGTTTAAGATTGGTTTTAAGAACGATAAAATTTAGGTGGACTCGCACACTTACACTCACCAAACATCACGAGAGCCCGCACTCACACACGACACACTGGCATCGTAACACCTCTTGAATCGTAACACTTCTGTCATCGTTATACGTCTCCGTTTTTGTGAAATTCTTGTTTGTAACACTTGAGCGTAGTTCGCCATAAGTCGGGTGAGACCCGATTGGCACTGTTTTCATCCAAATTGTTTTTCGACATGAGCCTCGTTGATCCTATTCGAGCATTTGAAATTTTTTTGAGCTGTTTTGGGTTTGGTCTTGACTATTTTGGATTCGGTTTTGGATTTTGGTCCTTGGGTTTTTGATTTTGTGATTTTGATCTCGTTCCGAGTTTTAACTCATCATTTGATTTCGAATCATCATTTGGCCTCGAATTATTATTCGGCTCGGCATTCCATGCCCCAAAATCCTCAACTAATTCCAAAAAATGATTGTCAACGATGTACCAAGGTTCACGACCTATGAACACGACCTCAGCGACTATCAACAAATATACTCTTACCGCATCCTCATTTGATAACTTTGAAAATAGTTTATCGTTCTCAAACAACTGTAAAAGCTCACTCCCTTTTACAGTAACCTTTCTTAGAAACTGTTTTTCAGGAAAGACACGCAAACCAAAAGGACTGCGCTCAATTTCTACAGTGGCAGGCAAAGAACCAAAACGAAATCCGGTCATCAATAGAAAGTCTCCACGACCGAATTGCAATAAATTATTCCCAATTCTGTACAAAATGAGGGGGACAAGAATCAAGCAGTTGAGGGATATATACCTGGTGTTGTAAAACAAAATTCACCAAATGATTGTCATTGCCTTGTTTAGGAATATCTAACCATGGCCAAAAAACAGTTGCACTAAACAACCTCATTCGATCTGGATTGCTTAACAACTTAGACTTAATCTTTGAAAGCAACTTAACCTGGGAACGAACCGTTACCTTAGCATCAAAGAATCCGACTAAGTTTGCCATTTGGGACTTTAATTGACTAGTAATTAGGGTTTCAGTTAGGGTTTCAGTTAGGGTTCGAGTATATTAAAGGTTTAGGATTTTGATTTCACTTTTTGATTTGTGTTTTGGGGTAGTAGAGTGTTGGTGTGTGTGTATAAATATTTTTAAAAAGTTTAAAATTATAATTTTGAAAAGTTATGTAAAAAAAGTACAAAATGGTACAAAAGTATAAAGTAAAAAAAATCGCTAACATTATTTCGCTTAAGTCGCTCAGCATTGGGAAGGCGCTAAAAGTATAAAAAAATATTTTAGTAAGTTTGACTTTTTTTTACTAAAGGACAAAAAAGAATTTCGCTAATGAAGGCACGTATACCACTAAAGCATATGTTAAAACTAAGAAAATAAAATTTAATATAACCATATAGGTTCCTATGCAAGTATACTTATTCTAAGCTAATGTTATTTAGAGATAAGTTTTAAGAAAGTCATACCTCTAATGCAATTATGAGTGTCCTTTTCTTTTGACAAAAAAATGTCGATACACAACTCCGGTTCCTTCGATATCTAGGTGATAGTTTAAGATACTTTCTTAGGAAAGGTAATCTTGTTACCCAGGTGTGACAACTCGTAATTTCAGGTCATTTCTCAAATTTACGATTTATCTCGGGAATTAACTATTCACTGGTTACTATTCATCATTTTTCAAGTCAGTTTGCGACTTTGAGAGGTTATTTTAAAATTTTACTATTTACGAAACACTATTCATTCCCGGAGAAAAATCACTATTCATGATTCACTATTCATCATTTTTTGTAAACTAGGTTTACGAGTATCAAACTCGCGTAACCGTAAGGGTTTAGCTGCGTATTCATGAAACATCATTGAGAACTTCATATAGACTAGAGTTAGTCTACATATCATCAGTAACATCATCATCATATTAGTTAATGCATGGGTTTGCATATTTCATTAACGTATATTTTTCTATTAAATAAACGCTATCGCACGATCATTTATTTTGAATAATTGATCCGACATTTCCAACAATTGTCCTGATATATTTTTATACTCCTTTTAAGACTATAAAAATTATATTATTAGTTTACCCAATGTTTTGAATTTATTTTGTATATAAATTGTTATATATATATATTTACGACGATTTTCGTAAATTCAACTCGATAATTATTTATTCACTCAATTCTTATGAGAAATGTATTTTTTATAATTTTTAGGACTTCTATATAAGGTTTTGAGATAAAAACCAAGAAGTAATTAGTACCTAGTTACCTTAAACCTCATCATAGTACTAGTAAGCTTCTTATAATTTTGATTACACTTTCATCATCTTACTTGAGCTATTATTATCATGCTAGTACAAAAACATGCAAGTATCATATGTATTTATACCACTTTTACTTGTTTTTACTTCATATTATAAGTTTTAATCATCCTATAATTATTCCCATGAAACCTATCATTGTTGACGAAGTTTAGGAACCCATGACACCCTAAGAAGATGTATGGTAAGATTAGAATAGATTTGGTGTTGATTTGAAGTGGTTGAAACAAGATTTATGCAAGAAAAATCAAGTTAGACGATAAAAATATAGTTGCTGTCCATTTTTGTAAAATCTGGAAATTTTGACAGGTCATGGAATATTTTGGTTTATATTTTCATAAAATATAATTTAAAACGAAACCGTGGTCACTTGAACGGGTTAAAACGGATTTATAACGAAGAAGTTACGCTATTTTCAAGTTTAACGACGAAAACTATTTTCTGAAAATGTATGTGCTGTCAAGGGTTTTTCAAAGGTCAAAAATGAGTTTTAAACATAATCGAAATGAGTCGATTTATCACAAATATATTAGTATTTATTAACACGAAACTAAGGATATATAAAACGTAGAAAACCAAGCTTTAACGACTAAGTTACACGCATTTTAAATATATGGCTATCGTAACTATTTTACACAAGTAATAACACTACATATTTTTATTAGTCCAAAATGGTTATCGCAAGTGACCATGTTTGGAGCGATTTTTCATATCGATAGAATATTTTTGAGAAAACGATGTCTACTAGTAAAAGTGAGTTCGCCTATTCTAGTTTCCAAAATGTTCAACCGTTTGCCAAGCGAAGTTATAATGAATAATATACGATCACTCAAAAAGTAGTCATTTTCGTGAATTGTCAAAGTGTATTATTTTACGACGAAAAACTATAATTTCTTAATAAATCACTAAACGACTATCGTAGGATATTATTTCAACGTAAGTACTTATAAAGTAATTTATAACTTGATAAGACGTTATAAACTTATTTTTCGACGATAAACTTTATTTTCAAAATGCACAAGTGGTATGGATATCATATGAGTTTGCATGCACAACATTATATCATGACTTATATTAGGTCATATCATTCATAATAGGTTGCAGTTAGAGATTGCGCCACATTTCAGTGTATCCACTTTTGCCATCATAATCATTGTACCAAGTGAGTTTTCATAGCCCCGTTTTATTCAAGTTTATATTTCATTTCAAACCTACGGGGGAGAATACATTGCACATCATTTTATTACGAGCCCAAGTATATCAAATTCATTTACATTGCTTAAGTTACCTCATTGCCAATTCAATGTCCCCATTTCATAATCATGAACCGTTAATTTCGGAAGAAGCGAGAGTGAGTGAATAGATCTATTGAGGGTGACTCCTCCATCTGGGTTGGTGGTTCCAAGCGGTCAACGGATGCATTTCATTTAATATCAGAATTTGAGTTGTTTGGCAAACACTCTATTGGGGCGAACATCATGATCAGTCTAGCTTCGGTGTCATGTGCTTATAGCAATTGTATCATTTTTATGTGACATATTTGTCATACATGGCTTATACTTGTGGTGGTTGTATAAAACATTTACATAAACTCTATGAACTCACTCAACCTTTGTGTTGACACTTTTAGCAATGTATTTTCGGGTATCTAAGGCATATACTTCATGGCATGCATGTGAACTTATCATAGAGTCGCGGTGACGACGCGTCTCACATGGGATTTATGCATTTTAAAAACATCGTTTTTTCCGCAAATGTTGACTAACTTTTGGGACCTCTCTTTTGTAAACTCTGAATGTTTTATTATATCAAACGATGTGTTTTCAAAACGACACTTTAGGTCGTTCAATATAACTGTAACTGTGATGCTATGGCAGTCATCCCCCAGGAAGTCCATTCCGCTGCATAACAAGTATTTTGGGGGTGTGACAGATTGGCATCAGAGCAAGAGTTATAGAGAACTAGGTTGTATCATTGACCCTAGACTATAACTACATCATCATAGCATCTCATCATTTCATCATAAGTGCATATTCACTATGCATGTGGTTTCATACGTACATTTTGCAGGGTATTTACTCTCATTTCAAATCGATTGTCTCATTGATGTCTTCAGATACCTATTCCATTATTTTTTTCTTCAGACTCCAACGTGGAGAATGCCTTGTCATTCCCTATCACAAATTTAACATCAGTTGACTCATCACCGATAACATCGAATGCAGAGATAAAACCTTTAAAGAGGGTGAAGTCACTCTCAATCCTTTGTTTCACCACCAACATGTCGAGTTACACGCTATTCACACATTAAGTCACTAAACCATCATACATTTGAAGCACTTACGACATCTCATAACCCATCGTCTAGAAACCATCAATCATTTTGAAATGTAACCTCAAACTTATCACCTCCTATCACATCTCTGTAGAGCGTTTATTAGTAACATAGGACTTTGCTACGTCTCACCCTTCCTATTATTTTGAAGAGTTATGGCGCCGAAGAAAGCTCCACCAGCTATGACACAAGCTGCTATCCAAAAGTATGTAGAGGATAGTATAGCTAGGGCACTAGAGAAAGAACGGGCAATGGTAGCTGCTACTGCCGAGGTTGCCGCTGCTGCTGAAGCTGCCAGACTTGCTACTGCTGCAGGGGTTGCAGGAAGGTATAGAGTTCGAAATTGTACATACAAGGACTTTAAGAGCGGTGATCCCCCAAAGTTCAAAGGCACAGAAGGAGCCACTGCTATGATCCGTTGGTTTGAAAAGATCGAGTCTGTATTTCTTCTATGCGATTGCCCAGATGACTGCAAAGTTAAGTTCGCCATTAGTACACTCTTGGATAAGGTAATGTCATGGTGGAATTCTTATGCACAGCCTATTGGTATGGAAAATGCTTACAAGCTCACATGGGATCAATTCAAGAGGTTGTTGACTAAGAAGTATTTTCCGCGCACTGAGGTGAAGAAATTGGAAACGGAATTTTATGAGTTAGTGACTGTTGGTTATGACATCGAGACCTACATCAGAAGGTTTCAAGAGTTGGCTGCTTTATGTCCATCTATGGTTTCGAACAATGAGAAACTACTGGAAAATTTCATTGGAGGGCTTCCACAAAGTATTTAAGGAGATGTAACTTCTTTCGATC
>OU343216.1:151962427-151987082 GCA_910596185.1 Chrysanthemum makinoi
GATCCGTAATTTTGACCAAACCACAAGGACGATTTATGTAATTAACTCTTCTTTTTAAGCTTTTCAAACTCTTCTTTCAAAGCTTCATTCACAGCTTTTGTATGATCTATTTCTCTCCTAAGAATAATTATATCATCATTATATTTAGACTCATTTTCTCTATAATGCTCAAGTTGTTTTTCTAATACAGCTATGCCTCTCCTAAGGTTTGACACAAAGATAATTAGCAGTGATACAACTCTTGTCTTTCATTAGAATATAGATCATTAAGCCTTTCAACTTCCCTAGCGTTCTACATGTTTTAGAACAACTTTCAAAATTTTGTACCTCGTGAGTCGAGAAAGCCATGAGAGCATGTTCTCGTAGCAATGAAAGCACCATCTGAAGCTTGTTCCTCTTGTTCATCAACCATGAAACTCCAATCATAGCTAACACCATCAATAGCCAACATTGCCTTTGGTTCCTCCACAGTTGGTTCCTTCTTTTGCTTGTACCAAGTAGACTTGTTGTCTTGCTTCCTTGGTCTTCTCGCACTCTCTAGCAGCAAATGTCCCAACTTATACGCTGAAACACTTACTTTCTTTTGTCAAACCCCAGCCACCACCATTGATGTGAATTGGTTTGCCGCTTTTCTTGTAGAATTTCCTAGCCCTCATGCTGCTAAGAGCTATCTCGCCACTTTATGTCCATCTCCTCCAAGTCATCTTCATCAATTTGCTCTATGTCTTCATGAAAAACAGAGCATTAACTTGAGTGGATAAAAGCATAAAAGGTAGGAACTCCAATACCAGAACCTTCTTCTTTGAACCTCTAGGGTAACACTAACATTACAAGTGGAAACCGTCGAACCATCGTGGGCAAAATCATCATCATTGTCAAGATCGACCATCACTGCCAACAGAGGTTGACAACAATGCCAAGCTACTAGAGCTTGTACCAAGTTTCCCGGCCTTCTTCAACCTTTGTTCAATAAGTTTGAAGTTGTTGTAAAGATCATTGAGCTTCATAGTTTCAATATCTCTGCTTTTATTTTCCCACTGTAACATTAGTATGAAACTCACAGAAAACTCCTTAGAAACTTCATATTTAGGTCTTCCTTATCTACCTCAATTCCAAACACAGTTAATTGTGTGACAATCTTCTGGAGTTTGGTGAAGATGCTATCAAGAGAGTCATTGCTTGAAGCATAGAAGTTTTCATAGCTTTGCTTCAACAATGTCTTCAGGTTCTTTTGTAGCATCATTGCCACCAAACACCGAGCAAAACACTTCAAAGAGTTCTTTGTTGCCCTGAACTTGCTAAAGGCAATGATCCGTCTCTTGGAAGAGTCATTAGCAACAAACTTCTGGCCTTCGTGTCATTCTTCTTCTTGCTCTTTCATCATTAGTTTCTCGTGCAAGAATGTTACTACTTCAAGATCACCAACTTTCTCAGCTTCGAGTTTGGAAGGAATTACCATTTTGAATGATTTCCCATAGAGCATAATCTTGAATGAGAAAGTATTGCTCAATCAGAATCCTCCACATCTCAAACTCATTAAGTTTGAGCTAAGGAAGTTTAGCAGAGTTGACTGGTTATTTTCCATCTTCATTGATTGGAGCGCAGTTAAGCTTATTCCTTAGATCTTCTAAAACAAAATATCAGAACCTTCGCTCTGATACCACTTGATGGATCTGGACACACACCTTGTGTCAATGATATTTTGTGTAATATTAATAAGCACGCGAAATTTACTTAGTAATACTTAGAAGACAGATTGTATGATGTATTATAAGTGAACACAGATTAAACACAAAACTTAAGCTCCAATATTATTAATGAATAATATGAGTGATCTTGCTTATCACTACGGTTACATCTTGAAGCCTTTGTGGATAATACGTATGTATGTATATGTGTCTAAGACAATGACCTAGGACCTCCTTTTATAGTACAAGGAGTCCTTTACAAGAAAAGTATAAAGCTAACAATATAGAATATACACAAGATCTTTTCTATACTTATCTAGACACGTTTTCTTAACCATTATCTAATAGCAGTGGTAATTAATGTACCAACAGTGGTAATACGTTTCCACTACTAGTGCAATCTAAGCAGTGTCTTCCAAAGCTATCAGTGGTAACAGATTATTCCCAACAAATGTTAGTACCCAGAGACTTCCACTCAACACCAAAGACTTTTAGACACAAAAATTTTACGGATTTAGCATTCCAATACCTGTTACCAAGTACTGAAATCTACCCACATCAAGTCCTTTTGTTAATAGATCAGCATAGTTGCCATCAGTATGAATTTTGACAATTTGAATTAGTCCTTTTTCATAACAATCTCTTATGAAATGGTGTCTAATTTCAATATGTTTAGTCTTTGTGTGTTGAACTGGATTCTTAATAATGTAAACGGTACTGCTATTGTCAATATGAATGATGGTATTCATGAAATTGTACCCATAGTCCAAAAGTTGATTCCAAAGCCATAGAACTTGAGCACAAAGAACTTGCGTGCCAGCCTACATACTCGGTTGATGAATTAGCCACCATTGTTTGTTTCTTGCACCGTCATGACACTAATTTGTTGCCAAGAAATTGGCATCCACCAGTCGTAGATTTTCTATCCAAACTAGCTCCAGCATAGTCACTATCTGAGTAAGTAACCAAATCTAGAGGAGATTCTCTAGGGTACCATAATCCTAGAGTGGGAAATGCTTTAAGATATCTGAAAATATTCTTCACATCACCAAGTGAGAGAACCCGGGAGTGACTTAAAACCTTGCACAGCACACCGCAAACATAATATCTGGTCTAGATGATGTTAGATACATCAAAGAACCAATCATAGACTGCATATGTGTACATCAACCGCCACCACTATTTTCTTTCAATAGTTGATGTGTAGTCTTGTCTCATAGGGTGCTGGATGACTTTACATCAGTGAACTTGAACTTCCTTAGTATCTCAGCCACATATTTATCTTGATTGATGAAAATACCATCTGGCCTTTGCAATCAAGCAAGCATAATCATCTTTAGCAACAATGTTGTTCATATCAAAGCTATATAAGTTGCCTTTTCTAGGAATCTTAAGAAGAATCTGACTTTCATCAAGCATCTTAAAATCCTTAGAGAGAACAAAACACATATCTTTGGTAAAAAGAACATTGTTTTGCTTGTCACACATTTGTGACACACTAAAAAGATTATACTTAAGCTCATTTACATACACCAAAGTCCAAGTTACCAGTTTTGATGACTCATTTACCAGCAACCTTTCCATTAACTCCACCTCCAAAGTGACATATTGTCCATCATAATGTTTAAAATTTGACAGATAGGACTTGTTTCCAACATGTGCCTTGAACATCCACCGCCGTGTAGCCTTGATCCGATCTTTTGTCCTTGGATGTTCCTGCATGTAAAAGAAAAGAGTTAGTTTCTTTTGGGGACCTAAGCCATGATTGACTTGGATCTGCCTTGTGTATCAATATAGTTAAATCTATCAAAGGTCATTGATAAACCATTGGGATTGGTTGGAGAGGTTGTTCCTTTAGGTTTCCATTCCCAACGCCCCGAGGCCTTCACAGATTGCCCATGTCCCCCTTTTTCTTGTTTACAACCCTTGCAGTGGGAACTTTTGAATAAGCAGTGGAAACTGCTGGTTTGGTTTTAGGTACCCACTGTTGGTTATAATGAACCTTTTTATTTTGAAAAGTTCTTTTCCCTCTTTGTGCAGATTTTGCAAAAGTTATTTTGGATTTTGCACTTGTAACAGGTGACTTAGGGTGAGCAGTGTTAACAGTTTTTGAAGTGGCAAAAGTTTTGAGGCCACTTCTTAGTTGAACTGATCTTGGGATCATTTGACTATGTTAATTAGGGTGTAAATTGTTCTTAAACCTGTTAGTCTCCACCCTTTTATTCCCATGTACTTCCCTTCTCCCAATATGATAGTCACAATAAGCATGTAAATGATCAAAACTACCACAGATATAGCATGCTTTATTGTACATCACAAAATTACTACCTAGTTGTTGAGATTTAACATGATTCCAACTCCTTTGGTTACCCATAGGAGCTGATGGCTTGTTCCTATACATCTCAACATACCTTATAGTTGGTCTAGGTTTGTTAACCGTTTCCTAGGTTCCTCTGTAATAGTATTAACAACTTTTGGGATAGAAGCATCTACATTCTTTTTAACATTCTTATCAACAACTGATGAGTCACTAGCACTTTCAAAAACATCAGTTTCAAGCTTAACATGTTCCTCATTTTTCACAAATGTATCCTTTAGAGGACCATATTCACGTTCAAGATCCTGAAAATCTTCTAAGCCTGTATGAGCTAAATCTATGCCTGGAGGTGATGGAACACCTCTGAATGGTGGTGGCACAATATTATAACCCATACCTGATTTAACTTTACTCTGTATTTGAGCATTCCAAATTTTATCAATTGACTTAGACTGATAATAACAGGTGTCTAAAGTTAAATTGACATTTTCATTTATCTTTTTAAGTTTTTCAAGCTCTTCTTGGTATGCCTCATTCACAACTGTCTTATGATCTATCTCTCTTCTAAGAAGAATCATATCATCATTATATTTTGACTCATTTTCTCTATAGTGCTCTAGTTCTTTTTCTAATACAGCTATAGCTCACCTAAGATTTGACACAACATAATTAGCAGCAAACAACTCTGTTCTTTCATTAGAATATAGATCATTAAGCCTTTCAACTTCTCTAGTAGCTCTACATGTTTTAGAACAACTTTCAAAGTTTTGTACCTCAGAGTGAGAGAAAGCCATAAGAGCATGTTCTGTAGCAATGAAAGCACCATCTGAAGGTTCTTCCTCTTGTTCATCAGCCATGAAACTCCAATCATAGCTCACACCATAAATTGCCAACATTGCCTTTGGTTCTTCCACAATTGGTTCTTTCTTTTGCTTGTACCAAGTAGACATGTTGTCCTTCATCCTTGGTCTTCTGCATTCCCTAGCAAAATGCCCCAACTTGTGACAATTGAAGCACTCTACTTTTTTGTCGAACCCCGTAGCTTTCACCACCATTGATGTGGATTGGCTTGCCAGTCTTCTTGTAGAATTTCCTAGCCCTCATGGTAAGAAGAGCTATTTTCCATTTTATATCCATCTCCTCCAAGTCATCTTCATCAATTTGCTCTATGTCTTCGTGAGTTAATATAGAGCCATTAACTTGAGTGGAGATAAAAGCATAAAAGGTAGGATCTCCAATAACAATCTTCTTGTTTGAACCTCGCTGGTAACACTAACATTACCATGGAAACAAGAAAACCAAAGTGGTAGTATCATCATCACAGTCATCTTCAGAAGCATCACTGTCAACAGAGGTTGACAACAAAGCCAAGCTGCTTGAGCTTGTACCAAGTTTCCCAACCTTCTTCAATCTTTGTTCAATGAGTTTGAAGTTGTTGTAAATTAAGCTTCATAGTGTCAATATCTGGTTTATTTTCCCAGACAGTAACATTAGTATGAAAATCCGAAGGCAAAATTCTTAGAAACTTTAAATTGAGGTCTTCTTTTTCTACCTCAATGCCAAACACAGTTAGTTGTGTAACAATAATCTAAAGTTTAGTGAAGATGCTATCAAGTGAATCATTCCTTGAAGCAGAGAAGTTTTCATAACTTTGCTTCAACAATGTCTTTTGTGTCTTCTTTGTAGCATCATTACCACCAAACACTCAAAGAAATCTCTTCAAAAAGTTCTTTAGCAGTCTTGAACCTGTGAATGCTATGATCCGTCTCTAGGAAGAGTCATCAGAAACAAACTTCTAGCCTTTAGATCATTCTTCTTCAATGCTTTTTCAATATTAGTCTCAGCACGAAACTGTCACAACATCTGTGTCACCAACTTTCTGAGTACTAGTCAGGCTTGAAAGAATCACCGCTAAGATGATCTCCCATAGAGCATAGTCTTGAATGAGAAAGTATTACTCAATCATTATCCTCCACATCTCAAACTCATTAAGTTTGAGCTTAGGAAGTCTTGGAGTAGAAGAGTTGGACTGGTTGTTTTCCATCTCCATTGATTTGAGTGAGTAGGTTAAGCTTATTCCTGGATCTTCTAAACAAAAATATCAACTTTGCTCGATACCACTTGATGGATCCGACACACACCGTGTGTCGATATTTTGTATTATATTAATAAGCACGCGGAATTTACTTAGTAATACTTTGAAGACGGATTATATGATGTATTGTAAGTGAACACAGATTAAACACAAAACTAAGCTCCAATATTATTAATGAATAATACGAGTGATCTTGCTTATCACTAGGGTTACACCTTGAAGCTTATGTAAATGATACGTATGTATGTAAGTACCTAAGAAAATGACCTAGGACCTCCTTTTATAGCACAAGGAGTCATTTACAAGATAAGTATAAAGCTAACAATATAGAATATACACAAGATCTTTTCTATACTTATCTAAACACGTTTTTCTAACGATTATCTAATAGCAGTGGTAATAATGTGCCAGCAGTGGTAATACGTTTCCACTGCTAGTGCAATACTTAGCAGTGTCTTCCAGAACTATCAGTGGTAACAGATTATTCCCAAAAACTTGTTTAGGTATAGACACAATTGGTTTAGACACTTTAACAGATTTAACTGGTTTATCTTTAGACAACACTTTAGGGTTTGAACTATCAAAAGAGTTTTCAAAAGGACTTCCAATGGATCCATCACAGTCATTGGATTGACAGGAAGAATAATCACTAGATTTGTCCTTTGAAACACATGATTTTGGTGTTTGAGGCCCTCTTTTTCCATACTCATACAAAGACTCATCAAACTTTTGTTCAGGTTTAGGTGTGTAGTCTTCATTAAGTGGTGGTGGAACTCCTTTATAATTACCAGTTTTAAAAAATCTATTGTAAAGTGGTTTACCAATACAGTCTTCTTCTGAACTACCAAATATACCAGGTTTCATCTCTTCCTCATAACTCAAAACCTCACTATCTGATTTAATCTGATGACCTAAGCCCAATTTACAATTAGAGCTCATGCCAAAATTAATTAGCGTATGTAGATTCTTAGAAGACTCTCCCCAAGACCCAACTATTTTATTTAGCTCATCTCTTTCTTGTTGAGCTTTCATACCAATTCTTCTACATTTCCTTAGCTTTTCATCCTTAGCAAAATTATCATTAGCTTGAAAAATTAGTTTTTCATTTAGTGATGAATTTTGTTTTTGAAAATTTGAAATTTTTGCTTCTAAGGTTTTGACTGCATTGGTATAAGCTAGAATTTGTGCTTCCTGTTCTCTCAACTAAGTTAATTGCTCATCACTTTGTGTTTTAAGTTGGTTATATGAATCAACATAGAGTTTGGAACATAGGGATACGTCACTGTTTGAGCCAATGGCTATGAAAGCATAGTGATTAGTAGACTCCTCTTCAGCATGTTTTCCCCAATTGATAGCACCTCCTGCTTCCTGTTTTTTATAGGGAGATTCCTTCTTCTTCCTATCAGTTGCCACAGGAGGTCTACATTCCCTTGCAAAGTGACCAGGCTTATGGCAGTTGTAGCACTCAAGATTCTTTTTATCAAAGCCAACAGGAGTCTTTGGATCATAACGAACTCTTCTACCATGTCTCTTAAAAAACATGTTTATCCTGATAGCAATCATAGCTATCTGCCAATTTATATCCATCTCCTCAATATCTGCATAATCAATCTGCTCCAGATCTTCATTGAGCAAATCCATCTCTTCTGATGATTTAGCAAAGAGAGAGTAGATAACCTCATCAGCAAATCTAGCAGGTGCCCCTATTTCTTTAGTACTTGATGAAGAAGTACTATAACTACCATCATACTTAACTTGGTTAGTACTGCTCTTGCCATGTGAGACAAAAGCAACATTCTGAGAGCTAGAAGAGGATGGTTTTGATACATTCTTGATTTCCTGTTCAAAAACCCTTAGGTTGTTGTAAAGATCATAAATTGACATGATGTTAATTTCAGGTTTGGTCCTCATGGTCATTGCCAGACTTGACCATTCTTATGGCAAAGACTTGAGGAATTTGTGATTGGCGTCTCATCAGAACAGCAGTACCATGGGCTTCCAATTGTGATAATAGTTTTTGAAACCTGTCATAGCCCTTCTCTAATCCTTCAGAGCTGGAAATAGTAAAGGCATCAAATTGTTGTTTGTAGACAGCCTTTTGCATCTTTTTGGAGTTAGCATTCCCTCAAAATCTTACTTTGATTGCCTCACAGATCTCCTTTGCATCATCCATCCCATGAAAATGTCTGATATGCTCCTTGGGAAGTGCCATTAACAAGATGTTCTTAGCCTTTCTCTCCTTCTCCACATCAACAATTTCAGCAGTAGTAACAGGTGGCAATACAGTGTAAGTGTCATCTTTTCGTTTGAAAAACCTCTTTTGAGAGTTTCCTTTTTGTATCACCTTCTACACTTCATTATCAGTATATTCTAGATAGTGCTCCATCTCCATAGCCCAGATGTCATATTCATCTTTCTTCAATGGTGGAAGCTTCATGTTGGAGATGGTTGTGGTATTTGTGATTTTGGGCTGCTTAGGTTGAGAGTTGTCTGCTCCATCTTCATGGTTGGATTCTTCATCACTGGGGTGGTTAGAGAAAGTTTCAGTTGCTTTGTCAGACATGTTTGATGTTTTCTGGTTTGGATGAGTGTTTGTGATTGTGTATCTTCAATAACAAAGTCCTTTTATAGGCTCTGATACCACTTGTTGGTCCAAAGTTATGGATCTAAGTAGCCTTTACACGACTTATAGCAAACTTGAATAAATCCAAATTCACTATATGAAGAACTCTTAACAAATCCTTAATGTGTTAATGCGGAAACTTAACACAATAAGTATAAAGAATACAATGGTATACTAACTTTGTATATTCTATTGATTGCTTTGATCAATGGTTAAGGCTTACAACTCGTACCTTAACCTAATACATTAGGGATCCTTTTATACACCAAGGAAACCCTAATTGACTACAAAACATAGAAAATATTCGAACATATCTTTTCCAAATATATCTCTACGCGTTCTTATCTTTTCCTACTTTCTATCTATTCTGTTTAACATAAATAGACTTAACTATCAACCAAGTATAACTTTGTTCTCGCAGACTTAACAACATTAGTATCGGCAGACTTAACTAACAGAATTAACACTAACAAACTTAATTCTGTCTACCCGACTTAGCTATTATACTACCAGAACTAATACTAAAGAGACTTAAACAAACTCAAATCTGTTTTACAAATATAATTCCCTACAAAAACCTTAAAACATGAGAAATAGTAACGCTGAACTCATTAAGCGGAAATATCCGTGTTTATGATCAAATTTAACAAAAAAATATATTTAAGAACGATGGCGCAATTTATACAAATTATCGGACACGACTAATAAAATTTTCAAGCCGTTAATAGTGTTTCGAGAAAGTTAATAAAATTTTTGACTATGGTCCTTGTGTTTATTATAGCCGCCCACCCCCCCCCCCCTCTTTTAAAATAAATTACACATAAGGCCCCTAGATGAAATATAAAACTCCACTACCCTTACCACTTCACCATTTTTCACCAAAACCCTGACATACTTTCTCTCTCTCTCTACCACCTTGAGCCGCCACCTGCAACCCTCTACCGCCGCCACACCGCCGCACGTGCAAACCCACAACCACCACCAAAACTCTTGTCTCATCTCTCTCTTCATGTTGACTGTGACAACTCGTAATTTCAGGTTATTTTACAAACTTTGAAATATTTATTATTCATCTCGGGAATTTACTATTTATCGGTTACTATTCATCATTTTACTATTCATTGTTTATGAAGTCGATTTGATATTCTGAGAACGTATTTCAAAATTTTACTATTCACAAATCACTATTCATTCTCGGAGAAAATCACTATTCATGATTCACTATTCATCATTTTTCGTAAACTAGGTTTACGAGTATCAAATACGCGTAACCGTAAGGGTTTAGCTGCGTATTCATAAAAAATCATTGAGGACATTTCATATAGACTAGATTTAGTCTACATATCATTAGTAACATCATTATCATATTAGTTCATGCATGGTTTTGCATATTTCATTAAACGTTTATTTTCCTATTAAATAAGCGCTATCGCATAATCATTTATTTTGAATAATTGATCCGACACTTCCAAAAATAATCCTAATATATTTTTATACTCATTTTAAGACTATAAAAATTATATTATTAGTTTACCCGATATTTTCAATTTATTTTGTATAAATGTTTAAGACGGTTTTTGAAAATTCAATTCGATAAATATTTATTCACTCAATTCTTGCGAGAAATGTATTTTTATAATTTTTACGACTTCGATATATTTTATTTTGTTCCGTAAAAATCAATTTCTAGCCAACGCTACACTAAATAATTACTTTTACTTACCAAATTACACATTATACTTTACAAATAATACAGTTATTTATCAAAACTACCCAACTCTTCTATTTTTTTCCCATGGCCGACCTTCCCCCTTGTCATCTTAAGTGATCAATTTGAATTTTTATTCTAAATGTACACATACTCCATATTAGACAAGATATTTGCATCTACTAGATATTATCATCTAGTAACACATAGAACACATAATACCAAGGTGAAAAACAAAATAAAACCTCTCCCATTTCCTCTCTTGAAGGCCGGCCATAGCAAGAAAATAAGGAGAAGCATAGATTTTTCAAGATCAAGCAATATTATTAACACTAGTTTACTCTCTTTTAAGGTTTTGAAATAAAAACGTAGAGTATTTAGGAAAACCTTGTTCCGTAAACCTCATCATCATACTAGTAAGCATTTCATGATCATTTTTACTCTTTCATAATATTCATGAGTTATTTTTATCATTCTAGTAGAAATCATGCAAGTTTCATGTGTATCTCTATACACTTTTAATGTTTTTAGTACTTATAATTAGTATATATCATCCTATAATTAATCCCTTGAAACATATTATTTTTGATGATGTTTAGGAACCCATGACACCCTAAGAAGGTGTATGGTAGGTTTAGAATAGATTTGGTGTTGATTTGAAGTGATTGAAACAAGTATTACTCGAGAAAAATCAATTTCGACAACAATAAATAGTGGTCTGATCATTTTTGTGAAATCTGGAAAATTCGACAGTTTATAAAATATTTTGGGCTAGAAATTCAGAAAATATACTTTAAAACGAAACCGTGGTCGCTTGAACGGGTTAAAACGGATTTATAACGAAGAAGTTATGCTATTTTCAAGTTTAACGACGAAAACTATATTTTTCGGGAAAATCAGCATGCTGTCCAGATTTTTAAGGGTCAGAAATGAGTCTTAAGCGTTATTTAAATGAGTCGATGTATCAAAAATATATTAGTATACTTTAACACGAAGCTAAGGACATATAAAACATAGAAAACAGACTTATAACGACTAAATTACACGTGTTTAAATAAGGTTGTCGTAACTATTATTCACAAGTATAAAACACTTACATATATATTTTCTAATAGCCAAACTAGTTGTCGCTAGTGACCATGTTGAGAGTCGTTTTTCACATCGATAGAATACTTTTTAGAAAACGGTGTCTTCTAGTAAAAGTAAGTTCGCTTAGCCTATTTTCTAAAATGTTCAACCGTTCGTCAAACGGAGTTGTTACGAATAAAATGCGGTCACTCAAACTTTGCCGAAAACTACCTTTAAACAATATTTTTGGTACAAGTACCCTACTTCACCTATGTTTTTCTCCATGATCGACACCTCTATGATAAAAATTTTAAAACTAAGACTTTGAGATAATGCTACAAGCTTTCCAAAACCGTTGAGTTTGTTTCCTAACACTCGATATTCACTATTTTACGACTAGCTTTTCGAGGCCATTTAGTCACTTTCAAGAATTGTCAAATTATATTGTTTTACAACGAAAAGCTATAATTTTTTTGATAAATCACTAAACGACTATCGTTGGATGTTGTTTCAACTTAAATACTTGTAAAGTATTTTATAACATGACGAGATGTCATAAACATATATTTCGACGATAAACTTTATTTTCAAAAATGCACAAGTGGTATGGATATCATATGATATTGCATGCACAACATTGTTTCATGACTTACATTAGAACATATCATTCATATTAGGTTGCAGATAGAGATTGCACCTCATTTCAGTGTATCCACTTTTGTCATCACAATCATTGCATCAGGTGAGTTCCATATCCCCATTTTCAATTGTTTTTATACTACTTTTGGGGGAGATACATGCTCATCAACTTTTATGACATTCATGACTATTTGCAAACTATATGTTTATCTGAACTGAATGTTTAGTCATACGTAGTAACAATATTGCCATACTTAGAGTTTCTATATCATAAATCATTGGGCTAATTGACTTGGTATGATCACGGTCTAGCGGTCTTGGTATAATCATTGAACTAGCAGTCTTGGTATAATCATTGAACTAGCGGTCTTGGTATAATGTTGAATTTGCGGTCTTGGTACAATCATGAACTAATGGTCTGGGAACTATTTGAAACTATACATATTTGGGTAATGGGTTATAAACACACAAGTTGCAAGTTTTGTATGGGCTGAACTTGGAACTGAGCGGATTTGCAATGCCTTTCGATGAACATTCTTTAAAGATTTTCTTCATTACAACACAAACTCTATGAACTCACTCAACCTTTGTGTTGACACTTTTAGCATGTTTTATCTCAGGTATCTAAGGCATACACTTCATGGCATGCATGTGGACTTATCATAGAGTTGTGGTGACGACGCGTCTCACATGGGAATTTATGCACTTTAAAAACATCATTTGGCTTGTATCAAACTTATTTCTGCACATGATGATTTTCATTTGGGACCTATATTTTGTAAACTCTGAATGTTTTATTAAATCAAACGATGTGTTTTCCAAATGACACTTTAGGTCGTTCAATATAACTGTAACTGTGATGCTATGACAGTCAACCCCCAGGAATTCCATTCCGCTGCAAAACAGGTAATTTGGGGGTGTGACATTGACCCACTCCACGTGCCACCTACTTACACCACTGCCACCCAAACCACCCAAACGCACCATGCTTTTATTGTGTTTCATCGTTTTATGCATAGATCGAGGAGAAAAAAGGCGAGGAAAACAACTTTCTCACTCATTAGTGACTCTCCGAGTTACGTTTGTTATATTTTTGGTTCGAGTTAGGAAGAAAATGAGTGGAAAACAAGATTTGATAAATAAAAACGTGAATAAATTGTTTGGTATAGTGTGTGTCGTGTTTGTGTCGTGTGTTATCATCAATATCTTTAGTGTCATGTTTATGTTGTATTTGATTCGGATTTGTTGAAGTTTTTTATGTGGTGGTTGTCGTTAAGATGAACCGAGACCGCCTAGGGTCCGATTTGGTTGTTGGGTTTTAGCTGAGAGCTAGCAAGGACCAAGGGTCCGTTTGGTTATTGTTATTGTTTTTAGTGGTAATCGGGACCAAGAAGGTCCGGTTGGAGTTGATGCGGTTGGAGCCAAGGGGAAAGCCAAGGACCATTAGGGTCCGTGTGGCTCGTTGGTTTGTGGGTTAAGCCAAGACCACTAGGGTCTCGGCATTGGTTTTTGAATAAGATTGGCTATTGAGCTTGATGTCGGGTTGGAATTTGAGTTGATATGGAGATTGTTTGGATTACGGTTTGAGTTGCCAAGTCGTACATTTAGGGCCGATAACGGATTAGAATTATTATATTGGACGATATATTATATTTGAACTTTGTGCAACTTCGGTGTTACCGTGACTTTTTAGTCTCGGTTCACCCCGGAAACGCCGTAAGATGGACTTTATTGGACGTTATGACATATAAAAGCCCGAGAGTCATGACTCGGACTTGTAAACTCGAAATGGATAATAACTCAAAATGTAAATTGGAAACTAAATTATATATATATATATATATATATACACACACATATATATATATATATATATATATATATATATATATATATTACCTAAATATTGAAGTGCTTAATTTAATGTTTAAAAGTTGTTGTGCACAAAATTAAGTACGGTACAACATAGCTAAAGCTACACATTACTTGAGGTCTCTATTGATTCATAGCATCATTTATTTGCGGGAATGAATGTAGTGAGCAAGACGAATATGAACTATCCATCATTTATTTGCGGGAATGAATGTAGTGAGGAAGACGAATATGAACTGTCCCTACAGTTTCAGGAATGCAAACCATTCCGCATAGATGATGAAGATGTTCAAAGGTCAACTTATAAGTATAAATACAATTGACTTATGCATCCAAGTCACCCAACTTTCCATATAGCCATGGCATAGTTTCTAATATGGTTTATTTTTATTGCAGAATATCACTTTGAAGGTGAGTAAGGAATTGAAGGTTCGTACGATACAATTGATAGAAGAAAGGTTTTTATTTTTTGGTTAATTCTTACATATTACTATATGTGTTTCTTACAAGCTAATGAAATCAAGAAGACACCATTTTTCTAGGGGTCTTGGAGTGAAATAAACTGAGTTTTGTATCTCCAAATAATCTAAAATAAAGTTTAAAAACCTCCATGAGAACAAATCTTTATTTCATTTGTATAGGTTTACCATGTCACTCCAAGATATTTGTTAATACAAATAAGCCGTAAAAACGTTTATTTATATTTTACGATCTTCTAATGTTTTTTCGATAACAAACGTAAAATCATTTTAACGAAACAAATAAAATACGTAATTGTTTGAGCCAATAGTTTTCTAACACACTTAACGTTTTCACATAAAACACTAAAACAAGTATAAGTGATTTTATGATATATATGTACAACAACTAGTTTTTACATATTGGGCAAAATATATACACAACAAGTATATATTATATAAATGGGTAAAAACTACAACCCATGGAAAATATCCATAACCCATGGTATTGACCCATACCCATTTGACTAGGTACATTGAACTCATGAGATACATTGTATCTAATAAAAAACCCATGGATCAACCCATAACCTATGACCCATCACCCATAACCAAAATACCCATGGGCAAAGAGGAGCGTCCCACGGATCCCTAACTTTACGCTAGACATATCCCTTGTGGGAGGGATCCGTGGGATCCGGGGAACAGTAAGCATTCCTCCTCTATAAATAGTGAGCCATTTCTTCCTTTTAGTTTGCCACTCTCACACATACTTTCCCCAAGTATTGTAACTCTCTAACCACTGATCCTAAGGGATCTTTCTATGTAGTTTGTCTTTTGTTTTGTGTGATTCTCTAGGTTCCTATTAAAGGAGAGATCACCACTTCTTGAAGTCGAGCAAGCTCAAGTCCATGAGTTGCCATGCTTCGTCATCATCAAGACAACTGAAGTTCTCTTGTTGATAGTGCTTTCTTCCTCCGTAGATGTGTTGTGTTGAAGGCATTAGTGAAGGATGCCGAAAAAGTCAAGACGAAAGCGTTAGTGAAAGATGCTTAACGTCCGTGTCAAAAGCATTAGTGAAGAATGATAAAGGTGTCAAGACGAAGGCGTTAGTGAAAGGTTCCAAGCGTTGTGTCAAAGACATTAGTGAAGGATGCCTAGGAATCAAATCAAGTGGCATTAGGGAAGAATGCCTAGGTCGTATAATCGATGAGGTGCATCATTATATATATAGTATTAGTTTATTTCCAAGGATGGTGATATCCTTGATGGTGTTGTAATAAGGAGTGGATCTCCGTGGGATTAGGTGTTGTGTTGTCTTGGGTAGTAGTTCCTCCATTGTAATGGAACTAGGTACTTAGCCTAGTACCGATAAAGGTAGCGACGTTGTGGTAGGTGTGGTTCACCTTGGTGTGAAAGAACCTGGTGGTTAGCCTAGTACCGAAAAAGAGTAGGCGACGTTGTGAAGGCTTCTCCGCCATAAGGAGATTGGTGTCGTATAGTGATTACGAACTCTCGAGTAGGTGACTTGGGAAGTGGAGTAGGGCAAGGAAGGTGTCCTTGTAGCCGAACCACTTTAAATACTGCGTGGTTTTTGTTTTTACTCTTACCTTTCATTACACTTTTATATATCTATCTATCAACGTCCAACAAACACACCTAAATAGATTGACATAAGTCAATCTAAATATTTAAAAGGAAGTTTTAAATTGGTAAAACTATTGAACCCCCCTTATAGTTTTCCACAATTTGCATCAGAGCTTCGTTACCATGTTTCTTAGAGTATATTGTACTTTAAAAACTTGATACGATCAGTGTATGTTTGAAAACTACAAAGAAGGATTTTTTTCAAGTCATGTTTTTTAAAATCATTATAGTGTTTGTTTTTGGACAATGATAGAATGCTCTAACACTCTCCTTGTTAAGTATTTTCCATACTTGGATTTGGGCATATCAGAGATCATGAAAAAGCTATCTAAATATTTCTTTTCGTGAAAATAATGTTTAGCATTGTTCTTCTCACACATGGATCGGAGACTCAAGAAGATCACTAAGCATCTCCTCTAAATACTTCTTCCCTTAAGAAGAATATTTAGCAAAGGTATGATCATTAAATAATTTACACTTGTTTTTTTTGTTAGAATCTTAGTTGCATAATTAATCTATATTAGTAATTACTTAAGAAGTTATCTATATTAAAGCCATCATCAAGAATAGTATTCTTCGATTGATTTATATAGACTACACTAATAACTTGTAATAATGATATCTTGGCTATTCGATAGCCTCAATCATTATTTTTCACAAAGGAATTGTTGACACTTCATCTATGTCAATGAATTTCTATATAAAACTTCTTATATTATGATAAAATGGGATTTTATCATTATCTTCGATAAACCTCCCAAGAATTGTGACTAACTCTTTAAAAGGGGACCACGTCAAATAGGATTAGTACTAAAACCGTCTAAAACTCAAATCACAAGTTATAGAGCTTAAACATCAAACTCTAGGCATTTTAGAACTCCCAAACCAAAGTTATCAAGGAATGCTTACAGTGATTTTTTGTTGTCAAGCCGGATCCCTGAGTTTAAAATAGCCGGATCCCAAATGAGAGGGATCCGCGGGATCCATGCAACAGAAGATAGCATAAGTTAGTAATGATCACTGTGGATGTTCCACAATTATTTTCCCTTCAAAGACTCATGAACAAGAACACAACTACTGTTCAAAGGAGCAATTTGATCATTTCTCTCAAGCATAACAATCACTTGTGTAAGTATAATCTTCACTACATTGTTAATTTGATTCCTTGATTTCTAGGATTACAATTTCTTCATTTTTAGAAGTTGGGTTCAAATGGGTTTATGATAATTTGTTACCACATTGTTTTCTAAGATAATCCAAATCAAAGAATCAACATTGTTAATACAAATTAAACTCATTTCATGAATTTAATAAAAATGATTTGAGAAAAATTGTAATCAAACCCTCTAGGTTACTATTCACAATTAACACCACATTGTGGTTATGTTGTTTAGGAATAATCATGCCAAGCAACCGACAACAAGACTACCAAGATACCGCTCATTACATACCAATGTACCATAGAAAAGATAGACTTAGTCCCGAAGATAGGAAAGCTTTTAAAATGCTCGAAAAGAGACTATTTCATGAAGGTTGGAGCTATTGGGTTTGATAGTTTATTGGACATAAACGAACAAATTTGCCTGGTTTTTGTACTCGAGTTCTACAAGAAAATGGGGATTGTTAGAAATGATGATGGGTCCATCTCGATTGACTTCACCATAAATGAGCATGAGTACACCCTTTCGCTTGTAGAGTTTGGAAGAATAATAGGGGTTCCACACTATGTTTGCATGTATTCTAATGAGTGGTCTTTGGAAGAGTTACACACTATGGTTGATAATCATGGAATCTACCACATGTTAATCCCGGAAGCAACCACGGTGAGGGACACCGTGTTCATGCCAAGAGCATCCCCATCAAGGGTCAGTAGGAATTCGAAAGTGATCTATAGGGATCCTTTCCAAATGGAGCTCTCTGAGATGTACGCATTGTATAGGAAATGGGAAAATGTGGTGAGGGAGAATGTGTTGTGCCTAGTAGGAAACAAGGATCACCCCAACGCATGTCTAAGTTTCATGATCTATTGCCTAGTGATCGAGACTCTCTTTAACCTTGCCTACTACATGATTAAGAGAATGGAAAGTGTAAGAAGCATGGACAAAATGGTGCTCCCGTACGCAATGCTCCTAACCCGTCTTGCTAAATTCATCTTTTCATTAGATCCTTCTCCGCAATCCTTTGATCATAGCTATTGCAACAAAGTTATGGTACCACTAACCGAGGGTAGAACTACAAGGTTTATGGTGGAAGGCAAAAGGCCTCACCCACCCACAGATTCCTCGAATGAAAGGGAGAGGCAAAGAGAAGGTGAAGGTAGTAGCAACCCACTCGGAAATACCGATCTCGACCCCTTGGACTACATCAACCAATTGCCGGACGTTCCTAGTGCATCACCCGAATGGCAACAAACCAAGGGAATCTTCAAGTGATTCGCCAACTTCTTGAAGAAAAAGAAGTAGAGATGGTGTGATAAAGAGTGGAGGATAGGTGAAGATAGGAGAAGCAAGGTAAGGTCATAGGACCTAAAATTTGAGAAAAAAAATTTCAAACAATGGGTTGTAACACTTAAACAATACTTATGTAGAATAGGATGTAGCATGTAGATCTTGCCATAACTTGGCATTAAACAATCGTAACTTAGGAACATGTAGAATGAGATTTTACGACTCCTTGAAAACATTCAAGTAGTCGTCGTCACTCATTTTTAGGAACTTCTAGTTGTCTCACATTTGCTATGCATTATACTTGATGTGTTCTTGCTTGTAGTCCTTATAGAAATAACTAGAAGAAGCACTTGCTTAAGAATGCAAAATGGCACATTTGTTGAAAGTCGATCTGTAGTAGGCGGATCCCGAATTATAACTAGTCGGATCCCCTTAGGGAACGTGGGATCCGTGACTAAAGATGAGCAATACAGACTTGCTTACATCAAAATAGCTCACTAGATCACCTCACACTAGTCAAACATAAGACATTAGAGCCAACTAAGTCTTCCTCAAACATTTGAAAGCCTCACACTTACCCATGGCTTACCTAGGATATATTTCAAAGTGTTTTTTATTTATCAACCCATCAAGACTCACCATATTTCCGCTCCAACGCTCACACATTAGTTATCACCTCTCATAACACTTAGTTTGATATACCCATCAATTTTAGCAAATTGGTTTTAATCACTTTTGACTCAAAATTAGGCTCAAAACTAGTTTTTCATTTTTTCCTTATTTTTAAAGATTTTAGTAAATTTTTCTTAAGGTCTCATCTGACTTCTAGGACTAAATTCCACCATCTTTTCATCTCAATTCAAATGATATATTTCTCAAGCACTTAGTTAGACTACCTAAAGTAAACTTTCCTACACAAAACCATCATTAAGCACCATCACCCCTTATGGTTGAGCATTTAAGACATCCACCATTCAAGACTTCCAAACTAAGTAAAAACCTCGAGATACATAAGCACTAGACCTTTCAAAAAGCTTAATTGTTTCACCTAGAATCTGTCTGACAGAAGGATCCCTGGTTTATAACCAGCCGGATCCCTGGTGAGAGGGATCTGCGGGATCCGTGGCTGCAGAAAGCTTAAATCGGCTTCCCTCTTCAATTTTAAGCCACCTTTTGGTTATCTAACCACTTTTATCTTACATTTATTATCTCCCTAGAGCTGATCAAAATCTTAAGAGCATGCTTAATCCTCTAAGTGGCCAAGAATTTAATTCCCTAAATTCAAATTACCCTTTATAAACCAAACACTCTTAAGGTTAAGGCATCACTCCCACCTAGATTTCAAAAATCAGTAACTAAAAGCTCATATAGCATCCTTATCATCACCATGACTAAAGCTCTTAGCAACAACTCCTCAACCAAAGGCTCATCCAAAAGAAAGGGTCATATGATTCATGAAATTTCATCCACCGAATCATCTCCCCCAAGAGATAACAATGCTAGAATTCCACCTCAACAAACTCATTCAACAATTACTAAGAGAACCGCAAGAATTAGCATCAAACCTTTTGGACTAGAAAAGGGGTCATCTAGTTCAAAACCAAACATAGCTAACTCTAGCAAGCCGTATAAGTCCTCATTCCTTGAGCATAGATTTAACGAGCCTCTTCCTCACCCAAATCTCTATTCATTAGAGCATTCACCACCAAGAACCTCCCACTCACCAACTTTCTCGTTAAATAGGGAACCACCCACAACACCGAATAGTCCATCATAGGAAACAAAGAACAATCATGGACATGATCATATGGAGGAATTTCCACTACCACCACCCTCACCTTCAGTAGAACCTCATCCCACACCTCATAATGAAACCCCACAATCATTCGTAGAGCCTCCTCAAAACATCCATTTTCCTCCGGTTCCCAATCAAGACAATAATTGCCCAAATTGTCTAATCACCCAAGGACTTGTTCAAGAAGTACGAAATGAGTTACATTTCATGTTTAATCATCTTCTTGAAAGATTGGACCAAATCAACAAGTCTACTCATCCATAGACTCGAGCACTTTGTTGCATTCTAGGCTTTAGTAACTTATTAGTAGAAAATGTATGGCTAAATCATTCTCTTAGTTTTAGAGATTTGTTGATAGTCTCGCTGTTTTATTGAATGATAACTTGTTTGCCATATTTCTCTGAGTATATGTTCGTTGTTTGTTTACATATCTTGATCCTATATTTAGCATTGCTTGATACATCACCTCTGCTGAATAACCTGTCACCAGACAGACGGATCCCTCCAAAATGCCTAGACGGATCCCTCCACAAAGGGAACCGTGGGATCCGTGGTACAGAAGAACAATTTACTACTAACATGAGCCTTATTTGCAGGAAATTATGCACTATACTCTTGTTTTTCTAACCTTTATTTTGTAGATTTTCAAAATACACATGAAGATTTTGACACCATAAAGCTAGGGGGAGCTTTGTGTCAAACCATATTGCAAAACTATTTGCAACATAATCCTCATTTGGATTATACTTCATGCCACCCCATTGCAACATTGCAATCTTCAAGGGGGTGCATTTTCGTCACAAGGACGAACCATTTGCAAACTTAATTGCAATACATTAGCTTACTTAATTTTATATACTTGACGCCCTCACAAAAGGATGGACTCATCAAGGGGGAGTTAAGACGAGAACCATTCCCATCACTTGCTCACTTTACATCTTTTATTTTTACATGTTTTTCTTAAAACAATGTGTTAGTTTCTTGATTGTATAATAATTCGTACGACCAAGCCTTCAATGGTGATCGAAGGGTATGAGGGGTGATATGCTTGCGCCAAACTTGTAGCCAATCTGCAATAAGAAATAGTAGACACTTCGTTAAGTGATTGTGCAGGGGTTGGGCCCTGCGAACTACCTCCGGCGTGAGAGTAAGTATGTGATATTTTTTGTAAATAATATGGAGTATGTGAAACATTGTGTTGAGTGAACATACCATTGAAATGACTCGTCCAACCTATTTATAGGTGAAGAAATAAGCTTGGAGAGTGTTAGCACACGTTTAGGAGATCATGGGGCGCCCCCGATTTGTGGTAACCGCTAGGGCTTCATCCCCACTATCTCCGCCTTGGCGAGAAGCTAAGGTAGTGGGAACGTAAAGACAAAGTCAAGGTTCTCCTTTGTCTTGGTACCTTCAAAAGAACTCGAAGGGCATAGGCCTTTGGCTGGCGAATTCCCAACCGGTAACCATGTCAATGATGAATGGTTTTACCCCACCAATGACTTATGAAGAAAGACTTGGGTCTTCGTAATACAAATTCGACTGAGGTAGAAGGGGTGTCCTTCGACCGACGGAGGGTACGCATCAAGCCCCCAGTCGAAAGTGATATACCGAACAAGAAATATTGCATACGACTCAGAAATAGAAACGAAACCTCCCCTTCGTCACAAAAAACGAACGAAGATGAAAAGTCTAGCAACTATTGACCGTAATTAATGCTTGTATTTATCCTAACTACCCCTTTCCTCGGTAAAATAAAACGTCATTTCAAAATTTAAAAAAGGGTTTGAAATCCGAAGGTAAAGGGATAACTTAGGACACGCGTAAGGCAGAGATTTAACATATGTGAGGGTATTTAAAGTTAAAAACAGTAAAAACCTAACACCATTTTATCTCACACCCAATTTTTCACCTACTAAATCCTCTTCCAATCAGGCTTTCGAACAAACACGTCAAGTACTCCTTCATATCTGTTACGTTTTCAAATACTTTATTGTCGATTTAGGAGGATCAATGTCTATGATGCAGGTTTTACTAACCAGGTCTTAATATTTATAGTGTCTCGCTATAGCTATGGTCTACCCTAATGCACTAACGGGCAGTGTACCCGGTCTTGTATAGTGTAGTAAATGGTAAAGCCGAGGTCGTCCCAAGAGCTATGTGTGTTGGATTATTACTAAGTCTAATTGTCACAGAATAAATGTTTTGATAGGGATTTAATTAATTAAACTACTAATGCAGAATATAAAATAAAAGAAAATAAATGGTAAAGGGAAATCAATAGAGGAATAGTGGTGCTAACCTAGTCAATCCTCCTAGCTAGTTATGTCTACGTCTACCTACTCCCAATTACTGTGGGTCACATTGAGAGGACTGATTTGGTCAATTCGCCCTAACTATCAAAAAGATGCCACTCTGAGAGAAATCAGCGCACCGTCATAAGTCCTTGTTCCTGGTCCCCTAAGCCGAATTAAGTACGCTACATGCTAGATTCTAAAAGTGAATGCCCGACCTTTAAGAACTTAGACACTACACCCTAATTCTTAAGTTCGGCCCAAACGATAAGTGATCAGTTGGTCAAATCGCACAAGTAGATATGGTCGTCAGTTGGTCATATCTTACCCTTCCCGTCTCAGTCCGCTCACCTAGGGTCAGTTGGTCATATCTCCTAGGCAATTGGCCTCTATCGCCATTCAAAACTACCGAACCAAGGGTGACTACCAAAGAACTATGCATGCATACACTTAGAAATAATTGTACGGAAGTAAAGGTAAACGCAAACAAAACAATTAAGGAATCATAACTAGGCTAGCACCAAAGGGTGCTTAGCCGCCCATATTAATCATGCAAATCAATTCAATATTCAAAGGTACAAAATACAAGAATTGAAAGTAAGAGAAATATAAAACGCTAAAGCTTATCGTAATGTTGTGACTTCTCCCTTGAAACAAATTGTATGCTCCCCTAGAACTGCCTTGAGCTTTTTCCCATGTTCTCAGAGTGTTGTGTGTGGAATGGGATGCTTTGAAATGCTGGAATTTGTGGGGTATTTATAGGTTGTGTCTAGGTTACGGTGTAACCAATAGAGGAGTTACGCCTAACCTTCTATTTCTTCAAATGCACTAGATCTGCTAGTTACCGTAACCTAATAAGTGGTTACCAGTAGTCTTCAATAAACTCTCGTACGTTGTAAGTGATGCAAAGAGTTACGGCGTAGTATCAGGGCGTGGAACCTCTTTTGACCTAATGGAGTTACGCGTAACATTTAGGAAGAGCGCCGTAACCTCTTGATAAGTTGGACTTCCGGGTCACGCAATAGTTTACGCTAATGTGAGAGATGAGTTACGCCGTAATTTATTCAAAATAGGCATACTGTAATAAATCTTTAGTAATGTTTCCATTTCCGCGTCTCTTTAGCTCCAATGCTCGTAATTTACCTGAAAGTGGAAAACAATGGAAAACAAGCGTAAATCCATATAAATGATACAAATAACGAGCATTATCGGGGGAAATTGACACTTAATATTCAGGACTATTTGATGTTATTAAATATCCCCCCACTTGAACTCTACTTGTCGTCAAGTAGACCTTATTAGATAGATTCCTAAAAAGATATCTCCCAAAACCTGGAAAATATGAGTTTACAAATCCCTTATGCTAGAATAAAACAAAGCCGAACACCCACGAAAGGGGAACAAACACTCAAATCTCTCAACTATTCTAAGTGTCAATTTCGGGTGATCACTCAATCGCACAGTCATAGCATGTATTCTATCATAAGCTTGGCGGTTACACAAATCTCCACCACTAGAGTTAAGGGCTAAACAATTCTCTAAGGCAATATTGGTAGACACGACAAAGGTTAAGGGGTGACTCGTCATTACTAACATGTCACGGCGGAGTGGACAAAATCAATGATACATGACCAAATCCATGGCCAAGACACCAAAGATTGCTCGCTGCATCACCTAGACATGCTTCATGACTAAAGGGTAGGATAAGACATGGGATATATAATTGGTGTAAAATGAAAAACAAGGTGTAGTATAAATCTATAACCAAGTCATCACCACTTTACCAATCACCAAAGTTCAAGCTTAGAAGTCTAGAGACCGAATCATGAAATGCGAGGTAGATGCATCATTAGAGGACGTCGTGATGGGCATACTACCTTTTCTTCTTCTGTTTGTAAAACTACCAACTCCAATCTTTAAATGTGACCGAGGTGGCCTCCTCGATACTAATAAATAAAGCTTCATACTATAGTGCTTATAACATCGCACTTTACAATATCATAACTC
>OU343216.1:151987182-152018867 GCA_910596185.1 Chrysanthemum makinoi
TTGGAAGATCCACACTAGCAGCAGTGAGATTCACTGATGATGATCTCTAATCGATATGCAAGGAGTGTGTTTGGGTTTGCTTTATTTTAATTTAATCATATTCAAGGAGTGTGTGTGACGGTGGGAGAAGAAGATGATTTACTTTTGCAAAAGTTATTGATATTAGATCTCTGTTTGAATTGGGATTTTCACTTTGTGAAAAAGATAAAAGGGGGCAAAAATCCCGCTCAATATTTTGGAGGAAAAGTCCGGTTATGATTTGTATTAGTAAAACCGGTCCACAATAGGCCAAGATAACCCGGTTATAAAATTGAAACCCGGTCGCTTTTTATTATTTTCATCAAAACCGGGTTAATTCTTCTAAACATGTCTCAATTGTTTTGGGCGGGCCTTAATTTGTTTTTTTAGACCGCTTTTTAATGGATAGGGTCTTGATGAAGGGGTCTTGAAACCCCATTATCTAGTAGTGTATGTTAAGACCTTAGTTATATGTATTATTAGCTAAGTAACATTATTATTTTATTTTATTTTTTAAATATGGCTAAATAACATTAGTTTACTACTATGATTTTGTTTCTTTTTCACTTAGGTATTCCAACAAATCATTCTTGAGTATACTTTTAGCAGGTACACTTCTTCTTCATGCACTAAAAGTTCTTTACTTTTCTTGCTCCGAATTAGAAAATTGTCATATTCTGTTTATATCAAAGAACAATGTAAATCTTGTATGTTCATGTAGATGTTTTGTTTCCTCATCTTGGATATTAATTTCTACAATTTTGTTTTTGTTGGCTTACAGATTCTTAGCGCGTAAAGAGGTCAAGAGTTATCACAATGCTTGCTATCTTCGATGAAGTTACAATAAAGTTGGTAGTTTTTAGGTGTCTTTTATGATTTTTTTTTAGGTAAATGTCTTATGATTTCCAGTTGGATATTTACACTCACTATGCTTTTTGTGTTGGATATTCAAGAATATTGTTTGCTTTGTAGTTGTTGGATATTTCTATTTTGATAATAAAAACCGTGTTCAATGGAAATTGCATTTTTGTTTGAATAATAAATTGTTTTTTTTAATGAAATCTAGTAATTGAAAATTAATATTTACATTGTGCCACAATTTTGAAAGCATCACAGTGGCAAAAAAATAATAATAATAAAATAAAAAAATGAAAAAATTGCAACAAATCTGGCAATTATGTCACTAAAGCCGACATACTTTGTAATCATATTAAACTTATAATGACACAAAGTAAATGTCACAAAATCCTTAAAGCTTCATGTGACAGATAATTGTGTGTCACTGAAGTTAAAATGGTCAATAGCAACACAAACTACAAGTGCCACTAAAACCCAAAAGGTTTGCAGCAACACAAGTATAAAGTGTCACTAAAACCCTTTAGTGGCACCGACATTAGTGACACTTTTTTTTTCTGCCACCGATTCCCTGTCGGGTCTTTAGTGACAAATATTTCATTTTTAGTGACACTTTTTGTGTGCCACTAAATGGCCTTTTTTTGTAGTGATTGTTCCACTGAAATCCGAAACAAAGTCGCCTAGCTCAAGAGGTAGAAAAAGAGTTAGGATAGCTCCTGAAAGTGAAGAGATTGTGAAGAATGGTAAGTTGTCAAGGGCTTGGAAGAGTGTTAAGTGTAGTATTTGTGGCATTGCTGGACACAACCGGAAAACGTGTCTAGGGTATGGTAGAGAAAGTAGTCGAACCCGCAAAAGAAATGTCAAACAAGTGCCTACAAAAAGCTGCGAAAAAGACACATACTAAAGGTAACAAAGTAGCGACAAACAAAGACACATCCTAAAGGTACATGTGTTGTTGAAAGTCAAGTTAGTGCAATTCAAGGAAGTGGTGTTCAATCTGAAAATCAAAATCAAGCAATCAAGATCCCATCATACATGATGCATCATATCTCAATCCCAAAGAACATCAAGATGAAGCAACAAAAGATCCTGTGATACAAGATGAATCCTCTCAATCCCAAAGCAACATCAAATGAAGCAATTCTTTGATCCCATCATGCATGAGCAATCCCGGTGTCAATCCTACCAACATGATCAATCTGTCGATTCTCGGCGGCGGTCAAGTGTTGTTGCAAGCGGTTTCTACTTCAACCCGGCCGCTACACGAAGAAGAATGACTAGGCGGCGGTACCTGGAAAAAATAATGGCCTCACCAAAGGTCAATTCTGTTATGCTAATTAGCTAGACAATGTTTCATCTAGTTTATTTCCTATGGACAAGTTATGTACTCTAAAAACATATGTGTGTGTCTAACTGTAGTTCTCATGCTTTGAAAAATATGCAATTTTATTCATTTGGAATTATATCCATTTGCATTAACTATGCAACCATGTCATTATTGTGTATTTTTATAGATTGACTAAGCTTGATGTGTGAATAATTTGCATCAAAAGTAACCAAAGGTAAACAGAACCTCATAAGAATGTTGACAATTAAAAGTCAAACCTAAACAAATTGCTAACCATTTGCATACCCATGAGGCACTGAAAGTAAAAAACAAACCAAACTGAATACTTCATAACAATGTTGACAATTAAAAGTCAACTTTAATCTTAACCATGTGCATAAATGTGACAACTGGCAATTAGGGAGTCTATTTTAGGTAACCGCATTACGTTAAACAAAACTGAGCTTTTGCCTTTATAACTATTTTATCGACCATGACTTGATTTGATATCGTTTATTGGTTTTTATGATTTATTTTATTATCATATGATTTATCGTGTGGGTTTTAACTCTTTTTTATAGGCACTATTCGATTCAGCACAATAAAGCCTAAAACAAGAAATAACGAACTTTTAAACCATAACTCGAAACTTGGCAAATAAATAGTCAAAACTCGTCGAAAAACATAAATAAACATAATAGAAAGTCGAAAGAACGTCGTGTGACACTCGTAGGACAATATATGAGCTCGGGAATGGGTAAATCGGATAGTTTATGAAAATTTCGGCTTCCCCCCCCCTTCTTTGTCCTTGGCCAGCGCCCCCTCCACCCAAAATAATTATTTTGAGGTCCTTGGCCATAAATATAAATACCCCTCCCTACCACATTTCCACCCTTTCACTCTCTAAAAACACACACTACCACCACTTTCTCTCTACATCTTCTCTCCCAAAACAAAACCCTAACCTAATTTA
Source organism: Chrysanthemum makinoi (assembly GCA_910596185.1). Classification (NCBI taxonomy): domain Eukaryota; kingdom Viridiplantae; phylum Streptophyta; class Magnoliopsida; order Asterales; family Asteraceae; genus Chrysanthemum; species Chrysanthemum makinoi. The sequence goes on from OU343216.1 coordinate 151,990,356, forward strand.
CCACCACCTTGACCGCCACCATTCGGCCAATTCCGGCCACTTTTCTCATGGCGGCATCTCATCTCCACAACCATCTTGTAAATCTCTTCCTCTTTCCATCCATATATATATATATATATATATATATATATATATATATATATATATATATATATATATATATATATCTTATAGAAGCCTACATTAATACCTCCAAATCTTACAAAAATGATTCGTGATTCTAGGGTTTTTATTAAATCTTGTAGATCAGGTTGTGAAAATGTAAATGGAATATGGGTCAAGCTTGTTTGAGCCTTGACAAGCCACGTATGAGCTTTTATGGCTCGTTTATGGTTCGACATTCATGGGTTTTGTGTGAAACATGGGTTTAAAACTAATTTACAATTAATAAATCATGTACCTAGTGATTTGGTATCATGTGGTGTATCATATTGTTGTGTTTTTGCATTTTAGGCTTAGTTTCATGAAATGGGTTTAGATTAGTTGATGGGTTTGATGTTTGGATGATGATTGGAGGTTGATTGATTGTGTTTGGTTGTAGTAGAAGCCATTTGGGGAGTGTTTGGTTGTGATGTTGGGGCGTACGAACCACCAAGACCCATGATGGGTCATGGTGTGGTGTGTACGAGACCCATATGGACCATGGGTCCAGGTCGGATTGTTGTGGTATCTTGTTGATTGTTGTTGTTGGTGTTTGGATGAGACACGTGGAGCCGAAAAGCTTCTAGAGCTTGTTTGGTTCACGTGATCTTAATCGTGACCGTGTCATGACCATTAGGGTCACAACATTGGTTTCGGGTATATTTGGTAGATTGATTGGTTGGCGAGATTGATTTGGGTTGATTTGAGTTTGAGTTGCACTATTACGATTATTTACTTGGACTTATATTATGAATTGTCAACTTTGAGCAACGTCGGTGTTACTTTGACTTTTTAGTCATTGTTGACCCCGACAACGCCGTAACACGGACTTTAGTATATTTTGGACTATTGATTGATTAAAAGTCGAGAAGTCATGACTCGAGCTTGTGGACTCGAAACGAATAACGATATGAAACTAATATTGAAATTGACGAAATATATATATATATATATATATATATATATATATATATATATATATATATATATATATATATATATATATATATATATATATGAAAATGTTAATAAACTATGAAACATAAATAATAAAAAGGTTTTGATACCAAAAAAATATCGATAACAAGACTTGTCTTGTTATTCATCATTTAAAATGGGAATTAACAACTAAACATTGAAAGGTTTTCTAAATAAAAAGTATTTAATGTTTCGAGTGCACGTTTATCGAAATATGCCATTTATAAGCATTTAATACTAGCTTCAAATATTTAATTTGATTACGTTGTGTGCATGAGTTACGGATGTCCTAACATTAATAGTGTCGATCCACGTGGGTAGCGGACTTATTAGGTTGACGAATCTAATAAGAGACCGCTAGGTACGTAGGATAACGTTATTAATGGGTGAATTATCCTTATGACTCGTTAGGATGTGACTGGTTTATGGGATAGTAGCGTTTACAAGAATAAATAATTGAGTTTATCGAGTTGGCCGAATTCGATAAGGTCTACTATTTATTCCAAAACTTATTGACTATGGAGCTTATCATAGATGTCTCATTGTATTGCATTGAGTCACATTCGGTTATTTAAGTGCATTCTGATATCATATTGAGTCGATATCGCTACCGCGATGATACCAAAGCGCTAGGACTAAACGGTGAAACAAGACATTTTGGAGATAAAAAAAGGAATACATTGGGGTAGATAACGTTGATTTTGGGAAATATATATTAAAATTGGTTTACGTTAATAGGTTGTCTTTGAGTCGATAGTTGCCGAGCCGTGATTAGCGCATATCTTGCTAGTGTTTATTTGTGCGTTGCTTGCTTGAGGTGAGTTTCATAGCCTCACTTTTATCTATGTTTTTAACTAACTTGGGGTGAGAATCATGCTACTATTTTTGGACCTTTTAAACTATTTTGATTTGCTTATGTGCTTGCTGTTTAGATAGATATGTGGTAGTTGTTGCCTTAGTCTAGGGTAGCAATCCTAATTGCTATAGCACTTGCCTAGCTAAGTATAGACTTCTACCTTGACCTAGTTCAGGGTTAGCAATCGTTCTAGACTTTGCTACTACTGCACGTCTTGGCTAGTGTCGCTAGGGCCCACTATGGCGTCCGGATATGATATTGATGATATTGTGATTGTGATATTGGTATGTGATTGATGTGTATCTATCTTAGGTCTCGCATAGCAAATAAACTCCTACTGAGTCCACTATTTTAAACTTGAATTTAAACCTATGAACTCACCAGCGTTAGTTGACCTTTTAGCATGACTTTCTCAGGTATTTAAGTGATGTTTGGAGTACATGTTATGTGAAAGCTTGGCAAGAAGGCATGGTTGAAGGATCATAATCAAACTATAATAAATTTATGGGGACCTATTTTTATAAATCATGTTTGGGTCTAATATTTACATTTTGGGATTAATGTTTTGGATATTTAAATTTGGGATTGGCTTTTGAATGATAATATGACTATCTTGTTTGCTATAATTGTGTGAGATACCAATCCAATGTAACGCCCCGAAAACTTGATTAAGTCTTCATTTACTGCGAGATTTGGGGGTGTTACAGATTGGTATCAGAGCCAAGGTAATAGAGAACTAGGTATTTAATAAAACCTAAACTATAACCAATTTTTAGAAAAATTGATCCATGCTTCGCGACGCCATGCCAAGCGAAGCTTCTTATTTGATTATGGTATGAACTGCAATTTGGTTTATGAGATATTATGGATTTGATTTGGATTATTGATATGTTATGATTTTGGGATTATAAGCTTGATTATATGATTTGATTTGGGATTATATGATGCGTGAATTATGTGATAGAGCAGAACTTATGTGTTTTATTTAAAGACATATTTTGAGTAATGCAGTACCTCTATTTTAAAGCTTTCATTATGTGATATATGTTTTGGTTGAGTTGATGCGCTTATTAGAACTAGTTGTTTTCAAACACTTATACCTACCCTATACCATTGTCACATACTATGCCTTCACTAGCTTATGATGTGTTTGAGGATTTCCTTGCTGCTGCTAGTTCCCAAAGATTGACTCTCATGGTATTGCGGGGTGATCCCTATGTGATTACCCGTCACTCTAGTTCATCATCATCATCAGATCGCCCTAGCTCATCTTGGCAGCTCACTTTGCATCTTGTCTTAGCACGAGCCCATACTCCTAAACTTGCTCGTAATAGTCGCGCATGTCGTCCGCGGCGACCACCATCATCACCTATTCACCAGCAGCTCACTCTCTTATCATCACCACCACATCACCATGTCTTAGAAGACCTAGATCCCCTCTGTACCTCCTCGGGATTCACCACATAGAGACGCCGACTCATGGACTCTCCCTCTGAAGATGAGGCAGGAGGAGCATGAGATCGAGGAGGAGCCTGAGATTGAGGAGCAGTATGTAGATGAGGATGAGGATCCTCAGGAGAAGGATGATGAGGATATCCTAGAAGGGTACTCCTCCATTGCGAGTCATGCGCATTCTCGGGGACCGTGCTCTCCTTTACCTTTTCTGAGGCCCGATTCTCCAGGCGTTTTGATTTTGGTTAACCTCCACATTCACCGAGATAGGTAGCCCATTAGCTTGGAGATACCATCGAGATTGCTTGAGCCCGAGGAGTATGGGAGACGGGTCACGTGTGGAGAGGATTACATCTCGTGGTATTAGGCTTAGTAGGTTGACATATCGGTTGGTTGGAGTATCGAGGGCTATTGTAGAGGATTTGAGAGCAGATATGGGTTATGTAGTTAGGAGGACTATGATTCCGAGAGAGGGTATGTGGGAGCTCCCGGAGCAGGATGGGGACCTCTGTTGAGAGGGTTGCGATAGCCGAGATCGATGCAGAGCTTATATGGCGCAGGATAGGTGAGTTAGAGAGAGAGGTCGTTGATCTAAAGAGTGATCGCGACACTCAGCGTGTTGAGCTTTCATCTTTGAGGAGAGAGGTTGACGATGTTAGGAAATCTGTTAGTGGTATTCGTGATCGTGGCTACATTGTGTTAGATTCATGGCATTGTACCATCTTGAAACTGAGTAGTCTCTAGTTCAAGATGTATATCTATCCTAGTTATCTTGTTAGTATCGTTGTTAGAATTGTTCTTGATTTCTCCGTATCCTTTCATGTATTCCACTTTGGAGCCTATGAGTTATGGTTATTAGAATGTGCATCCTTTAGTTATGATTCGGTCTTTAGTTGTTTTGTTATGTTATAACGTTAGCCCTGGAACCAAACCTAGTCTTTTAGAGCATTAATTGTGGACTTATGAAACTATCATTTTAACCTTCAGATTAATGACACCAAGACGAAACCCGCCTAGGAACAACCGAGCAGCTCCTACTGTTGTGGTTGCCCCTGTCCGTCGAGGTCGTCGTCCGACCCCGATAACTCTACTGAGAACGAATCTGATAACCCCTTTGTTGGGAACCCGAATATGAACGGCACCGTGTTGAGAATGGTCTGCTCAAAAGTCCTCGCGCTTTGAACCCCCCACATCGACCAGCATGTGACGCATAGCCATTTAGCCGCGCTAGTGAGTCTAATCTTTCTAACACCTCTGGTGGAACCCCACCGCTTAATCGAGCTCGGGGTTGTACCTACAAAAGAGTTCGTTCGTGGTCCCATCGAGTTCGGAGGAACCGGAGTGGTTTACCTAACAAGGTGGATGGAGCTGAAACTGAGTCCAGTGTTTACCGTTAGCAACTGTGAAGAGGATTGTAAGGTTAAGTATGCAACATTTACCTTGAAGGACAAAGCGTTGACCTGGTGGAACAACTATCACATATTCGTAGGAAGTGATGTAGCTTATAGCATGACTTGGACCCAGTCTAAGGCTCTCCTGATCAAGACTTATTGTCCTAGGAATGAAGTTAAAAAGCTAGAGATTGAGTTCTGGAACCATAAGGTTAAGGGTACCGACATGACGACTTACATTCATCGTTTCCAAGAGTTGTCGCTGCTTTTCCCTGAAATGGTTCGCACTGAAGCTCTTAAGATTGAGAGGTATACCGATGGATTGCCTTTAGCTACTAGGAATGATGTCATCGCTGCGAAGCCATCTAATTTGCATGAGGCAATTCTTCGTGGCTCAACGTTTGATGGACTCTTATGTGTTAGAAGTAGGAGACAAGGGTAAGAATGATAGGAGTGATAAGAGGAAGAGGAATGAGGTTGTTAAAGGGAATGGCAACAAATGCAAAAAGAGACAGGCCAGGTGTTCGCTATAGGAAATGGAGAGAAAGGGTTATGAAGGTAGCAAAGCCCTGTGTGGTCGTTGCAATCGACATCACCATGGACCATGCTCAATAGTGTGTAGGAATTGCTCTAAGGTAGGACACATGGCCAAGAGTAGGTCCCGTCCACTTTGCAACTCAAACGCACAAGGAGCGGATGGAAGGCCACTGTCACTGTTTTGGATGTGGAAAGAAAGGGCACTACAAGAATGAGTGCCGAGAGCCGTGGATGAAGGGAAACCCCGGTAATGGAGGAGGATTTGTTAACCGAGGTGTGGGAGGTAATGGCTTAAACCCCGTGGAAGCGAGAGGTTGTAGGGGAATCAAGGGAATCAAGGTGCTAGGAATCAGCAGAGAGACATGGGAGCGGCGTGTGTATGCTATTGGGAAGGAAGTCGGTGAGGACCCTAACCTAGTTCTGGGTATGTTCCTTCTAAATAATCGCTATGCTTCCATCTTGTTTGATCTTGGTGCGATATGAGTTTCGATCCACCACCTTTATGCCATTACTAGGAATTTCCCCAACACCTCTAGGTTCGATTCGATGTGGAATTAGCTAATGGGAATAGGGAGAAGATAGATACGTGATGGAGGTTGTACCTTAAGTTTCCTAGACCACCCGTTTAGCATAGAACTATTGTCGATTACCTTGGGAAGTTTTGACGTCATCATCGAAATGAATTGGTTATCGAAGAACGGTGCACACATCATCTGCGATGAGAAGATCGTGCATGTACCGTATGGCGGAAACGTTCTGAGCATACAAGGAGATCGGAGCGACTGTGGAAGTCCCTCCCGGTTGAACATCATCTCTTGTATTAAGGCCCAAAAGTACATCGATAGAGGAGGTTGTCTTTTCTTGGCTCGAATTTCTGAAAAGAAAAGCGAGGGGAAGAGTGAAAGACACCTTAAGGATGTACCCGTCATTGGAGAGTTTCCAGATGTGTTTCCGAGCGATCGCCAGGGATTCCACCTCCCACAAGTGGAATTCCAAATCGAGTTGATACACAGTGCTGCACGTAGCCGGGCACCCTATCGACTTGCTCCAAGAGAATTGGAGGAACCGCTGTCCCCAGTTAGCGGAGTTGTCGAGAAGGATTCATTCGACTAAGTTCGTCACCTTGGGGAGCAATGGTGTTGTTTTTGAAGAAGAAGGACGGATCGTTTCGGATGTGTATTGATTATAGGGAGTTGAATAAGTTGACGGTGAAGAATCGATACCCGCTACCTAGAATAGATGACCTATTTGGCCGAACTCCAAGGAGCTAGTGTCTTTCCCAAGATCGACTTACGGTCTGGTTATCATCAGCTTAGAGTTCGAGAGGAGGATATCCCTAAGACGGCGTTTAGGACTCGTTATGGGCACTATGAATTCCAAGTGATGTCGTTTGGTTTGACCAACGTGTCAGAGGTTTTCATGGATCTCATGAACCGAGTGTGTAAACCATACATGGATAAGTTTGTGATAGTGTTCATAGATGACATCTTGATATACTCCAAGAGTAGAGAGGAGCACGAAGAGCATTTGAGGCTCATTTTAGAGTTGTTGAGAGAAGAGAAGTTATATGCCAAATTCTCTAAGTGTGAATTTTGGATTTCGTCCGTGAAATTCTTAGGTCACGTGATAGATAGTCGAGGAGTTCACGTCGACCCAGCCAAGATTGAGTCCATTAAGGAATGGGCAGCCCCTAAGAACCCATCAGAAGTCCGCCAGTTTCTAGGTTTAGCAGGCTATTATCGGAGGTCTGATAACGCTCAGATTGTACAAGTTTTCGGTAGCGTTATGTGTGCTTTTGTATATGTTATTTGGTTATATTTTTATGATTTCAGTGCTTAATCGCATCAAAAGATGTTTGTCAAGTGTTTATAACCAAGTACGAGGAAAGCGGAAGGATAAAAGAATGTTCAACAATTGGAAGATTCCCGTTTCAGTGAAGCATGTCAAGCACAAATCAGTGTTTCAAGTACCATAGAAGACCAAGATGATTGAAGAACCAAGCTCTACAAGTCAGAATAAAGTAAAGGTCTATTTTCCGTCACTCAGGAAGACCAACCGAATCGGTTGCAACCACAACCGGATTGGTTGGATGAAGGCAAAAAGTTGCCTATGGCCTTGATCCAACCGATTCGAGTTGCCACAACCGATGTGGTTGGAACACTTGTAGAAGACCAACCAGATCGGTTGGTCATATGACCGATCCGGTTGGAAGGACTGTTTCTACCAAATCTTCATCATTAAGTTTCCCCTTTGTATCCAAACGATTCTAGGTCCTTCCCTGGGTGTATTCTAGTCCCTTCCTAACCCCTTGGAGGCCAAGTTCAGCAATTAATACCCTAGGCCTTGGAACGAGTATAAATAGAGACCTCTTGTGAGCATATGAGACACACACTTCAATACAACTCTCTCTACTCATCAAACAAAGCTCTTAAGCTCTCAAATTCTTCCTTAGAAGTCCAGGAAAGTTTGGAGTTCCAGAAGTACCACATTTGGAGGCCAAAATCCCAAGGAGTCTACCCCAATACTTTGGGAATCATTACTTCACCATTTGTAATCTTATTCCAAGCATTGTAAGACTCTTAATCATGTTTTCTAATGTTCAAAGTTCTGAGTTTATGTTTATGTTTGCTATGAGTGGCTTGTTTCTTTATACACTTGCTTAAATGATGTTGATTATCATGTGATTAGTTAGTGATTGTGTTAACATGTTTTAATTCAATTTCAAGTTAATTCTAAGATCCAATTGTGCTAAAGTTTCATAGTGACATTTGTTAATCAAGTTTGACTAGTTGATAGTAATCGTAGAGGTCGAAAGAACTTATTGTTATTCAACTAGTTATAATCATTTTGTCTATGGATGATTGTTTTTCCCCATTATTCTTGATTAAACAAAGGAACTAAGGTGTGGTTGTAATAAGAACGCTTTTTGATTGGAAACATCTAAAAGGTCGTAAGATTAGTTGTTGACAATCAATTGTAACCTTTTTTCTATAATCGGTTACCTTTTGTATTGACCATTTCTTAAGCAAATTTGATAAAGCAAATGGATGTTTTTGTGTTTAAGTTTGTGAAAATAAACTTATGAAACTTGAATTGATTTTGAATTGATTGGTTAAACTTAATGCTTGTTTTTATTAACTAAAATCTTGACTGAAGGTTTAACTTGTAAGAACAATAGATTAGTACACCAACTAATTATCATAACCAACATGTTAAGAGGTTAACACAATCATACTATTCAAGGATAAGAAACTAGTTTAAACAAGTATAGTTTTTAATCATCTGAATTTCATTATATCTATTTTCGTTGTTATATGCTTTTGGATTGCCTTAGTTGATTTAAACTTGTTAATTAGATTCACTCAAATTCCTGCGAACGATCCTGACTTACCTTCATAATCTTGCTATAACGGACGAGTGCACTTGCTCGTATGTGTTATTGGTAAAATTAGTAAATCATCTTTTATAAATTTAAAACTTGTACACATGTAGCACATCAAGTTTTTGGCATTCGGGATTTGATTGTGTTTCAGCAAGTTTTGAATCCACGTCACTGATTCATTCCAAAAAAATTCAGAACACTTCAACCGATCGGTGTCTCACAACCGATCGGTTTTCTAAACCATACCAAATTGATCTAACCGATCGGTCGCTCCTCGCAACCGATCTGGTTACTCGTTTCTGTCCAGAAAATTGTTTTTTTTGTTTGTCTGTGTGTTTAGATATCGCCTGGATTCTCTAGGTCATTGTATGAACACTCGTGCAGCGGGAATAGAACCAATCTCACCTCTTACCAACCTCGATAGTTTGATTCGAAGAAGAAGAAGAACACCTTTCATACCCTTAGCCAATCGTGTACCTAGAGTACCAAACCCACCATTTGATAACCTTGTAGAAGCCAAAGTCATTTACAACCCTTTCACCAATTTACCTTTTCCCATGGCGGACGATCAACCCATGTGGGGAACCAACCGAGCCGTAGCACCAACCCCAGGGAGTGCTATTGTTGCTGTCAACCTTGGTGACAACTTCATCGTGAAGGGTCATCATCTTTCCATGATCAAAGACCGTCAATTCGATGGCGATGCGCGGCCAATCCGCATAAGCACATTGCCGAATTCATCGAAATTTGCGGCATGTTCCGTTATGGAGACACCGATGTCAATGCCATCAAACTCAAACTTTTTCCATCATCACTGCGGAGATGCTAAAGTATGGTACAATGAATTGACCCCAGGAATTATCAACACTTGGGAGGAGATGAGGCAAGCCTTTGTAAGCCGATTCTTTCCACCTACCATGTTTGATCGATTAATGGGAGAAATTCATGCTTTCACACAAAATCCCAACGAATCACTTGTCGAAGCTTGGCTTCGGATGAAAGATTTGCTTCGTAGTTGTCATGGACATGGGTTATCCAAAGGAACCATTATCCAAATTTTTTACCATGGACTAGATGAAATCTCTCAAGGCATCCTTGATGCCGGAGGAATTTTTCTCTATAAGACTCCTAACGATGCACACCAATTACTAGAAGATCGAGTACTTCTCAAACTCGATTGGTCTAAAGATTCCAAAACCAAACCTCTTCGAAAAACCGTTGCTTTTGTCGAAAACACCGATACATCAAAACTCATGGAGAAAATGGAAGCCTTAACCTAAAAAATCGACTCGCAATACAAAGATATCAAAGAAGAAATGAAGGAAATGCTAGACGGATGCAACAATTGTGGAGGAAATCACCCACCGTCTAAGTGTAACGATAAGCCCATGGGTGGACCTAACGAAGGAGTGGTGAATTATGTCCAAGGAGGATATCGTGGAGGAGGATATCGTGCAATTAATTACGGTCAAAAGTGCAAGTGGCATTGGCAAGACCGCCGACCAAGGGATGACAACCGTGATTCTCAACCCGAACCTGACAATCCCCCACAAAACTCCAAGAAAAATATGGAAGAATCCGGGTTGGAAAAAACCATGAGAGAATTCGTGGTCGCTCAAAATCTGCGAATGACTTCATCAAAAATCAATTTTCAATCTCAAAGCCAAAGTTGAGCAAGGACGGAAAAATCATCAAGCATCTATCCAAGATCTTGAAAACAAATTTGGTGATTTTCGACCAACATTCCTCGACCATCCGCTCGTTACCAAGTAACACCCAATCCAACCAAAACCATCAAATGATAAACGCATCACAGTCCACCACAAACAAGAAATGAGCATATCAATGATGTCTTCACAAGAAGTGGTCTCTCGTACGAACCACCACCAAATCCTAATGAAAATACTCCTATCACCCAAGATAGTGAGGATGAAGCTGAGGAAACCAACACAACTCAAACCACCAAGAAGAAAACCACCCCATCTATCAAGCGTACACCAAAAATTCCATATCCTCAACGCCTTAAGAAAGAAAAAAATGGAAGAGCGTTATAAGAAGTTCATTGAAATAATCAAAGAGGTTAGACTCAATGTTCCTCTCATTGATGTCTTAGCCGAAATGCCCAATTACGGAAATTCTTGAAAGAACTTCTTAATAACAAAAGCAAGCTAGAGCAAATTTTAGCTACTTTCCTTAACGAAGAATGCTCAGCCATTGTTCAAAACAAAATCCCACCAAAGCTCGGAGATCACGGAGCTTTCTTATTCCATGTACTTTCGGGAATAATATTCAATGCGATGCTTTAGCCGACCTTGGAGCAAGTATCAATTTGATGCCTTATTCGTTGTATTACAAATTATGCAACAAAAATGAGCATTCGATTAGCAAATCACTCTTATCAATATCCTGTTGGTATTCCTGAGAATATGCTTGGTCAAGTCGGTAAATTCATTTTTCCCCATGGACTTTGTAATCCTAGAAATGGAAGAAGATAGTAAAGTCCTACTCATCTTAGGAAGACCTTTCCTAAATACCGCTGATGCAATCATCAAAGTGAAAGCAAAAGAACTCAACCTTGGAGTTGGAGAAGATCGAATCACCTTTCTAATCGATAAAGCAATGCGCTATCCACGTTCCAGTGATGACACTTGTTTCAACATCGATGTTATCGATGAAGTCACTGACGAAGAATTGGATGCGTTAATGAATCGATCCATTCATGACTACTTCTGAGAAAATCAATGAAACAGACTTTGACAAAGAGTTTGATGATTTCATGAAAGTAGAATTCGAAGGAGATAACACGGAGGAGGAAGAAATAGAGGAAGAGAATTTTGAAGAAATAACTTTCGATGACGAGATGAGAATAAAATCTTCTCTCGAAGAACCACCAACAGATCTCGTGCTCAAACCTCTCCCTGATCATCTTGAATATGCTTACTTGGAGGAAAACTCACTTCTTCCAGTAGTCATATCTTCATTACTCGAGGCCAATGAGAAAGAGAGTTTAGTTTCAGTCCTCAAAAATCATAAACAAGCTTTCGCTTGGAAAACATCTGATATCCCAGGAATAACTCCCAATTTCTGTAAACACAAAATCAATTTCGAAGATGGGATCAAACCCGTTGTGGAACGTCAACGTCGACTCAATCCAAACATGAAAGAAGTTGTCAAAAAGGAAATCATAAAACTTCTCGATGCTGGTATCATTTACCCAATCGAGGATAGTCTTTGGGTGAGTCCCGTTCACGTGTTTCCCAAGAAAGGAGGAATGACGGTTGTGACTAATGAACGGAATGAACCGTCCCTACTAGAAGCATCACGCTTGTTGGCGTTTGTATTCACTATCGTAAATTAAACAAAGCCATTAGAAAAGATCATTTTCCACTCCCGTTCATGGATCAAATGCTTGAAAGACTAGCAGGAAATAAATTCTTTTGTTTCCTCGATGGATTTTCAGGATACTTTCAAATTCCAATCGATCCTAATGTGCAAGAGAAGACCACTTTCACTTGTCCTTTTGGAACCTACATATCAGTATGCCTTTTGGTCTTTGCAATGCACCTGCAACTTTTCAAAGGTGTATGATAGCCATATTCCAAGACATGCTCGAAACCTCCATGGAAGTCTTCATGGATGACTTTTCTTAAACTCATTTGAAGCTTGTCTTTCCAATCTTGATAAAATGCTCGAAAGATGCGAAGCTGTACACCTTGTCCTTAACGGAAAATATCACCGTGGTTACCAAGCAATTGTGCTTGCACGAGATCGATCGCGGGCATGGAAGTAGATAAAGCAAAAATCGACGTTATCACGAAACTTCCACCACCCACTAACGTTAAAGCCGTTAGAATTTTTTTAGGACATGCCGGTTTCTACTGCCGCTTTATCAAAGATTTTTCAAAACTATCCCGTCCGATGACAAAACTTCTTGAGAAAGATTCTATCTTTGACTTCAATGCTGATTGCATAAAAGCCTTCGAAACATTGAAATCCCAACTGACTAGTGCTCCGATCATGGTTTCACCTAATTGGTCACTACCCTTCTAGCTTATGTGCGATGCCGCAATTTTATTTGTCGGAGCCATCTTAGGCCAACGAAGGAAAACACTTTCGCCCATATATTTTGCTAGCAAGACACTAAATAGTGATCGGCAAAAAATTATACTGATCATAGAAAAAATTATGGGCCGTAGTTTTGCGTCGACAAATTCGATCCTACCTCGTACTCTCAAAAACAGTCGTGTTCACCGATCACTCGGCACTCAAATATCTGTTCACCAAGCAAGATGCTAAATCGCGTCTTATCCGATGGATTCTGCTACTCCAAGAATTTGACATCGAAATCAAAGATAAGAAAGGAGCAGAGAATCTAACCGCTGATCATTTATCACGTCTTGAAAATCCAGATCTTGAGGAGTTAAAGGAAGAAGAAATCGATGATTACTTACCTGATGAAACCCTCATGACCGTTGATGGAAATGACGATCCTTGGTTTGCTGACTTTGCGAACTATCTCACTGGAGGAATTCTCAGAAAAGGTTTAACTCACGCTCAAAGGAGCAAATTCTTTTCGGTACTTAAATACTACTTTTGGGAAGAACCATATCTTTTCAAAATGTGCCTGACTGGAATGATCCGAAGATATGTTTCGGTTCGAAACCCGCAAGATTCTTGACGAATGTCATCATGGCCCAACCGGGGACATTATGTTCCTTCCACCACAGACTAAAAAGTTTTTGATCTGGATTCTATTGGCCAACAATATTCAAAGAAGCACATACACTTGTCCAAAATTGTGATGCTTGCCAAAGAACCACCAACCTTTCATGCAGAGATGAAATGCCATTGACTAGCATTCAAGTGTGTGATATATTCGATATTCGGGGAATTGATTTCATGGGACCATTTCCTAAATCCCACAAATACGAATACATTCTCGTTGCTATCGATTATGTGTCAAAATGGGCGTAAGGAAGCTTTACCAACAAACGATGCTCGCGTCGTTGTTAATTTTCCCAAAAAGCTTTTCGCTCGTTATGGAATCCCCAAAGCCTTGATAAGCGATCGAGGAACCCATTTCTGTAACCAACAAATGGAGAAAACCATGAAAGATATGGGGTTCATCATCGATTCGCGACAGCTTATCATCCACAAACAAGTTGAAAACACTAACAGAGCTTTTAAAAGAATACTAAAAAAAACAGTGAAGGACAATCCTTCGGTGTGGTCGAAGAAACTAGATGATGCTCTGTGGGCCTTTCGTACGGCTTACAAAACCCCTATCGGCACAACTCCTTACAGACTCCTATATGGAAAAACTTGTCATTTGTCGTTTGAAGTTGAACATCGTGCTTACTGGGCTCTTAGAAACTGTAACACCGATCTCAAAATAGCTGGAGAGAAGAGATTCTTGCAATCGCATGAACTCAACGAATTAAGACTCCGAGCTTATGAAAATTCCAAACTGTATAAGGCCAGAACAAAAGCTTATCACGAAAAAAAGTTGAGGATTCAAAAAGAATTCAAAGCCGGAGATAAAGTTATGCTTTTCAACATGAAATTCAAATACAAAGTTCCTAAATTATAACCAAGATGGTTTGGACCATATATCGTTAAACATGGATATCCATCCGGTTATGTCGAACTCTATGACAAACAGGGTGGAAGTTTCATCGTTAATGGGCACCGAATCAAACTCTACTACGATAAGGAGCAAATGAATGAAATATCAGTTGAGAAAGTTTCACCTGAAAATGAATTCGAAACCATCACCTTCGTAGCACCTTTTCTAGGAAGAATCCCACAAAGTGTTCCTTGGAAACCATCTGCTGAGTTCATCCAGGCGATATTGATGCTACTGGTGAAGAATTCATGTATGTCCTCGAACTTTTCAAAATGTTCAAGGCTGCATGTGCCAAGTAAAATCGGGAAGATTCGAATCGGTGATGACTCGTTAATAAAACAAGCGCTCTCAGGGCAACCCGTGTGTGTTTGATTTAATTTTCTTGGTCCCGCCCTAAATTTTAAACCTTTGGTTGAACTTAAGTGTGGGGTGCCATCTTAATAAAACTCTTTTGTTTGTATATAAGATTTTGTGCAGGTAATGATTACTCCAGTGGACGCTTGGAAGAAGAAGAAAAATAAGCTGACAAACTCATTGGAATATCTGGTTTCATCTCTATTTTCCCTATTTCTATACTTTGAAGTTCGTTTTTCACATTGAGGACAATGTTTAACTTAAGTGTGGGGGGTGAATAGGAAAATTAGAGTTGTTAAGCTTAAATTTAAAATTTTGTTTGCCCTTGTGATCTAGTTATTTTCATGCTTTTAGGATAATATATTAGAATAACTGGATCAAACTACTGGAAAAACTGGTAATATTTGAAACTTTGAGATGTGTTCCGATTAATATTGCAATCCATTCTTGGATCGATAAACATTTGCTAGCACAAATTATAGCCCTTACCACTAAAATTGTGAGGATTTGAGCCTGTTCTATATAAAGCATACATCTTTTATGCTTGAATCTTTTGCTATGAGTGTGCCGGTGATTTTATTTATTCTAGAACTTGTGCATGTAAATCATTACCAGACCGCAGTGATATCGCATTCGTACGATATAAGTAAATTCTGGTGATAAAGAGGCACCTTAGGATTTAACCCAAATGGCCTTCCATTTTTCATATTATGCTATATTAGCTAGCTACATCGGTTAGTTAACCACTTACATAGACCCATTTGTAGCGCTCATCTCTAGCGCTAGATACCCCTAGTTACACCCACTGAGCCATCCTTTTCATTTTTGATAAATCCAAAAAAATATAAAAAGATTTTACACTTTAAACCTTAGCCTAAGCCTTGTCATTGTCTAAACGGTTGGTTGCTAGTCACCTGGAATGAGAAGATTGTTCAAATGATTATGAGTAGCCGCACCTTGCTAGTGGTGTGAGCCATTCTGAGTTTATGTTTAAAAAAAAATGTTGAAAGTATGAATGTATTAGCCAATGTGCTATGTTCGAAGAAAAATTGTCATGGCGAATCAAAGCGAAGAGTTGTGGATATTCGAAGAAAAGAAAATGAAGCTATAATCATTTATTGGTTTGTGGATTGTTTGGTAGCTAGCAACATGGGTATTAGACTTGATTCTACTTTTGTTTTAACACCAATTTCATTAACATTCTCATGCCTTATCCATACCCTTAGCCCTTAGCCTTAACATTATAACCCGAATAAAAGTCCTCTTTAGATGTTTTTGCTTGGTGCTTGTAACACCCCCAAAAATGACTCATGAGCATACAAGTATTGGGGTGCTACTAAATTGATACCACAACATAAGCATAGAACAACGGATTTTCATAAACAAACTTTTATTCATTTCTTAAAAACAATTTTTACATTATTGATTAGTGCGGAAAATGGCCCATTATAAACAAGTGGTCCCAATACATAAATCAGAGTTGTCTATGACCATGTCATGCCTTTGCCTTGCGCCTCCAAAGATAAGTTATCACCTCGAAACCTGAAAATACATGCTAAAGGGGTCAGCTACATTTGGTGAGTTCATAGATTTATTTAAAAGGGATTTCAGTACTCTGTTATTTCAAAATTTGGTTTTGATGATCATTACGTCTTGCATAATGTCATAAAGTTTATGATTTCAATTCATAAAAGGTTTTCATTAGTGGACCATGAAAAGGGTATATGTACACTATAATGAATATAATGCCATATATTTTAAGTCTATTACGCTAGCACTAAGTTCATGCAACCGAAACTCGACAATTTATGTATGCACAAGGAAGTCATACAAATAAGGAGCCCATGGCGAGTGTTTATCCCAATACACTCGGTCCCGACATGCTATATGTTTCACCTTGACCCATGCGGGCCAACGAACAGGAGTCACCCCTAATAGATCTATTTATAACATTCGCTTCCCAGGGAATTGTGGTTCATGAAAAGGGCAATTTGGGATCTAAAGTCTTAGGCTAAGCTGCGTAATATCTTAGGTCAAAGGTTTTGGTGTGGTCCTTAAAGCATCTAAGGATGATGTATTTTAAAACATATCAATCAAAGGGCATAGTATGCATAGAATGTAGAATTTTAGTAATTAAATCATTTAAGTAAAAATGAGCATGTATCTTCCCCCAAAACAGTTATAAAACAAGTAAAAGTAGGGGCTATGAAACTCACCTTGGCAATGTGCAATATGAAGTCTAAAGGGAATTAAATCAATGAGTGATAGTGCACGGCTCCGACACGCAACCTAATTCATACGGCAATTTAGTCTTTACTCATGTTTAAGACTCGATAAAGTTTAACTAACTTGATAGGTTTTAAATGTTTTTGTTGTTGTTGTTTTTGCTTGTGTGGCATCGTTTTAAGTTAAAAAAAATAGTTTTCAAAGGTTTGTGTGTATATCGGCTTATGGTACAGAAAGAGTATATAAAGGAAAAGTATCGAGTATGAACGAGACCTTGGCTTGATGATGATCGAATGATGATGTACAAAAGATAATACGTGTAATGTGAGACGTCGATACGAACGAAAAAAATATATATATTAAGTGTACATACATATATTTACATATCATTTGTGGTCTAAGGAAAATGTATTCCGAAAAAAAAGTTGAAGTGTAACCTTACTTATATACACTTGTAATTTCAAAACCAATGTAAGTTCAAGGAGTACATTTCATTTGTAAATTGCAAAATAATATATGTTTATCGAAAAGTTGACATAACTTGGGTGTACACTTTATTTATTCGTGGTGACTAAGGTCAAAGTATATATTAAATTGTTGTCGAGTTTTTGATATCCGGTGAAGGTATATTTACAAATTTTATATCTTGTATAGTTAGAAATGTGAAAACTTTCTAATTAAGTTGTGAGTAGTAAAAGTAAACTCGTTTTAATTAATTTGTTTTCAACACATTGTTTATATTTAAAGAAGAATCGAATACAAAATAGCCACGAGCTTTTCTTGGACAAATCTTGATTACCAAAGGCAATTAACACGTCGAATTGAACAAGTTATCACTCAAATGACAAAACCCCCAACTCAATTTGAGAAAACCCTAAATTATGAAACCCTAATTTTTAAGTGAGATGTGTGATATGTGACTACAACTGAAATTTGTGAAGCTATAAAAGAGACTAAGAGGAAACATTGAATTTCACTTTCTTGGTCTCGAGTTTGAGAAGAAATTCTTGGCTGCCTCCCTTTGTACTTCTTTGTGGTTGACCTGGATTGATAGTGACTGGTGAGAGTATAAAGAGTTTATCACCAAAATGGAGACTTGGGAGTTTGAAGTTGAAGATCGCGAAGGTAAATTATCCAGAAGAAGGAGAATAAAACTTTTATCTCTTGTAAAAGTGGTAGGGAGGGTGGCGCTTAAGTCAGATAGGGGTAGGAGTAGATTAGATCTAGTTTATCTGTTTTGTATTATTATTAGTGTATTATTGGTACTCCGTGTTTTGTCTAATCCTCGAGTAAACGTACCTCCCCGATACCCGAAAAATATATAAATTATGTTTTTGGAGACGATTTCTTAAACGTAATATTATGACACTTTGTTTATGTTGAAATTGGATTATAACTGTTTGCCGTTACTAATTTGGTGTCGGTATACGTGCGGTGCCGTGACTTTCTAAACTCTCGAGATAACTTCTCGTTTTCTTTCGTAAATTATTAGTGATTGATAAAAAGTGTATTTTTCTCTTATCTCAGTATTTATTTTTGGTCTTGTATGCTACTGCTATTTGCGGTATCTTGGAATAACTAATGGATTAAGCTTATATGCGCCTTAATTTTTTTTAACTTGGACAATAATAAATTTCACAGATATTTTGTGGGCAAGTATTGTATGTCGTGTCTTATTTCTAAAGGAACGAAATGACCTCTCGTTTTTATATTTTAGATATTGGCATTTTGTCGGAAAATAATGGATTTGAATTTTCTGACGTAATAAATATTATTAAAATAATCCGAAATTTTACGGGTTGTTATAGTCTACCCACCTTACAGGAGATCCGTCCCGGATCTCAGTTTACGTTACCCGATAGGGTTTCGGGAACGAGGTGATGGTATTTGGAACAAGTTTTGAATTTTCCCTATGTCGTTTCTAGGGTTTCCTCTTTGGGTATGGGTACCTAGGTGTTATGCCAGTAGCACGTCCTCTATCTGAGGAGTCATGATTTTCTGGGGTAGGTTTATTGAGGGAAAGTTCAAATTTTGATGTTATGAGATTTCACTATTTTGTTAGTGTGGAAATCTCTAACTTCCCATGGTAAAGAGTACCTATTTTTGGTATTTAATGGTTCTAAAGTATAGTGGTTAATTCTTCAGGTTTGCTACGGTTTTTTTTTTTTTTTTAAGGGGTGGGAAAACATTTGTTTTTGAATTTTCCATTCGAATAAATGTTTACACAAGTTTTGACTAAGACCATATTTAAAAATCAATATTGTGTAAAAATGACACATTTGTAAAAGATTGTGAAACTGGTTCTTAGTTATGGTGTGTATAAGAAAATTTTGCGAAACTTTTAATGTTTCAGCATTTTGTCTCATCTGAAATGTGGGATTTAGAAAATATTATTATGGGGTTTTTAAAGGGGAATCCTCAAAATTTAGGGACTATATTGTAGCAGGGATATGTAGCAGGATATAACAATTACCCATAGCTACAAGTATGGTTTAGTTGTCTAAGTTGGGTAGGATTGGAGGTTTAATAGTTGATGAACCTCATGGTTATATATGGTTTTAGGCAGAGGTGTAGGATACATCCTAAGGTCGGGCTTAGCTATCAAGGAGGACATTGATTATTTCTGTTTATTGGGTATTAACACATTTCAAGGGAATAAGTAACCAATAGAGTGGTTCTGGGATACTTTTCAAAGTATTAAGAAATACCTTATTTTGGTAAGGTATGGGTAGAATTGTAGTTTATTTTATTGTGAAATGGTAAGGTGGTAATTTGGTTTGTTGAATAATTCATGAAGTGATTCATGAAGTATTTTGATTATAATGGTTTGAGGGATAATCGAAAATAGTTTGTATAGCAACTCTTTTGTTTGTAGGAGGGTAACAAGGTAGGCACGGTTATTCTTAAGAGGTGGGTGGAGTTTCTAGGTATCAAATTTTTTCAATGGTGAAATTTTCAAGTTTTGCGGGATTTATGGGTCATTTGCTGTGTCTTTTTAGATTTTGCCAAAGGTTTATTGTTCTTTTTGTTGCCTATTTCCACTAGGGAATCTTTCTCATAGGTATTTGGAAGGTTGCTCCTAGAATGGTTTGATTTTTCCATGAGGTGTAAGGTGTGGGGTAGGAGTGACTATAACATAACCCGGTTGTGATATGGAATTATAAAGTTTATGATTAAGAAGTAATATGACGCCAGCGAGTGGCTTATGATTAAGGAATATTGTGATGCCAGTGAGTGGTTTATAACTAATGAATGCCAGTGAGTGACTTACGATTAAGGAATGTCAGTGAGTTACTTGTGATTAAGGACTGCTGGTGAGTGGTTTGTGATTAGGGTATGCCAGCGAGTGGCTTGCGATTAAGGGATAGGGTGATGCCAGTGAGTGGCTTGTGATTAAAGGATAGTGTGACGCCAATGTGTGGCTTTAGTGTAACCGTCAATGTGTGGTTTATTGAAATGTTACATGTTTATTAAAATATTATCATTTTCTCATTGGACATAAAGCTATTATAACTATCCTAAGTACGCAAAATTCACCTCGAGTCGGACATAGGTGATCGTGCCATGTCCCACTGTCCTGGTTGAATATAGGTGATCAATCTATATTCACCCGAGGTTCAATGAATTTTGAAATACTTAGCTTAGTTACGCTAGTAATATGTCACGATACTTTTAAAGGTTGTCTTGAAGGATTAGAACAATTATTCTCTTTATGTGAGGGAAAAGTGTAGTGTTGTGATACGTAAGTATACGTATAGGGAAGATAATTGTAACCTATAATGAAACTAGGTGAGCAGTGATAAAGCATGTATCTTATCAAGTATGATCTCAACAGGATCATAAGTGAGGCATCAGCTCGTGGAGCACGCGTGTCGGTCATAGGGTTTAGTTTTTGTAAAAGTGGTTATAGTCTAGGTTTTAAAATACCTAGTTCTCTATAACCTAGGCTCGATCTGTCTGTAACACCCCAAAAATGACTCAGCGGAAGCATACAAGTATTGGGGTGCTACTAAATTGATACCACAACATAAGCATAGAACAACGGATTTTCATAAACAAACTTTTATTCATTTCTTAAAAACAATGTTTACATTATTGATTAGTGCGGAAAATGGCCCATTATAAACAAGTGGTCCCAATACATAAATCAGAGTTGTCTATGACCATGCCATACCTTTGCCTTGCGCCTCCAAAGATAAGCTATCACCTCGAAACCTGAAAATACATGCTAAAAGGGGTCAGCTTACATTTGTGAGTTCATAGATTTATTTAAAAGGGATTTCAGTACACTGTTTCAAAATTTGGTTTTTGATGATCATTACGTCTTGCATATTGTCATAAAGTTTATGATTTCAATTCATAAAAGGTTTTCATTAGTAGACCATGAAAAGGGTATATGTACACTATAATGAATATAATGCCATGTATTTTTAAGTCTATTACGCTAGCACTAAGTTCATGCAACCTGACAGTTATATGTATGCACAAGGAAGTCATACAAATAAGGAGCCCATGGCGAGTGTTTATCGCAATACACCTGTCCCGACATGCTATATGTTAGCCTTGACCCATGCGGGGCCATAAACCAACAGGGAGTCACCCCAATAGATCTATTTATAACATTCAAGGCTTCCAGAGATTGACGGTTCATGAAAATGGCAATTTGGGATCTAAAGTCTTAGGCTAAGCTAGTAATATCTTAGGTCAAAGGTTTTGGTGTGGTCCTTAAAGCATCTAGGTATGATGTATCTTAAAACATATCAATCAAAGGGCATAGTATGCATAGAATGCAGAAATTTAGTAATTAAATCATTTAAGTAAAAATGAGCATGTATCTTCCGCCAAAACAGTTATAAAACAAGTAAAAGTAGGGGCAATGAAACTCACCTTGGCAATGTGCAATATGAATTCTAAAGGGAATTAAATCAAGGAGTGATAGTGCACGGCTCCGACACGCAACCTAATTTATACGCCAATTTAGTCTTTACTCATGTTTAAGACTCGATAAAGTTTAACTAACTTTATAGGTTTTAAATGTTTTTGTTGGTGTTTTTGTTGCTTGTGTGGCATCGTTTTAAGTTTGAAAAAAAAATAGTTTTCAAAGGTTTGTGTGTATATCGGCTTATGGTACAGAAAGAGTTTATAAAGGAAAAGTATCGAGTATGAACGAGGCCTTGGCTTGATGATGATCGAATGATGATGTACAAAAGATAATACGTGTAATGTGAGACGCCGATTAAATCGGCCAAAGAAATATATATATTAAGTGTACATACATATATTTACATATCATTTGTGGTCTAAGGTAAATGTATTCCGAAAAAAAAGTTGAAGTGTAACCTTACTTATATACACTTGTAATTTCAAAACCAATGTAAGTTCAAGGAGTACATTTCATTTGTAAATTGCAAAATAATATATGTTTATCGAAAAGTTGACATAACTTGGGTGTACACTTTATTTATTCGTGGTGACTAAGGTCAAAGTATATATTAAATTGTTGTCGAGTTTTTGATATCCGGTGAAGATATATTTAAAAATTTTATATCTTGCATAGTTAGAAATGTGAAAACTTTCTAATTAAGTTGTGAGTAGTAAAAGTGAACTCATTTTAATTAATTTGTTTTCAACACATTGTTTATATTTAATTATTTCTTGTCTCATTTTTAATATTAATGCTAACGATACATGGTATGTCGCGTTGAGTTTGGGTGAAATGAGTGCAAAAGGGTACGTCGTGTAGTGAGTCGGGACGAGATGGTAGTGAGTCGAGTGAAACGGAATTTAGTTAAGGAAAATCGAGACCACATGAAATCCAACGCTGGAGTGGGGTATTTAACGCCAAACGAACACTCACACTGAAAGGAAAAAAAATAAATGGCTTCACAATCAAATGAACACACATACTCCAAAGAAGAATTGTGGGTTGGGCCTTTGAATTACATAACTAAACGCACCCTATTGGACCTAGATGGGCCTTGCAGCCCAAGAGGTTTCCTAAATAGTTCGTACAGCAGATATCAAATGAGAATATGGATGCTTTGTTTTCATTTCCTGTTCGGAAACAGATTGACACAAGAAGTACTGAAGTAGTATACTTTTTAGATGTAAGACTTAGGCCAAAAATATTTTAATTTCAACAATATCAAAACCACTTTGGTTTAACACGACAAGTATTCAAGACGCAAATGGCAATATATGTATATATTTGTAAGGGTCATGACTATGTGATGATTCGTGGCTATCGGGTACAACCCGACTTGACCATGTGACATAGTCATCCTTGAGACTATATGAGTTAAACACAAGACAAGAAAAAAATAAAACCAATACCCTCGAGTGAATATGTTTCACAGTCGGATTTCAACACAAACGAGTCAAGAACTAAGCCGAATACTAATGAAGCTGAATAAGTTGATAATAAGCCAAAACCAAATTAGCAAATTAACAAAGACTTAGGTTTCATAAGTTTTAACCACATAATCTTAGCCACAACAACAACATCATTAACAAGATTCAAGTCCAATTAATCATTCTTATTATTATTATCATTACTATGATTATCAATATTTTTACCGAAAACAAAATGACAATCTAATAAAATTAATCAAATAAGTCAAATGAATTGAGTAAGATTCTTACAACAACAACACATAAGATGTCGAATGAAAAGAAGAATCGAATACAAAATAGCCACGAGCTTTTCTTGGACAAATCTTGAACAAGTTATCACTCAAATGACAAAACCCCAAACTCAGTTTGAGAAAACCCTAAATTATGAAACCCTAATTTTTAAGTGAGATGTGTGATATGTGACTACAACTGAAATTTGTGAAGCTATAAAAGAGACTAAGAGGAAACATTGAATTTCACTTTCTTGGTCTCGAGTTTGAGAAGAACCGTTCTTGGCTCACCTCCCTTTCGCCGCCTTCTTTGTGGTTGACCTGGATTGATAGTGACTGGTGAGAGTATAAAGAGTTTATCACCAAAATGGAGACTTGGGAGTTTGAAGTTGAAGATGGCGTGGGGTAAATTATCCAGAAGAAGGAGAATAAAACTTTTATCTCTTGTAAAAGTGGTAGGGAGGGTGGCGCTTAAGACAGATAGGGGTAGGAGTATATTAGATCTAGTTTATCGGTTTTGTATTATTATTAGTGTATTATTGGTACTCCGTGTTTTGTCGAATCCTCGAGTAAACGTACCTCCCCGGTACCCAAAAAATATATAAATTATGTTTTCGGAGACGATTTCTTAAACGTAATATTATGACACTTTGTTTACATTGAAATTGGATTATAAGCTATCACGTTACTAATTTGGTGTCGGTATCGATGGTCCGTGACTTTCTAAACTCTCGAGATAACTTCTCGTTTTTTTCTTTAAATAAATTATTAGTGATTGATAAAAAGTGTATTTTCTCTTATCTCAAGTATTTATTTTTATTCTTGTATGCTACTTTCTGCTTATATGCGGAATAACTAATGGATTAAGCTTATGTACGCCTTAATTTTTTTTTAACTTGGACAATAATAAATTTCACATACATTTTGTGAGCAAGTATTATATGTGCGGTGTCTTATTTCTAAAGGAACGAAATGACCTCTCGTTTTTATATTTTAGATATTGGCATTTTGTCGAAAAATAATTAATTTGAATTTTCTGACGTGATAAATATTATTAAAATAATCTGAAATTTTACGGGTTGTTATAGTGCTCATGCCACGTCGGTGGAGTTTTTGTTTCTTGTACAAGGTTATGGTAATAATCTAATCATGACTGAGCAATGAGTGTGATTTATCTTGTTGCTCCACTAAAAATTGAGTGATTGAGTGAATTATATTTCGTTCCTTTTTCGTGAGGTGTTTTGAAATGTTAATCATGCAAGAAAATCATTGGATAGTGTCAAACATCTTAAAAGTTTCACTCTTAAAAGCGTAATTGATGAATCTTCTCTCGTACTCGTACTTGGTAGATTTGCATCATATTTTTCGTAATCATAATTTTGTACCAGTGGATGTGTTTCCTAGATTTGCTTGGAGGCAAGCAAAGTTTAAGTGTGGGAATTTGATACTTGATATTGTACATGTTTTCGATGAGCGTTATATGTGCTTTTGTATACGTTATTTGGTTATATTTGTATGATTTCAGTGCTTAATCGCATCAAAAGATGTTTGTCTAGTGTTTATAACCAAGTACAGGGAAACGGAAGGGAAAGTAAAAGAATGTTCAACAATTGGAAGATTCCCGTTTCAGTGAAGCATGTCAAGCACAAATTAGTATTTCAAGTATCATAGAAGACCAAGATGATTGAAGAACCAAGCTCTACAAGTCAGAATAAAGTAAAGGTCGATTTTGCGTCACTCAGGAAGACCAACCGAATCGGTTGCAACCACAACCGGATCGGTTGGATGAAGGCAAAAAGTTGCCTATGACGCCAGTCCAACCGTTCGGTTGCCACCCGCAACCGATGCGATTGGAACACTTGTAGAAGACCAACCGGATCGGTTGGTCATGTGACCGATCCGGTTGGAAGGACTGTTTCTGCCAAATCTTCATCATTAAGTTTCCCCTTTGTATCCAAACGATTCTAGGTCCTTCCATAGGTGTATTCTAGTCCCTTCCTAACCCCTTGGAGGCCAAGTTCAGCAATTAATACCATAGGCATTGGAACTAGTATAAATAGAGACTTTTTGTGAGCATATGAGACACACACTTCAATACAACTCTCTCTACTCATCAAACAAAGCTCTTAAGCTCTCAAATTCGTCCTTAGAAGTCAGGAAAGTTTGGAGTTCCATAAGTACCACATTTGGAGGCCAAAATCCCAAGGAGTCTACCCCAATACTTTGGGAATCATTACTTTACCATTTGTAATCTTATTCCAAGCATTGTAAGACTCTTAATCATGTTTTCTAATGTTCAAAGTTTTGAGTTTATGTTTATGTTTGCTATGAGTGGCTAGTTTCTTTATACACTTGCTTAAATGATGTTGATTATCATGTGATTAGTTAGTGATTGTGTTAACATGTTTTAATTCAATTTCAAGTTAATTCTAAGATCCAATTGTGCTAAAGTTTCATAGTGACATTTGTTAATCAAGTTTGACTAGTTGATAGTAATCGTAGAGGTCGAAAGAACTTATTGTTATTCAACTAGTTATAGTCATTTTGTCTATGGATGATTGTTTTTACCCATTATTCTTGATTAAACAAAGGAACTAAGGTGTCGTTGTAATAAGAACGCTTTTTGATTATCAAGTTGGATTGATTGGAAACATCTAAAAGGTCGTAAGATTAGTTGTTGACAATCAATTGTAACCTTTTGTCTATAATCGGTTACCTATTATATTGACCATTTATTAAGCAAATTTGATAAAGCAAATGGATGTTTTTGTGTTTAAGTTTGTGAAAATAAACTTATGAAACTTGAATTGATCTTGAATTGATTGGTTAAACTTAATGCTTGTTTTTATGAACTAAAATCTTGATGAAGGTTTAACTTGTAAGAACAATAGATTAGTACACCAACTAATTATCATAACCAACATGTTAAGAGGTTAACACAATCATACTAATCAAGGATAAGAAACTAGTTTAAGCAAGTATAGTTTTTAATCATCTGAATTTCATTATATCTATTTTCGTTGTTATATGCTTTTGGATTGCCTTAGTTGATTTAAACTTGTTAATCAGATTCACTCAAATCCCTGTGAACGATCCCCGACTTACCTTCATAATCTTGCTATAATGGACGAGTGCACTTGCTCGTATGTGTTATTGGTAAAATTGGTAAATCGTCTTTTATAAATTTAAAACTTGTACACACGTAGCACATCAAGGTCCATTGAGGGATTCTCCGAAATAGCTAAGTCGCTGACCAAACTGACGCAGAAGAACGTTAAGTATGAATGGGGAGAAAAGGAAGAAGAAGCATTCCAACTTCTGAAAGGGAAGTTGTGTAGTGCCCCATCCTAGCTAAACTTGCCTAAAGGAAGGCGAAGATTTAGGTTTCGTAATCTGCGACGCTTTACATAAAGGCTTAGGTGTTGTTTTGATGCAACAGGAAAAGGTGATAGCTTATGCATCCCGACAACTTAAGAAGCATGAGAAAAACTACACTACCCATGATCCGAGTTAGGTTCGTAGTGTTTGCCCTTAGAATCTGAGACATTATCTGTATGGAACCAAGTTTGTAGTATTTACTGACCATAAGAGCTTGAAGCATATCTTAGATCAGAAGGAGTTGAATATGAGGCGTCGTTGGTTAGAGTTGCTCGATGATTATGACTGTGAGATTCGTTATCATCACGTAAAGCCAATGTAGTGGCAGATGCCCTCAGCCGTAAGGAGAACATTCCACCTTTACTCGTTCGATCCCTAGGAATGACCATTAGTTCGCCACTACCATCTCAAATCTTAGTCGCCCAAGCTGCGGCATTGACGGAAGAGAGCCGTCCTTATGAGAATCTACATGGAATGGTTGAGAGTGAAAACGGCTTCTTGAAGCATTCTGACGGAACTTTATGCTTCAAAGACAGAAGCTGGATACCATTTCATGGTGGAATCCGTGAGTTGATTATGCACGAGTCGCATAAATCAAAATACTCTATTCATCCCGGAGCCGATAAGATGTATCAGGACTTGAAGAAACTCTACTGGTGGCCTAACATGAAAGCTGACATAGCTTTGTATGTCAGTTGGTGCTTGACATGTTCTAAGGTAAAGGCCGAACACCAAAAACCCTCAGAACTCTTAGTTCAACCCGAACTCCCAGAATAGAAATGGGATCGAATTACCATGGACTTCATCACCAAATTGAGAGAAGCGGCTAGCGCAATGGCTATCAGGTAATTGTTGATCATTTGACTAAGTGCTCAGCTACTTCTTAGCCATTAGCGAAATTAGATAGTCTCGACAAGCTGCATTTGTACATCAAGGAGATAGTATCGCGTCATGGAGTACCGATATCTATCATTTCTGATTGAGATAGCCATTTTACATCCCACTTTTGGAGATCCTTACGGTACGTTAGGAACAAACCGGATGTGAGCAGCATATCATCCTCAAACCGACAGTCAAAGAAAAGAACCATTCAGGACTTTAGAGGATATGCTTAGAGCTGTGTCATCGATTTCGGCAAAGGGGTAGAGACATCTCCTTTGGCCGAATTCTCCTACAACAATAGTTATCATTCTAGCATTAAGGTCGCTCCATTTGAGGCATTATATGGCCGAAAATGTCGTTCTCTGTTTGTTGGGCTGAAGTTGGCGAGAGAATCACTACCGGTCCGAACTTGTCCAAGAAACCAATTAGAAGGTAGTTCAGATTCGTAAATATCGTTTGCAATTTGACTGGTGCGTGACGATAGACAAAAGAGTTATGCCGATAGGAGACGTAAACCCTTAGAGTTTCAGGTTGGAGATCGTGTTATGTTAAAGGTTTCTCCTTGGAAATGAGTGATTCATTTTGGAAAGCGTGGAAAACTCAATCCTGATATATTGGTCCCTTTACAATCCTGGAAAGAATCGGACCAATAGCTTACCGTCTTGAGCTACCATCGGAATTGAGCA
>OU343216.1:152018967-152072568 GCA_910596185.1 Chrysanthemum makinoi
AATACTGTTGAGTATTCGTATTATTATTCTTAGTAATATTGAGGCTTGTTTGTTAAACTGTGTTTACTATTCCATTGATAATACTTCAAATGGTTAAAGATGTTGGAATCACTCCTAAACAGTATTTCAAGTATTTATATTTCATATGTAATAGGTAGCTTTATTATGGCCTTTATGTTTGTTTAAGGTCAAGCTTATGTAGAAGGCCCATAAGCTTAGGCCCAAGCCCAATAAGGAATAAGGAAGGAGAGGGAGTGTTGCCCTAGCTCCTTGCCTATATAAACTATGTAATAACCTTCATTTGAAGGTTGGTTGTTCAAGTTCTTTTCATTCACACCTCTCTTTGCCTTAACCGCATTATTATACGTATGTGTGTGTGTGATAACTTGTTCAATCGCTCATCTCCTTTCTATATAACTTGTGTTTGTAAAACTAGTGACCTAACAAAGGGTATCAATCGCCAAATAGTTGGGTGTACTCTTTTGTTTTTGAAGTTTTGATTTTGTGTCTTACGCGTAAAGATAACGCAATCTTTGGTTATCTTAAAACTCGCTTTTTACACTTTTAATCCAAGATTCTTGTACTTTCAATGTTTTGAGGTGTTAAAATACTTGTTTTTGGCAAAAATTTTCAAACTTTACGCTGGATTTACGCTTTTAAGCTTGTTTTGTTCGTGGGTGTCGCTCTACGCTGAACCCGCTTAGCGCTTTGGTACATCAAAATTCACACTTTTGTGTTCTTTTGGTACTATTGAAGCTATTCCATAACAAAAATCTGTTTTAGAAACACATTTGGGCAAAATCAAAGTTACGAGTAATCCTACGCCAGATCAAAACCCTAAAATTACGCTGTAAGATTTTCCTTGGTTTGATCTTCATTTTCCTCGGTTTATTCCGTTTTCTTACTTGGATAAGTCCTAAAATACGCCGACTTTGGATATCTTTTGCATCGGAAGTGTAAAAGATCATTTGGGCAAAACCCTAAAATTACGATAAGCATAAGCTTACGCCAGAAATCTACGCGATAAGATTCACTTTACGCCAAACTTAGGTCTACGATAAGGTAATCCTACGCCTAACTTTCTACTAACTTTTGTCTACGATAACTTTAGTGCTTTTATCCTACTTACGCCAGAAGCTAAAACCTACGCCAGAACTCCTCATTGTTACGCGTAACTTTTGGTGTTTTTTCGCATAAGTGCTACTTGGTTCTTGTCTTTTCTACTCTAAGGACACTTCATCAACAAAGGTTCATTCGACTACAAAGATCCATTTTACCACACAAGTTTTTCAACATGTCACAACCACCATACTCTAACTATTTCCCCTACACTTATCCTCAACGACAACAACAACTAAGTCCACAACATCAAGAATGGAATCAACAACAAGCAATTTATCAACAACAATTTAATCAACAACATACTCCACAACTTGTTGCAAATCCACAACCTCAAATGGTTCAACCACCACCAAGTCCTCAAGTTCAACCGCACACAAATGAATTCAATCAACATCCATCAAGGAACACTATGAAGGAACCCACTTGGTTTGCAAAGATGTGTGAAGCTTTAAGCAGGAAACAATCAATTCATGAGGTCGATCACTTGATAGACCTCCAATGCTCACTCCAGAAACTATGATCAATGGGTGATAAGGTTCTTTAGGTTTTGTGATCTAAAGAAGCCACATGGAAAGTTCTTAAAGAAGGTTATCTTAGAAGGTCCATTTGAGATGCCTACTATCATTGTACCCGTAGATCCAAATGCCATTCCACCAAGAGATGAACAAACCAACATTGCTATCAAGTGCATTTAAATCCCAAGAACTTCTACACTATGAAGCCGATGAACTTGCAATGGAATACATCCTCTTAGGATTACCAAACCCAATTCTTCGTAGTGTTGATGCTCAAAAGATCGCACAAAATGTGGGATCATATTCGCCTTCTTATGGAAGGATCTCAGACTCAATCGAGGATTTGGAATCCAAAATTTACTTGGCTTATGAACACTTCATGATTGAACCTCGAGAGACACTAGAGTCCTATCATCATAGATTTTCAGACATCATCAATGATTTGGTAAACACAACATCATCATGCCAAGAATTGCAAAGGAATACTAAGTTCCCGAAAGTAGTCTTGGTCCCGAATGGGAGAAGTATGTCATTTTTCTCCGCCTTTAAGAACATGCATCATTCTACCTACGGATTGTTGTACGATTACTTGAAACCTCATGAAAAGGAAGTTGACCAGGAAAGGATTCTCCGCGGCTCAAATTGCTCCACCAACACATCCGAAAATCAACAACAACTTGCCTTATATGCTCAAAATTATTCTCCTCAACCAAAGAACTCAACCAAATGCTTCAAACACACCTTCAAAACAACAACCTCAACAAAATCAATTGGTTCCATACAACAACAATGCTCAAGCATATGTCGCTGAAGTTTAATCGAGGAATCCGATCCGCTCAAGCATTGCAACAAGGATTTGCTATGATTGCTAATGCCTTTAGCCGTTATACCAACAAATCCAACAATCGTGATTCGCTCCTCATCTAACACACGGACTCAAGCCGCTAGAACAATGGACGGTTGAAGTTCGTAATCGTGATTATGGTCGCCGATGGGCGGTGGTCAAGGGTTTAATGCCGTGGGTAGGAATAACAACAGAGCTCAAGTGGTGGAACAGGGAAATGCTCAAAATGGGTTGAATGGTCTTCGATGCTACAATTGCAATGAGAAGGGACACTGCTAATGCATGCCCAAAGCCAAGGACTAAGGGCAAGGCTTATTTCAAAGAGGCTCTTCTTTGGCTCTTAAGGATGAAGTCGGTGGAACTCTCACGCACAAAGAACAGAGCTTTATGGCAAATGCCGACTCGATGATGATATGGAGGACTTGCGTGCCAATGCACTTATGTTGATGGCTAATATGCAAAAGGCATACACATGAGTGACACAGCCCAAGTATGACATCGATGGCTTGTCTCTCAAAATTCAACAAACCATATTTATCTCTCGATCTCATATCTCCGCCAACATCCGATCCGCAAGGCTCGAATGTTCAAAATGAGTCATCCACATCTCATTCCGACGATTTTCAACTAGACTCAGAGTTATATTTGACGCATCAAGATGACCAACCGGTTTTCCTTGATAATCAAATTGACTCCGTGGTCATACTTGAGGATCTAAATAATGATCATGTTGTGACTCAAATTGAACAAGATGAACCTTGCCCCATCCGCATCTTGTTCTCGCTTAATTCAAGACCAACAATCCCAAATTGAAGCATGTGTTGCATTAAATCGACTTGAAAAGTAAAATGCATCGTTAACAAAGGATTTTGAATGTTTACAAAAGCAACTCAACTTTTTCAAAACTCAAGAAAACGTGAAAACGGTTTTGAAGCAGCCTTTGCCAAATCTTATCAAAACGTAAAATATTTAGAACGCATGATGCGGATCTAGCCGCTTCAAGAATGCTTTGTTGTCCAAATAGAACAATCAAACATGAACATAAAAAGCAAATTAACGCCTCACCTTGGAAAATCAAAAAGCTAAGGCCGAAGTTGTTAACTTGTCAAAACAGCTTCTCGCATACAAAAAGCATTCAACGAAACTAATAGATGATCATCTTGAAGAAATCATCGGCTTGCAAAACAAACTTAAAGAGTTTAAAACTGTTGTTTACAAACATGGCAAGTCGGTCACAACCATTGAAAAGTTTACTTTAAAACCAAATCCAAATGGATATGGACCTAATCTTGCCGACACAAACCTAAGCTTTCAACCAAAACATTCAAACCAAATCCCGAAGTTTCCAAAGGTAATATAAAATTGATAATTCGTTATGAATGTTGTTGAATATCATCGCCAAGAGGAATTAGATGCGTAAGACTAGAGTCGATCAAAATTAAAAACTGTTGTTTACAACAAACCTTTTAATTATTCAAAACCGTCACTTTCGTCACACCAACGGATTCTTCTAACACACCAAGAGTTATCATCGTAACACCGAAGTCTTCTATTGTTAATCCCAAAACAGACTTTGCACAAACTTATGGTCCTTTACCTTCCATTAGTGAAGTAAACTCACAACCCGAAAATCGAAAAATTCTTCGATATTTTGACATTTTCATGGCCGACCTCAAAATTTTACAACATTAGATAGAATATCATTCTGAAATCAAAGTTGAACATTTTCAATCGCCTCTAGCGCGAGAACAAAGAGACATTTTTCGTAAAAATCTTTACCTAATGTTAAAAACTTGAAAAGTTGTGCAATTGCCTCGGAAAAGGATTTTCATAAGGAACTTGGGGTCATGAAAAACGCTGAGAAAACGTAAACATCTATTTCAAACACTAAACGTAAAAAGAAAATGTTAAGAAAAGATGTTGATCGACTCTTGGAAGATGTCATCTCGGCCGATGTTCAAAATGTTGTGTTATTGAATTCTTTGTCATATGCATTTGATAATATCTCGCCGACATCGTTGTTTCGTGGTAAATGTTGAGAACACCGATAATGTGCTTCAGATCGAGTCCTTAATCGTTGAAAACAAACGATTGTCAAACTAACTTTCAAATGCAATACGCCGCCTTAATTGGTGTCAAAAGATATTCACGATCAACAAATTGTTTTTCAAAACAAAATCAACCAGCGCAAAACCTTTCGATTCTAAAATTGAGCAACCGGATGATCAAAACGTGTCTTTTAAGTGTCAAATCTCAAAATATGAACAAGAACTTGTAAAAGTTAAAAAGGAATATGGTGTCATATTTGATTTACTCAAAAAGACTCGTGATGAAGCATCAAATGAACTTGATCATTATCTTGCACACACTAAAGAAGTTATGCATTTTGCTCGAAATGTTCGGTCCAAAATCAAGATCCGATTCACACTATCATCAAGTTAAGAGAAATGTTAGGAAAGTATGAACAACTTCCGCCAACAATCATTAAGAGATTAGCCCCGTAACACTTAGTACTCATGCACCTAGAATCTCTATTGCCAAATCACAAGTAGCTAACGTGCTTCCTTCTAATCAAACAGAATAGTTGAGCCTTTTCCAAACGTCCGCACTTCACGTTCCTAAGAGCACTCAATCAAGAATAGGAAGTTGCAACCTAAGAAAAGATCAATCAGGAATGCTAAAGTAGAAGAACACCCTAGGACTATGAATAAGACTCACGCTGCTCCACTATAGATATTAAGGCCCGCAAATGTAATAGAAATAGTGATGTAACTAATGCTAAACCGCTAAGTACTTTTGATATTCACCGATGCACCTTGTGTTATTTGTGGTAAAAGTATGAATTCCGATTGCCATGATAAATGTGTTGCTAAAGCTATCATCTCTCGTTTAAGGAATCCTAAGAACCGAATACCTCTAGGCCCACTAATCTTTCTAAGTCTGTGCTTGGTAGACCGCCATCTTTAGATTCTAAGAAACGCATTGCCGTCCCTCGTGAGCTCCAGCCACCTCCTAGGAATGTAGTACCACCTAGTGAATTCACTAAGACTAAAGCAAAGAGTAGTTATAGATGGCATAAATGGATATATAACACACTAGGATTTAAGTGGATACCTAAAGCTATTGATGTGTGTATATCTACTATAATTGCTATGGAACCCTCTAACATTTCGGGTTCCACATCTACTTCTATTCCATCCGTCGCCTCGGTGTAATGCGTGATACGCATCATTCTCTCGATTGTTGATAGCGGATGTTCCCACACATGACAGCAATCTTAAATCGTATCAAACTTTATTGCAAAGTTCATTGGCACCGCCAGTTCGAATGATCACTTCGCAGCCTATCATGGGCTACGGAGACTATGTCAATGGGAACATCGAAATTAGGTGGTTTACTATGTGGAAGGCCTCGGTCACAACTGCTTTCAAGAGGTCAATTTTGTGATGGAGATTTGGAGGTTGCTTTCGGGGAGAAAACTTGTTTCATTCGTGATCTACAAGGAAATGACCTTATGTCCGCTCTGTAATTCTAGTCTCTACACTATCTCTATGCAAGACATGGTTGCTTCCTCTCCCATTTGCTTACTTTCTAAGGCAACATCAACAAAATCCTCGCTATGGCACCGCCTCTCACATCTAAACTTTCAAACCATCACCAACCTTGCTCGACACAAACTAGTTGAAGGACTCCCACGATTCCGGTATTCAAAAGATCACCTTTGCTCACCTTGTGAACAAGGGAAAAGCACTCGTGCTCATTTTCCTTCAAAGGTGGAACACGCTCAAAGATGTGCTTCATCTTCTTCACATGGATTTGTGTGGCCCGGCGCGCAGTAAACGATCAATGGCAAACGCTACATCTTAGTAATTGTTGATGACTACTCACGATGGACTTGGGTCTACTTTCTTCGTAGCAAAGACCAAGCTCCACATATGATCATCACCTTTCACAAAAATACGTGTTCACCAAACACCGCCGTAATCATCGTAATCGCATAAAGGAACTAATTTGTTAACAAAACCCTTCGTGAATTCTATGAGAAAGTGGGAATTCAAAGATCAAACATCTATTGCACGCATAACCAACAAAACGGAGTTGTTGAAAGACTAAACCAACGCTAGTGGAAGCCGCAAGAACAATGTTAATCAATGCTAAACTTCCAGATTACTTATGGGCGTAAGTCGATCTCACCGATGCTATACTCAAAACCGCTCTATGATCACAAAACGCCACAACAAAACACCTTTCGAGCTTGTCCATAAGTAAAACCGAATCTAAAACACTTTCATGTATTTGGATCTCTTTGCTATCCTAATAATGATCGTGATGACTTTGGAAAGCTCAAAGCCAAAGCTGACATTGGAGTCTTTATCTGATAATCGGATAATTCCAAAGGTTTCCGAACCGAATCGCCGTGACAAAAATGTGATGGAAACGATTCATGCTCATTTCGATGAACTTACCGAAATGGCTTCTGAGTATAACAGCTTAGAACCCGGTCACAACCGCTTAAACTTCCTCAACCCCCATCATCACCAAGAAAGCCCCGCCTAACTCGCCAACAAATGGAAAGGTTATTTGCTCCTCTGCTCGCTGACGATATTGATGAACGTGTGTGTATCCGCCGCTTCACCGCACAACCCGATAATATTCCTATACCGATACACCGCTACAACAACTACCGTTGAAGATGCACCTACACCGCTTGACTCCAACACAACAGCTTGAACACACCGCCTCCAACAATGATGAACCAAATGATGATATTCTCAATGAAATACCCCACCGCAGATTTTGATCCAAATGCTTCTTCAACCCGCTTGCTAATGAGATCGCCGCACTGATGTCGCGAATCTTCAACAAACCATTTGAATCCTCGACCGCACAATGTATACCAACATCAAACCTCCACACATAGATGGACAAAAGACCATCCTCTGGAAAACATTATTGGCAACCCGAATCAACCAGTCGTTACGAGACAACGCCTTCACACGACGGTGAACATTGCATTTATGCACTCACCGTCGCCAATCAACCTAAAACATCAAAGACGAATGACAAAAGACAACCGATTGAATCCATGCAAGAAGAACTCAACCAATTCAAACGCCTTGAAGTATGGGAACCGTTGAAAGACCAACAGAGTCTACGCCATTGGTCTAAAATGGATTTGGAAAACAAATTGATGTCAAGGAAACGTTATCCCAAATAAGTCACGCCCGTGGCTAAGGGTTATCGCCGAAGAGGGAATAGACTTTGAAGAATCTTTTGCCCGCTGCTCGCCTTGAGGTCGCTCGATATTTCTAGCGTCACGCTCATATGAATATGACGGTTCATCGATGGATGTCAAAACCGCTTTCAATGGACAACTTAAAGAAACGGTTTATGTCACCAACCGATGGATTCGTTGATCCCGAAGTTCCCTAACCATGTTACAAACCTAACAAAGCTCTTTATGGTCTCAAACAAGCCTCCTGCATGGTACGATAAGCTATCATCTTTCCTCATTGCCAATAATTTCACCAAAGGTTCGTTTGACCCAACTCTTTTATACAATATCACGGGGCACACATCTTAATTGTTCAAATTTACGTGGATGACATCATTTTGGGTCTACACATAAAAAGTTTTCAATCGCTTTTGCAAAACTAATGAAGAAAAATTTTGAAATGTCCATGATGGGTGAACTTACATTCTTTCTAGGACTACAAGTTCATCAATCACCCCGTGGTATTTTCTTGAGTCAGTCCAATATGCCCTTGAATTGTTAAACAAATTTGGAATGAAAACTCGGACACCTATGCCACACCAATGGCTCATACCAAGAAGCTAGACGCCGATTTACATGGGAAATTGGTGGACCCTACAAAATACCGTAGTATTATTGGGACTCTCATGTATCTAAACAGCGCACTGATATTGTCTTTGCCGCTTATCTATGCTCCCGCTATCGCGACCAATCAAACCCACCTCTCTCGAGGCTAAAAGAATCCTCCGATACATAAAGGGAACCATTAACTTGGGGATCCGTATCCGGGATTCTGGTTTTGAACTAATCGCTTTTCGACGACACCACGCAGATGCTTAGACTCACGGAAAAGCACTTCGTGAGCTTTACAATTTCTTGGTAATAAGCTGGTGTCATGGCAATCGAAGAAGCAGGATTGTACATCGCCATCAACCGGCGTAATATGTAGCCATGTCCGCATGTTGTGCTCAAGTCATATGGATGAGAACACAACTCTAAGACTATGGTTACGTGATTTGACGTAATCCCGATGTATTATGCACAATCGGAGTGCCATTGCAATCTCGCAACCTGGCCAAAGACTAAATCAAAGCACATCGATCTTCGATATCATTTCATCAAGGATCACGTGGAACAGGTACTGTTGAATTATATTTTGTGGGTACGTAATACCAATTGCATCTTCTCACCAAAGCCTTGCCTCCCGCTAGGTTTAATGAGTTGGTCCACCGGATTGGTATGAGGTGTTTGACTCAAGAGGAATTGGATGATCTCCTAAAACAGCCTTTAAAACCTCAAACACCAAATTCTCTTTTGTAAATAATTTTTCAAAACAAAATACAAAATTATAAAACCTGATAAAAACAACAAAAATATTCTTCTAATCTAATTTTCTTTCAACATTGCAAGTACATTTCTTCCGCCAACACTTTAATCTTTCAAAATTCAAGATTTTTCCGATCAAGTGTTGAGGGGAGAAAATAAACTTAACCGCTTCAAAACATCTGTGTACTTGCATGTTATCATATCTCGGTTGATTTTTACAAATGGTGGTACATTTTCTGGTTCAAAGACACTCCTCAGACTTAAATTAATAACCTTTCATTATTTTCTCAAGTCGAGGGGGAGTGTCGTCAAGTTTCTTTCCTAAAATCTTCGTTTGGTAACCAAAATGGAAGTTAAATGGCTTGGTTTGAATAATGGAAAAGGTGGAGGGACCAAAACTGCCAAAAGGTTAAACTACTTTTAATAAAACACCCTCCCACCTACTTTTATTCTTCACATTTATTACACTAAACCAAACACATCCTACGCTAAAATCGCTCAAGATATCCGTGATTTGATCATCATTTTGTAAGTGTTTTGTGATCTAAACATGTTTTTAAGATAAGGTTTTGAATTTCATTCAAATCCAACGGTTAAAATTCATGTTACGAGTGATTATGTGTTCTACGTATAAGCGTATGAACACACAATCATTGTGTGAACGTTTGTGGTTAAATGGATTATGTCAAAACGCTTTAAATACATCAATGATATCAGTTTATCCATCAAAATCCACCCAAAACACCAATGATTTTTGAAAATTAGGGTCTTATGTCGAATTGGGTATTTTCGAATGTGAAGTGTTTTGGTCAAAAAGGTTGTTGGGTTATGTTCTTATGATAATGAATTGATGATTTCCAAGCTTATAACCACCCGTAAAACTCTAAATAATCAACAATTTGGAATTAGGGTTTAACGTTCATAAGTTTGGGTACTTTTGATTCACCATGAATTAAGTGTTATAACTTGGTATATAGACTCTCAACACTCTTAAACTACCGTAAAATGTTTGGTGCATATTCCATGGCTAGATCTCATACGCAGAGATTTAGGGTTTAGACTACGCAGTATGCGCTTCTACGCAGAATCAAGTAAACCGCCCAAATGTGTTTTGATCTCTATAAAATGAATGTTATGTGTTTAACATTGATGATATGATGCTTTATTTCGGGCTTGCAACACTTAATATTCATAATCAAGGTTGTTGTTATGATACGCATAAGGATCACCTTACGCCGTAGCTTGTTATGCGTGAAGATTTGTCTTACGCGTAGCTTCTACGCATAAGGTTCTACATATGGGACTACGCTGATCCCGTGAAGGATATGCGTGAACAAGGACCTCTACGCGATAAGGTCAACTTACGAGTAGCCTTACGCGTAAGGTTAATATATGCCTACGCATAAGCTTCCCACGCATAAGGTCCTCTTTTTCCTACGCTGAACACTCTTACGCTGTAGTTAAGACCCTACGCGTAAGTTTACGCCACGCATATATCATTCCCCGCTTCACGCATAACTTTACCAATCCTACGATAAGCCGTGATCATACCTTCGTATGAATTGTTACGGTACAAACTTGTAAATAAACTAATCATATCATCACGAATCCTAAAATGTCACTAATAAACTGAAATCGCTTGATATGTTGTGAACAATAAGTGATAAAATAAACTTTAAAACTTAAAGTTAACTAACTCACTAAACATTTCACGACGTCATTGGACTATTGAATATACAAGTGACTTAGGACTCAGAATAATCATTGACATCGCATTCAATAACTAGACAATAAGACCTTCGTTGACTAACATTATGTCTTTCGATATGTTGGTTCTTTTGGCTAATGTTATTTCGCATCACTACATGGTCAACAAATGAATATGGATGCACCTGAAGTTCTCTCCATTGCCGATATCTATCCTCATGGCTATCCAATGAAGATAGGAAAGAATAATCTCCGTGTTGACTTTGACAACCTCACTTGCTCATAATCTTCATGTTTAATTGCTATTGATATTCGAGGACTCATCCAGACGTAACATGCTTTCACACTCGCAATCGCTCCTCGAGATCTACATCCAACAGCTTCCGAACACTATGGAAAGGGTCAAAGGACAAATCACGCGGACGTGACTCAATCACAAACAAGTCACCATTACACCTGCAGACTTAAGGGTTGTTCTCCTAATTCCCGATGTCGATCCAACCAAACTATATGCCACACACTGGCCAAGAGCTCACTCTCCAATTCTTAATCAATATCGGTTATGACGAGGCTACGTGAGTAATCACCAAGCATTCTCACGTAGAGCTTAAGAGTATTCCTCAACCCTCGAGAACTCTCTACATGATCATCACCAAGTCTCTGCTTCGTCGCGATAAATGCTATGAGCACCCTAAGCTCATGGAACCGCAAATATTCCGGCATTGGTCAACAAGAAACACATCGCTATCGGCTCGATTTGGGATGACATGATGTCATTTCTCAACAAACTTGGCTCAAAGATTCCCTACATCAGATATACTAAATTGTTGATCCAGAGAGCACTTGGACTTCATCCCGACATTCCCAAGAGGCTCAATGACCCCGACAATCACGACATGTTGACGGAACCCATTCTATCTGTTAGAATCAAGGAAACTTCTACAAAGAAACAAGGTGTCGTGGCTACCGATTTCCTTCTAATCAAGATGTCAAAGCTCAAACGCATAAAAGGTATCCGGAAGCAGCTTAGACAAGGCAAAGTTGGTCATCTCGACGAAAAATCTTCCGAACACCCGTAAGGAGAACCAAAAGAGGAAGTGCAGAAGTACGGCAAGTATCGTGAGTCAAAGGAAGTTCCCCAAGAGGAACCCTCCTTCAAAGAGGATTGTTCCATCTAAGGAAGCCGCTCCCATCCCAATTCCCAAACCCGAACCGCAAAGAAAGCTTGTGGACTAAAGCTCGAAGGTATCGACACGATGAAGAGATTACCTTCTCTCAATCGCAACCGTGATCCCTCCTCCAAAGCAGCCTAAACCTACAAGTCCAATAGCCTAACATGGAAAAGGAAAGACTCCTGCATTTGAGTCTCATGATGAAAGCTCAAGAAGAAGAAGAGCAACCTGGATCAATCCTACAGAAGAAGTTTAAATTAGTTAGACAAATTCAAAAGTCAAGAATTTGCAAAAGATCAAATGGGTGGCCCCGAGGATCGAAGTGGTGCTGTCCACTCTTCACCGTGTCCCGATGCGTTAATCAACCCGATAAGGGATCCGTGCCACCACTCTTGTGCAACAACCAACGCTTGTGAAGGAGTCTTCTGATCTTAACATTGAGGAACCGTAAAAGAATAAGACCGAGAAAGAGAAAACCGATGAAGAAGCTAAGGAACAGACGGAAGAAAAGGCTAAAACTGGACATGATGACTAAGAAGATTATGATGACTTTCTTCTCAACAAATTCAACTCGCTCCAAGGAGGATACTTCTGGACCTCCAAAGGACCCCGAATCTCCTCATGTCCCCTCCTCATCAGATTCTTCATCTCACTCATCACCACCACCATCAAAAGATCAACAAAATCATCATCCAAATCGGAAGAAACCACCGATCTTGGATTTCTCAAGCTCATAAACGGATTCACAAAGTCACAAACAAGTCGAAAGAAAAACGGCTCTACAAAAGCTAAATTTCTTTGTCGATCACATACAAAGATATGTATGACGAGCATGACAAGATGGAGAAAGAAAGGGAATTTGTTCAGAAGTTCATGAAGAGTCATCGTAAAGAGGAACCGAACGAAATGATCGAAGGTTACACTAACAAGTACCTTCGTGATATCGCTCCTAAAGTCCTAAAGGAACTGGAAAAGACAAAGAAGAGATCATACTCACAAGTTTCTTCTCGACATCGCCCCGGTGTGACTAGAGAAATATTTTCCGGATAACTCACCCCTAACATCGTAGCATTGGTTAAAAATACAATGGCCAAAGAAGCCGATCTCTCTCGAACTGAAGTTAATCGCTAAACTTGTGATACAAATGTCAAAGCGACCGAACGCTTACTCGATGAAGCTAAATTTTTCGAAAATCTACTTGATTTTCAACTCAGATCATCATGCAAGGAGTCAACCGATCAACCCAAACGACCAAGAGATGACGATGATAAGGATAAGGATTCTCGCACCTAAACGCCGTAACCGTAAATCTACCTCTATGCCACCTCCTCCACCACCTAACTTCTTCTCAACAAAGTCTCCTCCACCTCGGTCTTCTACTAATAAACCTCGACGATTCCGAAGTTACCACCCCCGACTCATAAAAAGTGATTACTTTGAGTATACGGGTGGTGACGATGAAGAGGTCCTTGAGCCCCGACAACAACCCACCACACCCAAACAAGTGCGTAAAACCAAGATCATCATCAAGGCCTTCCAAAAGAAGAAGAAGACAACTCACCGAGTCGTCTCATGGCTAGATGACGATAAAACCAAAGAGTTTGAATGGTTCTCCACACTTGTCAATCAAACTCCCTACCCCGATGAAGGTCAAGAATTGGTAGACGGTTCTACATTGAGCACGCAAAACTTTTGCAAGAAAAGTTCCATGTGAAGAAAATGACGAAATCTGAATTGAAGCTTAATCAAGAATGAAGCATTCCAACTTCTTAAAGACACTCAAAGCTCGCCGAGGTCTAATATCATCTTGAGAACATCGCTCGAGCTATGTCTAACGACATGGATTGGCTCAATCCCGAAGCAAACATTGACTTCACACAAAGGGACAACCCTCCATACTACACCGATTGGACCAAACCCTACCACCATTGGCCAAACAGACGAACCACGGATTCCCTTCCGATACTTCTTTAACAGAGACCTGATTTTCTTACACGGTAGCGATGGTTCGCTAAAATACGCTACATCATTGACTCTTCCATTCCCAAATGCTATTTACTCAAACCGCATAGCTATCGAGGAACGTGCAAATCACTTGTTTTCTCGACAACGCAAGCATACCACCAAGATGCATTGTATGGGATTCATCATTGGCCCGAACGCCAAGAATCTACTACGTAAGTCGCCGTTCGTAAGTCTCAACATGCAAGTATAGTTCTAAGGACATCGTTGCCATCAAACACATTGATCTCAAGTCTAAGTGGGACTACACATTCTTAAAGAATATCATAGTCAAACGACAAGATGAACAGAACTATGGATTCTCCGAGGTCGACTTTGAGAACTTGTCCTCAACGACATCAAGACATGTACCTTGCCAAAGTATGGTCGTATGAGACAATTCTCGATCAAGTTCAACGTGAATTTATCAAGTCGGGCTCATCTTCATTAGACGATCGTGATCAAAGAACGTGTTGAAGATATCCGATGGTCGTTGAATCTTATCGACGCTGTCAACCTTACTCCTCCAACGCTTACTCTTCCCGATCTCAATCAGCCTACCTCAATATACGCCATCAAGAAACCTTTCGAGTTGTTTACCGCAGTGAACTTCAAAGAAACCGCTAATGGCGGTAGTGATCTTCGTAAATTCGGGATCATACTTTGAAGCCGGTTAGGACGGATTAGCGCATGTGTTGAAGGATATACCGAAAGTTGGGTCTCGTAGTTACCGGAATTCTCGTGAAAGGAGGGATGTGAGAAGGATCATCACCATGATTGATGAACGGTTGTTCGAAGGGATCAGCCTGCATTGAGAGCTATGTTGTGGTCGCACCCGTGAGAAACATCACCGCTTTCAACGCCTCGGCGACTCCC
Organism: Chrysanthemum makinoi; assembly: GCA_910596185.1. Lineage (NCBI taxonomy): Eukaryota > Viridiplantae > Streptophyta > Magnoliopsida > Asterales > Asteraceae > Chrysanthemum > Chrysanthemum makinoi. Next base: position 152,033,785 of record OU343216.1, read on the forward strand.
TCGGGAACATCACCGCACTTCCCCGGTACCCCTTGAATTGTTTCCTTCATATAATTTTGGATGTATGATTTAATATGTCAATGGCTTGTGCACACATAACAAAGGTACAACCCGTAATTGTCAATAAAGGACCCGTGGTACTTCGCCACAATCCTTATAAAAGGAGCTAAAGCTTCTTACTTTTGAGTAAAACCTATCAAACCTTTCATTTTTCAAGGTTTTGCTCAAAAGAACAAGTACTTCCCCTTAAGATTTTCAAAACCTCAACCGTTTATATCACTTGTTGAGGGGAGTATTTGAAACTTTGTTCACAAATTGTTCACAGTGGTCATTCTTCCCGCAACACTCGAAATGGTCATATTTATTCTCAAACGCTTCAAAAATAACACTTTAATATGCCATTTTTGAGGGGAGAAAATTGTGTGATAAGAAATATGTTGTACAAAATGCAAATGAATCTGGTACCCAGACTTAACCAACTAATTGACGGTACTAAACTGTTAGTAACTCGAAAAGACTTGTCCCGACGGTAATAATTTCAAGCTAGTTCGCTAGTGATGTAAACGTGTCTCGCAAAGGACTTGTCCGAGTAGAATGTACCATTCGAGAAACTTTTGATAGACATGAACTCCGACGGGTTTGACAACCTTCCAAGGTTTGTCTACACCTTCAAGGTAGTTATTAGAGCTAGTTGTCACCTAAAAGTTGACAATGTAACTCTTTAACTATGCAACGTAACCGTGTCTCGTGGGGATTGTCTATCTTCAGTGGATCAATTCAAAAGTGCGCCTTTTCCTCACGCATTTAACCATTAAAACTATTAAGCACATGTGGAGGGGAGTATTTATGCAAAACATCATCTCTCACAATGGTTCAAACATGTTTTTCATTAACAAACCATTTGAGAGACATTTTTCATACAAATGGTTTTATGGCAACATAGGTTAGTCATGGAGTTATAAGGTGACTAAGGTTAGAATAACCGTCCTATGATCCGCCAGAGTCGGAGGGATCTACCCAAGGACACTACAAATAGTTAGTATTTAGAAGTCCTTAGGTATGATTGTAAAAAGGAGAAAATGAGAATCGGAGAAAGAAGGAGTTGAAGAATTAAAAAGAAATGCAAAGAAAAGGGTGAAAAGAAATAGCCCTCAAGATTATTCAACTTAGGCGCATAATCGGTTCAATTCATATGCTACCGGGTTGTCACTTAGTGACGCCGTATTGAAGATTAAAAGTCGCCATGGACCCAAAGGACGCATGCACTAAACCTTCTTATCCACTCAAGTTTTCTCAACAAGCTTGTTTCATTCTCACAGGGAACCCTACGGAAACTATCGGCTTTCTCCTAGAGATTGCTGGTATTGAAGAAGGAGACCCTCTCCCTAGTCTCCGCTCCAGAAAACCAAAACGCACTATTGAGTCTAGAGCCACGAGATTCATCAAAAGATCTCTTAGGAACACTTGACATTTAATCACTTGATAATTAACTAATAAGATCATCTGGTTCATATCGAGTCCTTCACAGATCTTAGCAATCTGTCGAGAACATTTATGAGAGGTTCACATTTGTGATCCTCAGTCATTGAATGGAAACTCCCGCCAGTGGTCAACATCAAACAAATGTACAAGGTCGCTTCGCAACTCCCCGTGGATTACGCGCAGTGTGTCTCAAACGGTCTACGTCAGAGGTGATGCTTCGTGTACCTCGACTCATCTCAATCGTAGATGTACTTCGTACATCGCGTTATCTCACTTGTGGGACTCCAGCTCAGAACGCCTTTGTAAGAATTAGAGTTGTGTCCTCACACTATGCCGTTGACACCTCGGTTCAAACTTGTAAGTGCCTAAACCGCTTATTACTAACCGCTTGAAATGTTTTCTTCTTATGGAAGCTCCGAGCGGATGATCGTGGTCGATTCTTCTCATGCTCACGCCAACATCATCACTAATGGAAGTTCTATCCAATGCAACACAACAATGTAATGATTCTTCGTCAAACCAAAGAATCTACAAAGTTAAAGACTTAAAGAACTTCATCAAGATTGAATTCCAACGCCAAAGAGCGCAGTGAGCATGTTGAAGAATGACGTGAGACACCGAGCAAGGCACTGAGGCGCATCGATGCGCATAACAACATACTATCACTCTCACCACAAAGAACAATGATCATAGAACAAAGTTAAAGATGACGTCAAAGCATAACTGCTCAAAGATAACTATCTCTACACCGGGAGATTGTTCGAATCAAGGCAATTCTTCTCACAAGAAAGAAGAATGTCGAAGACGCCATCGCTACTATTACATCAACGCTTTCACCGCTTTACATTCATATATACTTGAGGGGGAGATTGTTGGAATCACTCCTAAACAGGATTTCAAGTATTTATATTTCATATGTAATAGGTAGCTTTATTATGGCCTTTATGTTTGTTTAAGGTCAAGCTTATGTAGAAGGCCCATAAGCTTAGGCCCAAGCCCAATAAGGAATAAGGAAGGAGAGGGAGTGTTGCCCTAGCTCCTTGCCTATATAAACTATGTAATAACCTTCATTTGAAGGTTGGTTGTTCAAGTTCTTTCTTTTCACATTCCTTTGCCTTAACCGCATTATTATAATGTGTGTGTGATAACTTGTTCAATCGCCTTATCTCCTTTCTATATAACTTGTGTTGTAAAACTAGTGACCTAACAATATGTGTTGTGGATTGTTCTAAACCAATGCTTCATGATCTCTAACTTATAAATTAATTGGCTAAAAGCACATTTGCTTGAGGACAAGCAAATACCAAGTGTAGGGATATTTGAAAAGGTTTTAAAATGTACCGCTTTATGGGTCAGTTAGTTCTTTTATTTGACCACTTTTGTATCCTCAAGTATTACTTAATATCGCTCCTTTCTACTTTAGGTATCTTGAAGGCAAATGCTGAATGACACCTATTCGGACAAAAGGCGCCAATACACGTAAGAAATGGCCAAAGTCAAGAATGCGAGAATTCCTCGTGTCGCTTAAAACTCAAGGTGACGGGCGCTGTGTGTTATCCTGCGGACGATTGCCGGACTACTTTTGTGACGGCTCAAGAGCCAAATTGCTTATTTTCGCTGATGGCTCTGTGTTTTTAAAGAGTAGGTCGCCGCAACCTTCGCACGGGCCTAGATTTGATCCGCACGACGCCAGAGGACCGGGCGGGACCAAGGCCATTAAGCATAAGGGACGCCGCAAGACTAACGGGCCAAGACTAAAACCCTAATGATCTAGCGTAATCTCGCCACAAATCATAAGGTGACGCCGTCGCATATGTAATCCTATATAAAGAATCCACCTCTTTTTAGTTTTCGTGGTGTGTAGTCTTTGGAGTAAAACCTAAAACCAAATCCAAGGCTGTCTTGTACAGTATTTTAGGGTTCCATACCCCATCTTACATCAAGATAAGTGTTTTACTTCATTAATTTAATTATGTCTTCAATTACTGTATGTATGTCAGCATGTTCTCCATGTCCCACTAATTTACTCTTTGTGTTTGCTTAGGAATATGAAACTTAATTATTGAATATTGATTGGTTGTCTCTTATCTTAATTGTTATGATCTAGTACGCGAATAATTCCTGTAGTTAATGCTTGATTAATCTTGTGAACCTTTTAGCTTATAATACCTAGAGTCATTGTAGGCTAAAACCATTCAAGAGTACCTTAGAGTTAAGTTTATAACCTAGAGATTTTGTAGGCTATAACCCGTAGTTTCAAAGAGATAGGGATAAACGATACCCTACTTACCTTAGACACACAACGCCGATTAAGAATAAGGACGCATAACCAAATCCATCAATGGAGATACCAAGGAGTAATAAAACCTAAGCAAACACATCTTTAAATCATCATACGAGCACACAATAATTAGACATAGACTACATACACCTTAGATTAGATAATTAGATAAGTAGAAGTAATCGATAGAAATACCAACCCCCAAATCCAAACCCCTAGATTCAGACCTTCCATTCCCAAAACATAAAAAGATAAAAATAATCTTCCTCAACCCCAACCTTAGCAACTCTCACTAGCATTCCTATTCCCCATAGAACGATATCAATTACTAAGCCACCCTAATACTACACTCACGATTAGGTTCACCGCCTAGGGTATTGGAAAACTTGCTCGACGAAAAGGAAGTTCCTTTGACCTCAATCCACGCCAAGCAGGTAGCGTATCAACCCCCGAGTCACCTACCGAGTCTGTGAATCACTGGCCACCGACACCAACCCTTATGGTGGAGAAACCTTCACAACGCCGCTTACACCTCCGCATACAAAGCAAATACCGGTTCTTTCACACCAAGGTGAACTTACACCTAATACAACGCCGCTTTACCTCTTTATCCGGCATAGGCTAACCACCGAAGTTCTTTCACCTAAGGAGAACTAATCCTATCACAAATATCGCCTACCCTTTATCCGTACTAGGCTAGGATACCCGAGTTCCATTACAATGGAGGAGCTACTACCCAACACTACACCAACTACTAATCCCAAAGGAGACCAACCTATATTAATATACATCATCAAGGATATCAATATCCTTGATCTAATAAGCATCTATCTTGTAACATCAAAACACACCATATCAAATGTACATCTAAGGCACCTTTCACTAATGCCTTTAAATAGATCTTCAAGACACCCTTCACTAATGTCTTATGACTTGACTTCTAGGCACCCTTTACTAATGCCTACAATACCGAATTTGCATCAACACCTTCTACTAATGTCTCGCCTTGACCCTTGAGACATCTTCACTAATGTCTTCAACACTCAAACTCTTAGAAGAAAAGAAAAAAGAATCATCATCAAAGAAGACTTCAAGAGTCTTGATGATGAGGAAGCATGGCAACTCATAAACTTGAGCTTGCTTCTTGACTTCAAAAGTGGTGATCTCTACTCTTTAGCTAAAGCTAGGGATCCGTGGACGCCCTTACCTATGGGTATTTTGTTAATGTGGGTCATGGTCATGGTTCATGGGTTGATCCATGGGTATTCTTTTAGATTCAATGTATCTAATGAGTACAATGTATCTAGTCTTGTGGGTATGGGTCAATACTATGGGTTATGGATATAACTGATATGATATAAGCATGATGTCATGCAATGGGTTATGGGTCAAGCTCCATGGGTCATGGACTTCGGGTTGTACCCAACTACATTCAATGTATTTGGTCAATGGGTTACATACTAAGTTTCTACCCATTTATATTACCCAATATACCGTGGAAAAACTAGAAGCGGGGTTGAATAGTTTTGCCAATTAAAACTTCCTTTTTAATCTATTTAGATCTAATTTATGTCAATCTATTTGATGTGTGTGTTGATGTTGATAAACAAAGCATATAAAGGTAAGTAATGAAAAGATAAGAGTAAGAAGCACAAAACCACAACACGAGTATTTATAGTGGTTCGGGTACAAGGACACCTTTCCTTGCCTCTACTCCACCCCCCGAGTCACCTACCTCGAGTTCGTAGCACTACACCAATCTCCTTATGGCAAGTAGAAGCCTTCACAACGTAATCCTATCCTTCCCGCATAAAGCTAAATAATCGAAGTTCTTTCACACAAGGCAAACCACACCACACAACGTCAGCTTTACCCTTTATAAAGTACTAGGCTAAGTACCTAGTTCTTTCACTCCAAGGTAAACTACACATTCACAACGCCACTACCCTTTTATTAGGTACTAGGCTAAGCACCTAGTTCCATTGCAATGGAGGAACTACTACCACACTACACCAACACTAATCCTGGAGATCTACCCTTTACAACATCATCAATGATATCAATATCCTTGGATCTAATACTAGTCTATCTTGTACATCAAAACACACCATATCGCATGTACATCTAAGGCACCTTTCACTAATGCCTTTGACTAGATCTACAAGACACCTTCACTAATGTCTTGTGTCTTGAATTCTAAGCACCTTTCACCAATGCTTCTAGTCTTGACTTCTAAGCACCTTTCACTAATGCTTCTAATCTTGACGTCTAAGCACCTACCAAGTGCTATGATATAGACGCATGATAACCCTTCACTAATAACTTCGCCTTGACTCTTGAGACATCTTTCACTAATGTCTTCAACACTACACTTCTTTGAATAAATAAAGGAATCATCAAAAGAAGACCCCCAAGAGCCTGATGATGGGAAGCTATGGCAACTCATGGACTTGAGCTTGCTCGACTTCAAAGGTGATGATCTTGCCTTTAAGAGGAACCAAAAAGATCACACAAAAACAAAACTACAAACGAGATCTCGATCCGAGGTTTAGTGAGTTTTACACTTAGGGAGAAAGTGTGCATAAAGGGTGAAAGATAATGAAGAAATAGCTCACTATTTATAGAAGAAAATCTATCGCTCGGATCCCACGGACCTTCCACAAAGGATCCGTCTAGCGCTAATCTAGGATCCGCGGAGATTCCCCTTTACCCATGGGTATTTTGTTATGGGTCGTATGGGTCATGGGCCGGCTGGGTTGAACCATGGATCTTTAGCTACAATGTATCTTCGGTGCAATGCACTTGGTCACTTGGGTATGGGTTGATCAATGGGTTTATGGATATTATTCATGTATGATATAAGCATGATGTCATGCAATGGGTTATGGGCCAAGCTCCATGGGTCATGTGGGTTGTACCCAACTACATTCAATGTATTTGCCCAATGGGTTGTGATACTTAAGTTTCTACTCATTTATATTACCCAATATACTACATACTAGTTATGTGTATATTTTACCCAAATATGTAAACACTAGTTGTTGTACATATGTATTACTAAATCATAAAATCACTTATACTTGTTTTAGTGTTTTATGTGAATATGTGAATATGTTAGAACTACCGGTTCAAAACCATTTACGTGATTTTATTTGTTTCGTTAACATGATTTTACGCTGTTATCGACTAAAACATTAAGATCGTAGAAATATAAATAAACGCTTTTACGGCTTATTTGTATTAACAATCTCCCCCTTTTTGTTGATGACAAACATAAAATTATTTTAAGGAAAAACTAAAATTCGTAATAGTTTGAATTTGTAGTTTTATTTCTTTTCCCCTTTTTGCCAAAACAAAAAGTGCTCAGTGGAAAGCAACACATCGCTTTTTAAGAAAACATGTGAAAGAAATAAAAATAGAAGAATAGAGAGCAAGTAACTGAAAGGATCCGCCTTTACTCCCCTTGACGCAGTCCATCCCTATGTAAGGGCTGCCAAGAAAGTAATACTAATCTAGTTTGTTTGCAAGTAAGTTTGTAAAAGATTTCGTCTAAGTGACGAATGTGCTCCCCCTTGATGATTGCAATTTTGCAAGTGGATGTCATGAAATGTAAACCTAGTATTGCAAGTAATTTGCAATGTATTGCTTTGACATAAAGCCCCCTAGCTTTAGGATGTCAAAGTCTTCATGTGTAAATTGAATAACTACAAAACAAATGTTAGAAAACAAGTATAATTCACAATTCTCGCAAATGGTCCAAGTTAGTAGAAAATAGCTTTCTGTCTCACGGATCCCGCGGTTCCCTCCTAGTAGGGACCCGTCTAGGCAATTCTAAGTGGATCCGTATAGCTTGATTAATTTCAGTAAAGGTGATATAATAAGTAATGTTATCACAAAATTGAGATATGAATACAAAGTAATCATATGCTTTAAAAATAACAAGTAGCATGTAATTCCATTTAATAAAACTAGAGTTATGATATACATGACTCTAAAAACTAAGAAAATAAGAAAATACATGACTAGGAATTTCTAAACCAACTATCGCTTGATGTTAGAACACCACTAAAATCTTCTAGCTCGAGTTTTGTTTAGGTTTAACTTCGCCAAAACGCTCGAGGAGATGATAGAACATGAAACGCTGGTCTTCTCAGACTTCATGTATCAAACTTTCAACATGTTGACAATGATAGCAATCTTTGTCATGACTAGGTAGTGGTGGTGGAAGAAATGAAATGGCTTGATGCAAAGGATCAAGAAGTTTACTCAAGTGGAGCTTCAAACGATGGAGGGATTGGTGGAGGCGAATTTGAGAATGACTCGACCAAGAATGATGGTGGTGGTGAGAATGTCAACTCATATGGTCGCGGGTTGATTGATGATTTGTCATAATCCAAATGGGATTATATGATGGAAATGGCGAAAAGGAAGCTGGAGCAAGTGTTGACTCAACACCTTGATTTTGTACCATTGATCCTCCTAATGAGGAGAATGTTGTCGGCGGAGGCGGATGAGACGGCCTAGGAGGTAAATCCTCTAAATTGTAGAGGTGTGGTGATGATAGTGGAGATGTAAAAGAGATAGCATTAGGAACTAATGGTGATAGTTTATTGGAGATGATATTGTTTGGCCTAGGAAGTATGGTGGTGTTTGGCATAGGTAGTTTTGTGGGTATTATCCTTTTAGGAATTGGTTTGATTGGTTGAGTAAAGATCCTATCATTTGTTGGCTTGACCGAAGATGATTCGGTTGAGGAAATTTCAGATATAACACGAGCCTTTTTCTTGGGTGGTTCTTTGGTGGATAGGTTACTACTTGGGGTTTTCCTCATGATGAGATGATTTCAAGAGGTTTTTAAAGATTTCTAAAACAAATGAAAGTTAGGATGAAGGTGATGACTATGGATGTCCTAACAAAGTGGTTTATAAACCAAGATAATTGGAAGTGCTTTAAGCCTTAAGCCACTAGGATTCATTGAGTGTGATGATTAACATGCACAAGAGTCAACTCTGAGTTTTCAGCTGATCTAGGAATTCATTTAAGATGAGATGGTGTTCGAAAGGAAAGATGAGTTGAAATGATTGTTTTACCAAGATTTGACATAAAACCGGCCATCCGGATCCCACGGTTCCCACCTCGAGAGGATCCGTCTAGGCTAATCCTATGGATCCGCCTCGCTAGCCTATGAAAGATTGAAATGATGTTTCTAAGATCTAAGATCTATATCATCTTGAGTGTTTCACCTTCCTAAGTGTCTTAAATGAAGGGGTGCTTAAATACTTGAAGGTAATGAGTGATGTAGCTAATGATTATCTTTATGGAATTTGGAACTTCATGAGTACCAATGGATGAGCAAGGATGACACTAAGGATGAGAGTGTCAATTGAAACTAAATGATCCTAGATCAAAGGTTTGTGGACTTGGATAGTGTTTTGGAAAATATCCTAGGAGCTTTGAGATTGGAAAACTAGAATTTGATCAACTTTGATCAATTTTGAGGTGAGGATGATTTATGGTCAATTTTGCCATAATCGAAAAGGTTTCTAAGACTAGATGAGGATCAAGTAAAAAATGAAGTGAAGTTAAGAGCCAAGAGTAATGGATTAAAATGAAACGATAGATCTACAAACGTCTTAGAGTGTGATCTTGGTGAGTTGTGTATGAGTAGGAAGGATCTACCTATCTTTGATAAGGACTTAATTTTCCTTTAAGACACCTGTTTAGTTTAGTGTGAGGTGTTCTAAGGACATGTTTGAAATACAATGTTTGCAATTGTATTTTCTGCTTCCCCGGATCCTACGGTTCCTCAAGTGTGGGATCCGTCTAGTACAAACATTGGACATCCGGCCCATCCATCCTTTACTAAAGGTATGCAAATGATCTTGACAATGCATTATATTCCAAGTTAGTTTAAAGGGTTCTAACATTAAGATATCAAATGTAATATGTTTTATTTCATGAAGGAAATAGGATTACATTGATAAAGCACGAGTACAAGAGGATTGATCATATTTGAAATACTACTACGTTCCTTTAGTGTTTTCGCTTAGGAGGACATTACGTGTTTGATGAGTGTTGGTGGAATCAAGAATGAAGAAAGTCTTCATGAGAGTATGTTTAGCGGTTCCATCATCTTGTCACAAGTACGTGCATAAACGGACTTTGAAATTGAGGATGAAAGTGCATAACGTTGTGATAGAGGCGCCACAAGAACATTCCATAAGGGATGAGTTTATTCTCTTGAGCCTTAGATTTGCAATCTCCTTGCAAAGAATTATGCTTAGATTGTATGTGGTTGTTGGTTAAAAACAAAGTATAAACATGCAGAAAGCACAACAAGTTGGCCTAAGACTCCAAACATTCTCACGAGGATGAGTGCAAGAGGTTTTGTACTCTTCGGATGTCCCGTGTGAAGATAATGTTTGGATCGGAGTAATATGGTCGAGGTTTGTATATCATGCGCATTAAATCTTCCGGAGGGTATAAAGTGAACAATATGGACTATTTTCTTCACGAAAAGTCAAGAGAGAATCAATAGACCAATCTTCTATGAAGACACATTGTCCATGATTTGGAACTTGAGGATGTGAGCAAAATGCCCAAGGGTTAAAGTAAACTTTTGGTTTTTGATATAAAAACAAAGAGATAGAGAGAGTTTATCCTCGCAGAACGAATAACTCTTTTGACGGAAGAATTCCATTATGAACCTTGGACATATCTTCTCGTTGATTTCAAGAAGATATTCTAGTCTGATGGCTCGGAAGGAGGTATTGATACCTTCTTCGAATTGTAGAGAGGTGTCTACAATACGTCCTGTTAGGAATTAGAAATTCCAGGTATTAAAGAGTCGGTCACCTCAAGTATATGTAATCGTTAGAAAGCTCGTAGTCGTAGTTATTTTAATGTTAAGTAGTATTGGTTTTGTAATAATCTGGAGGACACGTCTTACCTAATCAGATGCCCGATCCAATGCCCGCTATGGGCGCTTTTATTGAAGATATAAATACTCTTACCTGCAGAAATGGAGCTCATAATAAGATTTTTCTTTCTCTCACTAAAGTTCCCTAAACCTCTAACTTTCTCTCTCTAGAACTCTTTGTACGCCTACTTTGTGATTGATTTGATGTGTATGTGAAATCCAATATGTGACAAATGGTATCAAGAGCCAAGGTTTGATCATCTCTTACATATCTTTGGATTTCTAGTGACTTTTAGGTGGTTTTAGAGTTTGAAAAAGTTTAGTGGTTTTTGCATCATTTGATTCATTTCTAGTGTTAAAGTTTGAATCTTGGGTGTAGTTTTATGTTTAGAATCATTGATGTGCTTGGGTTTTATTTGGGAAACTTGAATCATCATGGTTGGGTTGTTTTGGATTGAAAATGGTGTTTATGGATTTTTCTACCTAGCTGTAATTTAACCTACTTGAAAAAGTTATCTTGTAAATACTTGCTTTGAAAATTGGTATGAGTTGTAGTTGATGTTGTTAGCGATTTAGTATGTGAAATGATTTCATGTCTATTGAACAAGCCGCATAAAATGTAAAGCATAATTTAGTGGATTATCCACTACGGGTAGCGAACTTGTGAAAGTTAGCACTTGTAGTTAAGTTTGCTAGCTAATTTGGTGTTAGCATTTGTGCTTAGCGAAGTTGCTATTTAGCTTAATTTGACATAGCTTAATTTTTGTCACAAAATTTTGCTAGCTGTTTGGTGCTTAGCGAGTTGTTATTTAGCTTAATTTGACCGTCTTAGCGATTTGGGTGCTTAGCTTAATTTGGTTCAATTTTTTCTTAGCTTACTTGTTGACTCTCGTCTTCGAATAATGGTTTCTTGATTTAGTAAAAACTCCGTGAAAGAATCTATTTCCCTTAATCATAGAGTTATAAAATCCCGTAACCACAACATGTCTACCAACGCTCCTACAATCATCCCACTGTGGCCGAGGATGTTCAAGTACCGTTCAGTATACTGGCCCACCCATGCTTGATGTAACCTGACTACGCACTTGGGCTCAACGAATCGATTGTACTGCCTTGGAAAGGAAAATGGGTCAACATTCTCAAATCCATTGATGAAGGACCGTATCGGGTTGAGACTACTAGAGACATAATTGATACACCAAGATGGTACATTGATTTTACGAATGGATGCACTAAAGATGTATGATGAGCCTAATGATAAGTGAGAGAAGAATAGATTCGATGCGCATATCGGCTTCTAACATTATACTAAGGTCTTCCAAAAGACATCTACAAGCTTATCAATCACAACAATCAAGCAAAGGCAGATGGGATAATGTCAAGATGCTTCTCAGATCCTCAATTCTTTGAATCAAGAAGATGAGAGAATCACAACTCTATGATGAATTTGAGCACTTTAAGATGAAACCTGATGAGAGTGTCTATGAGTACTATGTAAGATTCCATAAGCTTGTGAATGACATGAGAAACATCAATGACTATGCCAAACATTCACCGAACTCAAAATTTGTAAACAACATGAATCTTGAATGGCAAGTTTGTCACACTGCAAGCTCACTAAAGGATTAAAGAATACAAACTATGAGCAATCAGATGCTTTCCTTCTTCGAATGAGAGGCATTCTATGTTTGAAAAAAGGTTGATTCGGAGCGTTCAAAACCAATCGTGGAGAATCAAGCTCACCAAATGACTCAACCGCTTACACAAATGTTGGAATTCCACCAAGGTTTCTAAAGTATTCCACTGGAGATGGTAATCACAAACTCATTCCCGATCCACGATCAAGCAAATGATGTCATGATACATGGGACATTTCATCATCAATCAAATAGCTCTCATGGTTAAATGAACTTGACCCTCTTTCACCTCATACTCAACAAATTACACCAACAATGAAATCAGAATCAGATCCAATCTTCACAATCATTCTTTGATCGAGATGGAAAGTTATGGTGCGCACCACCAAGAAAGGCAAAGATGATCAGAAGGGTGGAGTAGTGGAGGCTATGGTAAATCAGATCGAGGGAAGGATTGGAAATCAAGGACAAACTAAGCCTATCAAATGTTACAACTGTGGTGGTGACGGACACATTGCAAGAAACCGTGACATCACCAAAACGCCTCGTAATGCCGAGTATTTGGGATAAGATGTTGCTTATGCAAGCTCGATAATGGTGCGCTTTGGATGAAGAGGAGTTGTTGTTCTTGGTGAGGAAATGCTAAGACCTATGCTGCAGATGTGGATGAGCAGCCTATTCAGAGATAGGTCACAATCATCGAATGCCTTTCAAGTCATTGACGATGCATACGACTCGATGTTGATGATGGACTCCATCGCACAAACAATTTTCATGGATAGCATTTCTCCAATGGTCTCCTAAGGTCTCACCACCACAAGTCGGGACCATCCAAAGATAAAATCATCTCAGAGGTATTAAAACTATATGATGATATTGGTGAGCGAAGATGCATATGAAGTACAATCTCGACTTATGAATCGATATTGATGATGGGTAATAGCAATGTTATCCCATATGATCAATATGTGAAGCTAAGTGAAAGTGAGATTGTACCAAGTAATGCATCTTCTCGGTCAATAATGACTATGTCTTTGATGAATTCATCGCATGTGCCTCAAGATTCTTAAGTATCTCTCGAACTAATGCCTATAAAGAACGTGGTTGCTATTTATGAACAACGTATAAATTTGAGTTGACCACCCGAGCAGGAAATGGATGACCAAATGCGCATAAACTATTAGAAAAGGTAGGTTTAGAGAAGAAGTGTTAAACAAGAGTTAAACTCCTTACAAGAAAAGCTTTCTAAAACTGCTAAGCAAAAAACAAGAACTTCAAGAAAATGTTAAAATGCTTAAGCAAGAATTCAATGTTAAGGAATCAAAACTTTTGAATGATTTTTCTAATCTAAAAACCTTGAAAAACAGAAAATAAGTTGTACGTACAAGGAAATAATTATTCGACTTCACTTAATCACTAAGCACAGAGTTTTGAGTGATAAGCATAGTACTCCCCTTGTTGAGGAACCAAATCTAGAAGTTGTTAAAAAGGCTAGAGCTGCCCATAAGGTAATTTATGATGGCAATGAAATTCTTAAGCCTAGATGAAACCTAGTTGCTACTGAAAGTGTAATCGAGGAAGATAAGAAATCCGATGAAGTCACTAGGGAAAAGATGAACAAGAAACTAGATGATCCTAAATGTAAATAGAAGAAAATAAATATCACACCCCATGATTACAAGAAGGAGAATTGTATTTCCTTGAACAAGTTTAAGCCTCAGACATTGTTAACACCCTAACAAGTGTTCGAAAAAGGATTTAGATAAGCAAAAAGGTAGAATCTTGTTGTAAACAACCCCCCCTTTAGGAAAATGCTTTCAGCGACTGTGTATCCTCCCAATACACCAATGCATTTAGTTCCTAGGACTATTGCCACTAAAAGCAAGACCTTAATCAGCCAATATGTTATTTTCAACTATTTGTCGATTTTGAGAAAACTTGTAAGAAAAGGATCACACCTAATCGTATAACTGAGGGAAAAGGGGTTTTGAGCAAACGAAATAATGTTATTTAATCAAGTCATGCCTTTTAAACAATTAAAAGAACAATTTGAGAGTCTTAAAAAAGGAAAGATTCTTACATTAAAGAAATGGAAAAGGAATTTGATGCAATGATAGTTGAGGTTAGTGATTATGAGCGAGCATTAAAATATAATGAGATTTAAAGGAAGAACTTGCATACTAATGAATGAGAATCTGATTTCTGAATGTATTGCTCAAGATGTTTTCTACTCTACAAATTGTTCCATTAATGCTTCTCAATTATGAATTATCTCAAGGTTCGAAAGTCTCCCATGATCGTGTCATTGAGCTTGAAAAGACTAATTCTAAATTAAATGAGAAAAATTGAACCTGATGATCACGACAATTTGGTTAAACATTTTTTCTAAACTAGAGGTTGAGCATTTTAATTTACAACTAAAATATCAACATCTTAAAGAAAATGTCAAAACTTCAAATATCAAGATATCCTCAGATGCTCCAGAGTTTGATGCGCTTTTCAAATAAACAAACGCGGATGAATTCAAGCTCATTGAACATGATCGTAAAGTTGAAAGCCCAAATCTCTCAATTAAAGGATGAAAAGAACTGCAGGATGGCTCCCAAATGCCTCCTCCTTTAGATTCTCATAATTCTCAAACGTTTCATCTTCAAAACTTAGTAAATGCATTACAAAAGGAAAACGAGAGTTTTCTAGAAGAAAATGAACAGGTTAAACGTCATTTCAATGAGTTATTTAAATCAATAAAGGTTACTCGAACAAAAACAACGAACAAATAGCTTCATTGCAAAGGAAATTGAGAATCAAGAGCTGTAAAGGGAAAATGCCAATGACCAATGGGGAGAATGATGGATCAAAGGTACCGCTTATAATAAATATGCTTTGTCTGTGAAATATGTTCCTCCTCATCTTAGAATAACAAACTTGCCATTCAAACATATTTCATCCCTTAAGGATTGTCTAGAATGTTTCCATGAGATTGTTGAAGAGGATAAGTTAGAGAAACCACTTGATAATGCACTTGGGCATGCTTGCTTATATGCCAAACGATATCAAGAAATTCTAGAATGCTTAATCACAATATGCCCTAAGTCCCAGAGTTAATCCTTTGATTCCGTGTTCTATGCCTAGTGCCAAGTATGAAATCCATTCGATGCCCAATGTTATGGATGTAAACTGGAGTATACCTTCAAGTACTTCAGATCCCAACACCTTTAGTGCTAAGAAAGGAACCTAGTGTGCCTTCTAGGAAAGTGAACTCTAGTGTGCCTTCTAGGAGTACAAATCAGAGCACTCGTGATAAGAAAGTGAATTTCAGTGCCCAAATAGCTCAAATCACAATTTTAAGAAAGTAAACACTAATGTGCCTTCTAGTAGTTCAGATCCTGCACATCTAGATCGTGAATGCAAAATTAGATCAACCAACTAATGTTCCCATAATTCCCTCTACAGGAGTAATCAATGACATTAAAACGAAAGGTGTCAAAGTCTCAAGACAACACAAGGAATGATAGGACCTTGCAAGCTAAGAATGTGCATTGAAAGAGAGTAGAAGACCAATCTAGGAACTTTAAGTTTGAGTCGAATAAAACGAATCTTGTTGATTCTGGTATTAGCCATAGGCGCATCTGTAATTAATTCAATTCGATACTATTTGCAAACCTTGTAATGATGTTCCTGGAATCGCTTGCTAATCATGAATGTGGTGTGAATGCTTTGTCTAATGCTGTCAAATGCCCAGTTAAATTTGTTAATGCTAATAATCATGCAAAGAAGGCTAAAAGGCAAAGACGAATGATTGTTAGAAAACAAAGGGAAACCCGTGAAGAAATTCTAAAGATAGGTTATTATTGATACCTTTGGCCATAAGAATAATCAGTTTGGCCCTCAAACTGCTAAGACTATGCCCACTAGAAAATGGATGCCTACCTGGTAGAACTATTCCCTTAAGAAGTGAACATACTTTGAATAGGTCAAATACGCACACCAAGATTGCATCTATTCCCAATGATTCCATTGCTTCTACTTCTAATATGGATGTTTCTATTTCATGGTATTCCACCATCAAGCATTAACCAAGTGGAACCCATTCTTGCATGGGGATCCCAATTATCCAGCTTATCCATTCTTGTTCGTGTTCAACTCGCAGATCGTTCAAATCATGTACCTGGACTCAGTCGCTCCAAGCATATGACTGAGACTGTCATCATCACGCTTATGAACTTTGAGCAAATTCATGTGACAGTTAGATTCGGAATGATCATTCTGTGCAATTATGGGTTATGGAGATTATGTTGTTGGTAAAAGTGTTATCCTGTGGTATATTATGGAAGGTCTTGTCATAACATGTTCTCTGCTGGTCAATTCTGCGACGATCTAGAAGTAGCCTCTTAAAAACATACTTGTCGTTAAAGAACTTGATGGTAAGGAACTTTTAAGAGGTTCACGTGGTTCAAATCTATACACCATCTCTATCGAAGATATGATGAAGTCTTCTCCAATTTGCTTGTTGTCAAAGGCTTCTAAAACAAAGTCATGGTTATGGCATCGTCGTCTCAATCACTTGAACTTTGGGACCATCAATGATCTCCATAAAGGACTTAGTTGTAGGTCTACCTAGACTTAAGTATGAAAAGGATCATCTTTGTTCAGCAAGCCAATTGGGAAAAAGCAAGAAGTATGCCCACAAACCCAAACCTACAAACTGGCCACAGTTCTTCATACAATTCACATGGACTTATGTGGACCAATGAGTACTGTAATAATTTGGGAAGAAATATGTGTTAGTTGTGGTTGATGATTTCTCTAGATTCACTTGGGTAAAGTTCCTAAGGTCAAAGGATGAAACTCTAGATATCATCATCAAACTCATCAAACAAATTCGCAGTGTTCGTCTTAACAAAACGGCGAATCATCCAACAGACAATGGAACTCAGTTTGTTAACAAACAACTTGGTGAGTTTTATGAAAGTATTGGAATCAGTCTCCAAAGAAGTGTTCCTAACTCCTCAACAATCCGGTGTAGTTGAAAGACGAAATCGAACTCTTGTGGAAGCCGCAAGGACTATGCCATTTACTCAAAGTTCCAAGTTCTTGGGGTGAAGCCATCGCCATGCTATATACCAAAATCGATCCCTCGATTCACACTGCTCATGGAAAACTCCATATGAACTTGTCCACAATTAAAAACCTAATCTTTCATTCCTTCGTGTGTTTGGTGCATTGTGTTATCCAACTAATGAGGGCCAAGATTTAAGAAAACTTAAAGCTAAAGTGACATTGAGTATTTTAGGATATGCACCAAACAGAAAAAGGATACCGAATCTACAACAAGAGAACCCAAATATCATGGAAACAATTCACGCCACGCTTGATTAATGACCGGTCAAATGGTTCCTGGACAATCCAGTTCAGGACCCGCACTTCAAAAACAGTCCCATTGGTTCATCCCTTGTACCAAACTCTTCTCAAGCAACTCCATATGTATCTCCATTTGAAGATGATTTAAAGAAATTGTTTAATCCTATGTTTGATGAGCATATGAGCCAAGCTAATGAACTGCCGATTCCTACAACAGGTCTGCCATATCCCTGAATGAAGTCAATCCTTCACCTCAATATCATTAAGTCAAGAAGCCCGGCCACATCACTCGCCTCATCAACAAATCATCAATCTTTGAATGTACATCATGGAATGTTTCTCGCATCAATGATGAAGTTAATCCCTTTGCTACTCCCGAAGATGCTCCATTTGAAAACATATTTTTTCCTGAATCATCATCGAACCATCTTTCGTGAGACATCGACTAAGTACTTTAGTCCCTCAACAACTACCACATGAACACCTCAGTAAATGGACTCACGATCATCCATTGGACAACATCATTGAAATCCTCTCTCGTCCAAGATCCACACGAAACAACTTGCAACCGATGCCTTATGGTGCTTCTTCAACTCCGTGACTCTAAATATCAAACCAAAAGATGTTAAAACCGCCATGAATGAAGATAGCTGGTTCAATGCCATTCAAGAAGAAATTCATGAGTTTGATCGACTTAATGTATGGGAATTAGTACCGCCCAGACTGCTATGATCATTGCTCTAAAATGGATCTTCAAAGTGAAACTTGATGAACATGGTGATGTGTTAAAGAACAAGGCTCGATTGGTTGCTAAAGGATACCGTCAAGAGTAGGGCATAGACTTTGAAGAATCATTTGCTCCCGTGGCTCAATCGAGGCAATCGAATATTCTTGGCTAATGCCGCAAGTAAGAATATGATAGTCTATCGATGGATGTAAAGACGCATTTCAACGGAGATCTTAAAGAAGTCGTCTACGCCGCCCAACCCAAGGCTTTGTGAATCCAGAGCATCCTACTCACGCTATCGTTTGAAGAAGGCTCTTTATGGTTTAAAGCAAGCTCCAAGGTCATGGTATGATACGCTATCAAAGTTTCTTCTGCCTACCGGTTAGCAAAGCTTGATCCAACATTGTTCACCCGGAAGTTAGGCAAACATTTAATTCACGTTCAAATTTATGTTGATGATATTATCTTTGCCTCGACCGACCCCAATGAATGTGATCGTTTTTCTAATGAAATGGGTTCCAAATTTCAAATGTCTATGATGGGACAAATGTCATTTTTCTTGGGATTACAAATTTCACAAAGTCCCGGAGGCATTTTCATAAATCAATCTAAATATGCAAATGAGATTTTAAAGAAATATGGATTTGTATCATGTGACACCGTTGACACTCCCATGATTGAACGAACCAAGCTGGATGAGGACCACTCAGGGATCATGGTAGATCAAACGAAATATTGAAGTATGATTGGATCCTTGATGTACCTCACAGCGTGACTAGACATCTTGTTTGTTGTGCATGTGTGCTAGATATCGGCTAAGCCTACTAAAAGCACCTTGAACGGTTAAACGGGTCTTTCGGTATCTCCAAGGAACCATCAATATGGGACTTTGGTACCCGAAGGACATTGGTATGTCACTAACAGCCCTATGCAGTATGCCATCGCAGGATGTCAAGATACTCTCACCGGCACGCCCGAGGTGCTCAGCTTTTGGGTGATAAGCTTGTGTGGTCCTTCAAAGAAGCAAATGAGTACTTCTATTTCCTCTACAGAGGCTGAATACATAGCCATGTCATCTTGTTGTGCTCAAATTCTATTGATGAGATCCCAATTATCCTGACTTACTTTGTATTCAACAAAATCCTCTCAGATCGTGATAATAAAAGTGCTATTGCTCTCTCATGCAACAACGTTCAACACTCAAGAGCAAAACACATCGACATCCGACATCATTTCATCAGGTAGCAAGTGGAAAACAGTGTAGTGGAACTCTATTTTGTAGTCAATACCGCTTAGCAAACATCTTCACCAAAGCTCTTCCAAGAGAACGCTTTTGAGTTTATTCTTCCACGACTTGGATTGAAAAGCCTTCAACCAGAAACACTCAAACGCCTTCAGGAGGAAGACGAGGAGTAAAGGTCTTTCCTTCATCTATATCTTTGTATATATTTATCCAAAAAAAGCAAAAATAAAAAAAATTATAAAACTTTCAAAATCCATAAAATGTGAAAAATTCGGAAAATCCTCAAAAATATTGTCTTTTTGTCATGCTTTTCTCAATTCGATAATATCTACGGTCTTAATGTTGTCTTTCAAAGAATGATACGGGACTTTAGATGTTGTTCGAATGTTTAAAAAAATAAAATAAAATAAAATAAATAAATAAAAAATAAAATAAAATAAAATAAAATTTTGGGAGAAAGAGAAACAACGGTTTATTGTCATTTCAGGCAGTAACCCGATTTTCATAGAAAGAACAGAGCCATGCTTTATCTTGTTTTTTAAATCTCATGCTCTGATTCTATAAACATTTATCTCATGAAACTAATTGCTTTGTACAATAACCTCGACTCAAGTTTTGAAAATCATCTGGACTTCTTTGTCAAAATATCTATCTCTCAATCAACAACCTATGTCATTGATAGAGGGGGAGAATGATTTCAATTAATTCAAAAAGTTAGTTGTCATACAATTGTTTTCAAAAGATAACCATGCATGTTTAATCATTTGAGTTTAAAGTCTCAAAATCGATCCTTATCAGCAAAACATTTTCACAAATCAAGTCACAATTCTCCTTAAAAGACTTCAAAATCAATTTAAATCTACAGAGATCACAAATCTCAAATGATTTGATAATTGTGATCGGGGAGAATTTGTGATTTAAATTGGATTTAAACTGATAATTGATAAATGGTTTCATAAGTGTTTAGCATGTTTTCCTCCCGCAAGTGACAAACGATTTCAAATTTTCTATGCACATGTTGAGGGGGAGCAACTATTTTAAACCTCAAATTATTGAAACATGATCAATTATTCTAGTGCAGTTCCCTCTAATATGTGCAAAATTTCTTCAAAATTCGAGGCACATATTGAGGGGGAGCAAACTTTTGAAAACCTCATCCTTCCTCAAAATGCTTTATCTACTTGATTTGATTAGGGAAGTGATGTTGATATCTTTTAGAAAATAGAAATCAAAGAAGCAAATTCTTCCTCTTGCCTCCGTGTGCAAAACGATTTCAAATACTTGATGCACATGTTGAGGGGGAGCTCTTGTTCTAAAAATATAAAAAAATAATTCAGGTACAAAATGCTTTGATAATATATCACAAGTATCTGAATTGATTTTTCAAATGACTTTCAATTGGTTCTAATGGCAGATGAACAATGCCAAATAGACCGACCAATTTTACTTTATGTATGGTGATATAAGGATGATAAGGTTAGCTATTTGTTCCCATGATCCGCCAGAACCGGAGGGATCTACCCAGGGACAATCCACTAGATAGTGTAGAAGTCCTTAGGTATATTGAAAAAAGGAGAAAAATGATAAATGGGAAGAGTGCGGATCGGAGACCGAGCTAGTAATCGAATAAACCCAACAAGGTTCTAGCTATGAAGTCTGGTAAGCAATCGGGGTTGAAGAATGAAAAGAATTGAATGAGAAAAGGGTGAAAACAAATAGCCTTCCATTATTCAACCTTAGGCGTATAATGTGTTCAATTCATATGCTACCGGTGGTTACCAAGGTAACATCGGTATTGAAGACAAGACGTCATGGACCCAGTGGACGACCGCACTTCAACTTCCCAAACCACTCAAGTTCCTCTTAAAAGGACTTGTTTCATTCTCACCGGGAACCGACATTATCTATCGACTTTCTCTTAGAGATTATTGATATTGAAAGAGGAGACCCTCTCCTAGTCTCGAAATAGGATCCAAATATGCACAAAATGAGTCTAGAGCCACGAGATCATCAATAAATCTCATTAGGACACTTTCAATGAAGACTCCTTGTTTCACACAATGTGGAAAGAGAGATTATATCTTGAGTCCTACGATATCCTTATGGTATTAAGTAACATCCGAGTGATATGCAAACATATTCACAATGAACATGGAAAGCCTTCTAGAGCCTTCATCATACAAGCTCCTGGTGGGTGACAAGTGAGATCTATCCAATAGATCAACCATGTGATAACCGAACAGAAAAACAATGGGGCTTTCAATCTTTGAATCAATCCTGGTTCAGTTATGGATTGACGGATACCTTTGAAAACCGGTTGTAAAAACTCTTTTCATTAGCACATCGATCGTGTACCTAATCTTTCAAATTAAAAGGTGCTTATGATTGATAATTGATTTTCATTAAAACCTTCGTTGTATTGCAAAACAATTTCTATTGAGCGATACACGATTGTTTTTCAAATCTCTTTTCATCAATCTGTGAATCTCTATTCGCGATTCACTCAATCTGTTGTCTTCTTTGAGACGCTCCGTTTGAGAACAAACTAGAGCAAACAAGCAACCCTCACAAGGAAATTCTTGAATTATACACTCGATCACAAGTAGCATTTTGTATCGATCAACGGGAACCGCTGGCCGTACCTCAATTCATCGAAAGTGATCAAAGACACTTTCGTGCGCTTTATTGCTAACCGTCTTATGCAGTACACCCCGACGCTTTTGCCCGGGATCAATGGAGCCAATCCATAGCCGCATGCTCACACAACACATTCATATATAAAGAAATCATGATTAGTGCATCAATGACTTTGATATTTTCACTCCATGCTTCGCTACGCCGCCAATATCATGAATCAACGAAAGCTTCCGCTACTCTGATAAGAAGAAATCATGATCCATAATGTGAGCATGTCGGTCCAAATGTCACAACATCACATGATATCAACACCACAAAGGAAGAGTCGAGATTTAATGTATCGATAATCTCAAAGCTGGCTCAAAACTCATTATCATGTGGATCAGAAAAAGACCTCCACTTGGATTATCAAAACATGCAATGTGAAGAATCAATGACTACGAAGCTTCGAGCAAAGTAATACATCGGGAATGCAAGAACAATTTATAATGAAATATCGCTTTGTATTCAATGTAAGTTTAATGTGTGTTTGGGGTGACCTCCCTTAGGAGATTGTTAGGAATTAGAAATTCCAGGTATTAAAGAGTCGGTCACCTCAAGTATATGTAATCGTTAGAAAGATTGTAGTCGTAGTTATTTTATGTTAAGTAGTATTCAGTTTTGTAACACCGTGGAGGACGGACGGTCTTTACCCAATCGTATGCCTGATCCATAGCCCGCTGTGGCGCTTATTGTAAGACTATAAATACTCTCTACCTTCCAAGGTAGAGAGTTGGAGCTCATAATAAGATTTTTCTTTCTCTCACTAAAGTTCCCTAAACCTCTAACTTTCTCTCTCTAGAACTCTTTGTACGCCTACTTTGTGTTTGATTTGATGTGTATGTGAAATCCAATATGTGACACGTCCTTCGTGGAAGTGACGGTTTCCGAGATTATTAAACCCACGGACATGGTTGCCAGGTGTGTTGGGTTCAAGGGATATGTTTGGAGTGTAGACGCTAGTGAGTGAAAAATCAAACTCATATTCATGCGTCATAGTTGAACCTATAGAAAACATGAGTTAATAGAAAGATATGTTTATGATCAACCTATGATTATCTAATGTTTTTACTAGATTTTTATTAACAATGGTTTTTAACAACAATGACATTTAACTCACTTATGGTTTTGATATTTCTAGTGGAGTATTACTTCTTTTTTTTTGTGAAGAAAAGTGATTTTTAATTTGCAATGAAAACTGTTTCCAAAGAGGGACGGATCCTACGTTCCTTTGCTTACCAAAGGGATCCGGCTAGTATAACTTTTGAGATCCGTAGATCTGTAATCACAGAAACAGATTTTATGAAAAACATAGGTTTTTTAGATCTCATAGTTTTTATACCAAGGTATGTGTTTTAACCTACATTTTCTTTTAACATGCATACATGACTTTTAATGTATCACGAAAGAAAGACATAACACAAAAATGATAAATACATAATAACCTAGATAACTAGACTATTAGTAATATTTCATTTCAATGCTAAGGATGATACAAAGGATGGGTATATAACCCCAATGTAGATTAACAACACAAAGTAAATGTCTCCGTATGTGAACTTCATCATAGGAAACACAAGTGCGATGAGTGTTAAGTAGATGAGCACGAGGTATAAAACCATGTTGAAGATGATCCTTCTTGGTTTGGCATCGAAAATGGAGAGGAAGATGAAATTTTGAATGAGAGAAATTTTTGAAATTGGAAGATTTGAAAAAGTGAGGATAGAGTGATTGACGGTGGGAGTATTTATGGGGAAGGAGGAATTTTGAAATTCGTGTTTTGTTTTATTATTGGATTAAAAGGAGACAAAACATAAGTTTTATATACCATTTAATTTTGACGAGAAATAAAACACGATGAGAAAAAAAGGCTTCCTAATGAAGCTTCATGTAAAACATGTATAAGCACAAAAGATAATCATATAAATACCTAAATAGGCATACTTAATTATCAAGCAAAATAAAAAGAAAATCATACCTCTAGCGCACTTAGGAATGTCTTTACAAATGAAACAACAAATGTCACTTAGGAC
This sequence comes from Chrysanthemum makinoi, assembly GCA_910596185.1. NCBI lineage: Eukaryota > Viridiplantae > Streptophyta > Magnoliopsida > Asterales > Asteraceae > Chrysanthemum > Chrysanthemum makinoi. Next base: position 152,058,144 of record OU343216.1, read on the forward strand.
GATTCCCCGCCCTTTGTGATTAAGATACCTTCTTAAGGAAGGTATTCTTTTACCAAGCGATTCCTATAGCTTGGTGGGTATGAGCTTTGACTAATCAACATGAAAAAGAAGATTAGTGCAATTAAATGAAACAAGTAAAAAAAATGTTGTTATCAAATCAACATCCAAACATATAGTTTTAAAAGACATGGTGTTTGTTTTTATGAAAACCTTCTTTGTAGTTTTCAATTAACCATGGATCGTATCAAGTTTTTAAAGTACAATATACTTCAAGACGAAGCTCTGATGCCAATTGTGGAAAACTAGAAGGGGGGTTGAATAGTTTTGCCAGTTAAAACTTCCTTTTAATCTATTTAGATCGACTTATGTCAATCTATTTGGATGTGTATGTTGGATGTTGATAAACAAAGCATATAAAGGTAAGTAATGAAAAGATAAGAGTAAGAAGCACAAAACCACAACATGAGTATTTATAGTGGTTCGGCTACAAGGACACCTTCCTTTCCCTACTCCACTCCCCGAGTCACCTAATCGAGAGTTCGTAAGCACTACACCAATCTCCTTATGGCGGAGAAGCCTTCACGACGTCGCTTATCCTTCCTGCACAAAGCTAAATACCCGAGTTCTTTCACACCAAGTAACCACACCTACACAATGTCGCCTACCCTTTATAAGGTACTAGGCTAAGTACCTAGTTCTTTCACTCCAAGGTGAACTACACCTTCACAACGTCGCCTACCCTTTATTAGGTACTAGGCTAAGCACCTAGTTCCATTGCAATGGAGGAATTACTACCACACTACACCAACGACTAATCCCAAAGGAGATCTACTGCTTTACAACATCATCAAGGATATCAATATCCTTGGATCTAATACTAGTCTATCTTGTACATCGAAACACACCATATCGAATGTACATGTAAAACCTGAAAGTTTAAAATCCGAATAAAGACTAAAATACCCTTGGAACAAAAAAATTTTAAAATACGTAAAATATATTTCTAACACTTAAAGAAATTAAAAGATTAACTCTAAGAATATTTAAAAACCCTAACTAAAAAATATATTACGTAATAATATTGTAATGTACGAAGAGTTAATGTTTCGTAAATGATTTGGGTCGTGTTTGTTTAATCTCGGAGCCTAGGGCCGGCCCATATGGTGTCGTGTGTGAATGGTGTGACCGGTTGGACCAAACCCAAACCCAAACCCAATTACTTTCCTAGTTTAACTCAAATACCACAACTATAAATACAACACATATTCATTAAATTGGAACCCTAGTTAATTTGCTCTCTTTTTTTTCTTTTCTTCCTTTGCTCGGCCGAAACTCAAACAAACACCCTTGGTGTCGATTTTGCTCAAACAAGTTAAGGTATAATGTTTATTCGTCTTCCTTTAACGTACCTTGCATGTATATGTCAAGTTATATTTTGTTTCGTCGCGTTTTGTTTTGTTTCTTTTGTGGCCGAGAGGTGTGAACCGAAAACAAGACAAACCCTAACTAATTTAATCTTGTAACTAATAAGAGACATGTAAAGTAAGATGTGATATTGAATCGAGTCATGGTTGTGTTGATTTAATGAGAGCCGAAACATATGAATTAGGACCGAACCATGTTTAACTTTCGAATAAGGTTTATAACTTAATAATACGAATATGTGAAGTATTTAGATGAGTTAAAACATGTGTATAAGTTAATATGCGAAACCCTAGATTGAACCGAATCATGTGTATAAGATTTGAAGATGCATTACTTAAGTAAAGGTTATGTGAACATAAACCCTAGTTTTGACATGTTAACTTAATAAGTTATGCTAAACCCTAATAGAGTAAATGCGTAATTAATATGAGTAATAAGTAACTTATATGTCACATAAAATCATAAACATGTACGTTGAAACATAAAAAGGAAAGATTATTTTTGTAACATGTTAGGTTAAGTAACGAGTTAATAAAAGACGTAACATGTAAGTACATATACATTAATGAGACATTTAAGAATGAGAAAACCCTAACTTTAATAAAAGATGTATGAAACCCTAATTTCATATATAATATTAAAACATTTAAATCTCATTTAATATGGAAACCCTAAAATATTAAAGGATCATTGTGATGATTTCGGAATCATTAATAATATATACGACATTAATGTATATAGGTTCTGTGAAGAAGGAGTAATTCTTTGCTTCCCTGTTTTGACTTTTGATCTTTTGCTTTCGAATAAGGTACGGATATTTCGACCTTTCAGTAGAAGGCTCAGTATGAAGTTTCTTTCGTTTTCATATTAGGATTTCCTAAACCTTTGCTATGAACCCTAATGTGTTTATTGAGTGCTGTTTTATCCTAACTTTGATTTCTGAATTATGAAGCATTTGATTTTGAAACTATATGATATGAAGACTTTGATTTTGAAAACATGATTAAACATTTGATAAAATATGATCTATGTCAGTTATGATATTCTTATTTGATTTTCGATAGTTGACAAGAGCCAAATATAACTAGTCATGGGGTTCCATGTCCGTGTCAAGAAATGCACTTGACATGACTCTAGGCAGAGAGTGATGTTCTCGCCACGCCCCTTATCTCATATCTGTATGAGCTCAATTTGAATTATATTATGAATATTTGTCTGTGGGGCGTATGGATGCATCCTAGAGCTGTTATATGCCATATATTCATGTATTTGTTATATGTTATCGATGATTGATGCTGCGTGCATGCACGCCCTTCATAACTCCGGTCCCCTACAAATATGTTGCCTTATGTGATATGATATGTTTCGATATGGCATATGTTCCGGCTTCGAGGTAAAGGCTATAAAACTTATTTTGATATTTCTGAAATTATCTTTTGAGAAGACTATGATTTCACTATCTTTCTTTTACTTTCTTTCGTATTCGTTCTCGTTTGTATTCGCGCTTTGTATATCCGTTCACCTGGCTTTCGCTCGCCGCACTTTTCTTTTCTTCCGCTGCGTATCTAAGCATTGAGCCGTATTGCTTTGGGATGAGTGCTGAGTGGACTTACCTTAGAGATTTAGCTTTGATATTATGATGCCATTTAGACTTATGCTTTAGACATTTCATTTGGAGTTTATTTTTCCACTGGGACCTATGTATTGAAGTCTTTTGACTTGGATTATTTCCATATTTATGTTAAAGATTTCTTTTGGTTTATATGTTTGCTTTGATATGACACCATTACTTTTGATTCCTTTACCCTGGGGTCGGGCGTTACAATTTATGGCATCAGAGCCCAGGTCACGACTTGTAGTCGACACGTGACATATGGAGCCTAGGTTTTGAGACTTTAGGGTTTAGGGTTTGACCTGTGAGGATTTGGGTAGACTTTAGGATTCCTTCGTACTTCCATTTCAGATCTCACCTTGTTCATTTTGCTAATCGCTGGATATCGCTCAGATGGTTCAAACCTCGTCGTAACGGCAACTCGGGAGGGACGATGATGCTACCGGACATGGATGCTGCGACAAGAATGCTCTCAACTCTCTTTTCCTGGTTTGACTACACCGAGATGATGGAGCAGTGATCAACAACATTCGAATCGAATGGTGCGCCGTAGTGGTGGAGGAAATCAACCCGTCGGTATTCATACTTGGCTCGGCGTTTGTAAGTGAAGCCTCTTTCGTTTAGCACCTGCTGCTACTCCTACTGAGGCCGGGACCGGATCACTATATTGAGAAGCTGAAGTACTGGGTTGTGGAGACGATTTTAAGACTCGTTTGGCTTCATTCAAATTGGAAGGTGATGCTTTGAGTTGGTGGAAAGCATTGAAACAAGCAAGAGGAGGTGACGCTTGTTGCGGACTTGTACTTGACTGAGTTTGACTATCTTCTATAACCGTTACTTCCCTCGATGGCCGAAAGAAGGTATGAGAGGGATTATCAGCGATCTACCGCTTTGATCATGAGACCTCTAATGAGTACATGAGTAGGTTTATGAGGTTGGTGAGTTTTGTTGGAGTGATTGTTGGAGATGGTAGGCGTCAAGCTAAGCACTTCAAGTGGGGACTGAAGAAGTGGGTGTTGGACCAATTGCTTAATATTGAGTATGAGAATGTCGGCCCCGCAATGACGCACTCGTAACATTGAGATCTTCCATGAGGTTTCGGTTCTAACAAGCGATCGCTGATGGTGATCGGATTCAAGGTAGGACTCAGGCAATGACTATAAGGAAACTCGTAGGAGTTATGACCGAGAGGTCATGTGGATAGGAGTTATGATCGCCGGTCCAACGGGAAGCTGTTGACCGGACGCTCTGAGTCGAGGGGTCAAGATAATAGAAATGCTGGTAGGAATGGAAGTGATCGTCAGAACCGAGGTAACAATAACCAACTGCCATACAGAGGATCAGCTAGAGGAACAAATCGTGGTCGTGCTTCGGGATCTTCTAGTCAGAGGATACCGAGGTTTTGCCACCCCCACCTATTTGTACTACTTGTGGAAAGGCTCATCCAGAGCAGTGTTTCAAGGCTACTTGGTGGATGTTTTGGTTGTGGTTCCACTACTCACAAGATTAAGGATTGCCCTAAGAAGAATCTGGCGGTTCACTGGAAACTACATCAAGCCGCCAACTACTACTGGACGTGTTTATGCTACTACTGTAACCAGCGGAGCGAACTTCAGTACCATTACGGGCACTCTTTTCATTGATGATTTGTCTTTGTCTTCGTTTTATTTGATCTTGGCCACACACTCCATTATATCTATCACATTCGCTAAGAAACTTAATATGAAGCCCAAACCGTTAACAAATCACTTATCGATTTCTACGCCTATGAAAAATCATGTGATCATTGATCATAAATATGTTAAGTGTCCTCTTCGTTTTGATGATCGTATTCGCTTTGCAAATCTGTATCCTCTCAATATGGTCGACTTTGATATCATTCTAGGCATGGATTGGTTGGCTTACCATAGAGCTTCAATCGACTGCCATGCTAGAACGGTGATCTTTGGAGACGTAAAACATCCTGAATTCGTTTATCATGGTTCTCAACCCCTTAAATCTGTTAAGCTCATTTTCGCTATGAAGGCACGGATCATGATTGCTCATGGGTGCCAAGGTTTTCTAGCATCTGTTAAGGACACATCTTTGGAGAGTCCTAACATTGAAAGTCTTTCGGTTGTTTGCGAATTTGCTGACGTTTTTCCGGATGACCTCCCTGGACTTCCCCCATTTCGAGAAGTTGAGTTTAGCATTGAGTTAATTCACAGGTCTGTGAACCGATTTCGAAGGCTCCGTATCGTATGGCACCTGTAGAACTGAAGGAGTTGAAGGAACAGCTGCAAGAGATGATAGAAAGTGGATTTATTCGCCCTAGTGTTTCTCCATGGGGTGCACCTGTCTTGTTTGTAAGGAAGAAGGATGGAAGCATCGCTATGTATCGACTACCGTGAACTCAATCGTATTACTATTCGTAACCGTTATCCTTTACCGCGTATAGACGATTTGTTTGATCAACGCGCAAGGAGCTAAGTTCTTTTCGAAGATTGACACTGAGGTCTGCTACCATCGATTACGTGTGAAGGAGCAAGATGTTCCTAAGACCGCGTTTCGTACCGGATATGGTCATTACGAATTCCTCGTTATGCCTTTTGGTTTGACCAATGCGCTTTCGCTGTGTTTATGGACATGATGAATCGTGTTTTCCATGAGTTTCTCGACAAGTTCGTTATTGTTTTCATCGACGACATTTTGGTGTACTCTAAGTCTGAAGAAGAGCATGAAGAACATCTCCGTATAGTTTTGGAGATTTTGAGGAAGAAGAAGTTGTACGCCAAATTTTCGAAGTGCGAATTTTGGTTGAGACAAGTTGCTTTCCCTGGTCATATCGTATCAGTGATGGTATTACCATGGATCCGTCTAAAGTTGAGGCTATCACTAAATGGCCAAGACCTACGACATAATCGAGGTCAGGAGTTTTCTTGGACTTCTTTGGTTACTATAGACGTTTTGTTGAAGGTTTCTCTCGTCTAGCTTTGCCTTTAACCCAATTGATGAGGAAAGGTGAAAAGTTTGTATGGACGGATGAACGAGAGAAGAGTTTCGAAGAATTGAAGCGGAGATTGGTGTCGGCTCCCATTTTGACTCTTCCAACTGGTTCAGGAGGATTTCAAATCTACAGGGATGCATCTAAGAAAGGATTAGGCTGTGTTTTGATGCAACATGGGAAGGTAATAGCTTATGCTTCGAGGCAGCTAAAACCTTATGAGGAGAATTACCCAACCCACGATCTTGAGTTGGCTGCGGTGGTTTTTGCGTTGAAGATTTGGAGACATTACTTGTATGGAGAGACGTGTGATATATTCACTGATCATAAGAGTCTCAAGTATATTTTCACTCAGAAGGAACTGAATATGAGACAAAGAAGATGGTTAGAACTTCTTAAGGATTATGACACCAACATTCAGCACCATCCGGTAAGGCTAATGTAGTTGCTGACGCACTTAGCCGGAAATCAGGCATTCTTGCGAGTATCAAGATTGAGTCTAGGATTTTGCGTGACTTAGAGAGTTTGGATGTTGAGTTGTGTGTACGAGGTTTTGGTGGATCTTGGGCTAGTATGAAGGTGGAGTCGAACCTTATACCGCAAATTAAGGAAGCTCGGAAAGATGTGGCGAGCTGTGGCGTGGTGCAAAACGTTGAAGAAGGTAAGCAGATGGAGTTTAAGGTTGATAATGACGGTATTGTATGGTATGGAGATAGGCTTTTTGTTCCCAATGATCAGTACCGTTGAGAGAAAGTTATGGTGAAGCTCATAGTTCTCCTTTCACTAACCATCCTGGTTCTACCAAGATGTATAGGGATTTGAAACAAGATACTTTTGGTGGAACGGCATGAAGCAAGATGTGGCGACGTTTGTGTCGAAGTGTATGATTTGTCAGCAGGTTAAGATTGAACATCAGAGGGCTAGTGGATTGTTACAACCATTGGAGATTCCAACATGGAAGTGGGATAAGATATCTATGGATTTTGTGACTGGATTACCTCTTACTAGGAAGAAGCATGATGCGATTTGGGTGGTTGTTGATCGACTAACCAAATCTGCTCATTTCTTGCCAATTAGGAAGGAGTATGGTATTGGTAAATTGGAGATTTTTCAAAGACAAGAGATCGTTAGGCTTCATGGTACTCTGACGTCTATTGTGTCCGATAGAGATCCGCGTTTTACTTCTCGTTTCTGGAAAGGTTTGTAGAAAGCTTGGGGTACTCGACTTAACTTTAGTACGGCATTTCATCCTCAAACGGATGGTTGGTCAGAGAGGACTATACAGACCTTAGAGGATATGCTAAGGGCTTGTGCTTTAGAATGGACTGGTAGTTGGGATGAATATTTATGTTTAGTAGAGTTTGCTTATAACAACAGTTGGCATGCTAGCATTAAGGCAGCACCGTTTGAACTTCTTTATGGAAGGAAATGTAGAGCGCCTATTTGTTGGGATGAAGTAGGTGAACGTCTAATCGAAGGTCCGGAAATGATTGAGATAACTAATGAGAAAGTATTTCTAGAGGAAAGTTGAAGGAGGCTAGGTCTCGTCGAGAAAAGTTATGCTTTGATAAGCATCGTCGTGATTTAGAGTTTCGAGTTGGTGATCGTGTGTTTTTGAAAGTTTCGCCGTTTAGAGGTGTGAAACGTTTTGGAATCAAGGGCAAGCTTAGTCCTCGATTTATTGGACCGTTTGAGATTCTTGAACGTATAGGAGAGGTTTTGTATCGTTTAGCACTTCCGCCTCAGTTATCGCATGTTCATGACGGTTTTCATGTATCACTCCTAAGGGGATACAACTATCATCCGTTACACGTTGCTTCTTATCCGTTTGATCAAATTCAGCCCGATATGTCTTTATCGAAGAACCGAAGCGATTCGGAAAGACAAGAAAGAGTTATGAGGAATAAAGTTATTCCATTCGTTAAGATTCTTTGGAAAAATCATCCTGAACGTGAGGCTACTTGGGAAACCGAGGAGTCGATGCGTGCTAGTTACCCTCATTTCTTTGAATAGTTTGGTATGTTCTCATTTCGTTTTCATTTTCGTTTTCATTTCGTTTCATTCAATTTTCGAGGACGAAAATTTTTCTTTAGAAGGGAAGAATTGTAAAACCTGAAAATTTAAAATCCGAATAAAGACTAAAATACCCTTGGAACTAAAAATTATAAAATACGTAAAATATATTTCTAACACTTAAAGAAATTAAAAGATTAACTTGCGAATATTTAAAAACCCTAACTAAAATATATTACGTAATTAATTTTGGTACGACGAAGAGTTAATGTTTCGTAAATGATTTGGGGTCGTGTTCTTTTATTCGTGAGCCTAGGGCCGAAGCCCATATGGTGTCGAGGTGAATGGTGTGACGGTTGGACCAAACCCAAACCCAAACCCAATTACTTTCCTAGTTTAACTCAAATACCACAACTATAAATACAACACATATTCATTAAATTGGAACCCTAGTTAATTTGCTTTCTTTTTTTCTTTTCTCCTATTCGGCCGAACTCATAACAAACACCCTTGGTGTCGATTTTGCTCAATCAAGTGAAGGTATATCGTTTATTTGTCTTCCTTTAACGTACCTTGCATGTATATGTCAAGTTATATTTTGTTTTAAATGCGTTTTCTTGTTTTCTTTTGTGGCCGAGAGTTGTGAACCAAAACAACAAGAAACCCTAACTAATTTAATCTTGTAACTAATAAGAGACATGTAAAGTAAGATGTGATATTGAATCGAGTCATGGTTGTGTTGATTTAATGAGAGCCGAAACATATGAATTAGGACCGAACCATGTTTAACTTTCGAATAAGGTTTATAACTTAATAATACTTGATTATGTAACATGTTTAGATGAGTTAAACATGTGTACCCTAAGTTAATATGCGAAACCCTAGATTGAACCAATCATGTGTTACATATGAGTTTTTGAAGATGCATTAATTAAGTAAAGGTTATGTGAACATAAACCCTAGTTAACTTAATAATATGCTAAAGCGTAGATAAAGTATACTAAATCCTAATAACTTATATGTCACATAAAATCATAAACATGTACGTTGAAACATAAAAAGGAAAGATTATTTTTGTAACATGTTAGGTTAAGTAACGAGTTAATAAAAGACGTAACATGTAAGTACATATACATTAATGAGACATTTAAGAATGAGAAAACCCTAACTTTAATAAAAGACGTATGAAACCCTAATTTACGATATTAATATTAAAACATTTAAATCTCATTTAATATGGAAACCCTAAAATATTAAAGGATCATTGTGATGATTTCGGAATCATTAATAATATATACGACATTAATGTATATAGGTTATGTGAAGAAGGAGTAATTCTTTGCTTCCCTGTTTCGACTTTTGATCTTTTGCTTTCGAATAAAGTGCACGGATATTAGACCTTTTCAGTAAAGGTTTCGTATGAAGTTTTCTTTTCGTTTTCATATTAGGATTTCCTAAACCTTTGCTATGAACCCTAATGTGTTTATTTGGCTGTTGCTTATCGAACTTTGATTTCCTTGAATCATATGAAACATTTGATTTTGAAACTATATGATATGAAGACTTTGATTTTGAAAACATGATTAAACATTTGATAAAATGATCTATGTCGGGTTATGACATTCTTATTTGATTCGATAGTTGACACCCGAGCCAATATAACTAGTCATGGGGTTCCATGTCCGTGTCGACAAATGCGCCGACATGACTCTAGAGGCAGATAGAGTGATGTTACTGCCACGTCCTTATCTTGTTATCTGTATGAGCTCAATTTGAATTATATTATGAATATTTGTCTGTGGGGCGTATGGATGCATCCTAGATCTGTTATATGCCATATATTATCATTTATATGTTTTTATATGTTATCTGATGATTGATGTTTGCGTGCATGCACGTCCTTCATAACTCGGTAGGTCTCCCTACAAATATGTTGCCTTATGTGATTATGATATGTTTCGATATGGCATATGTATGCTGGCCGGGTAGTTAACTATAAAACTTATTTATATACTGAAATTATCTTTTGAAATGAATATGACTTCTATTTTTCTTTCACTTTATTTAGTATTAGTTCTCGTTTCAGTATTACGTTTTTGCTTGTATATGTTCATTCCTTTGGGCTTTTGAAGCTCAGCCGCACTTTTCTTTTCTTCCGCGGCGGTATCTAAACATTGAGCTGGGTATTGCTTTGGGATGAGTGTTGAGTGGACTTACCTTAGAGATTTTAGCTTTGATATTATGATGCCATTTAGACTTTATACTTTAGACATTTCATTTGGAGTTTATTTTTCCGCTGGGACCTATGTATTGAAGTCTTTTGACTTGGATTATTTCAATATTTGTGTTGAGATTTCTTTTGGTTTATATGTTTGCTTTGATATGACACCATTACTTGTGATTCCTTTACCCTTGTGGGGTCGGGGCGTTACACCTATGGACCTCAATGATATTGGTGAATCTAGCAATTTGCCAAACATTGAGCCTGTATTTTCCATCTTAGACACATCATTTGCTGTAACTTTGTTCATATGATGGCGTGCTTTAGTACTTATTGATGAGGACAATGCTATTAAGGAGCACGATAATCTTGAGGTTAATACATTCGAGTGACTCGGGGAAAGCCTTAGAGTAGGAAGAGCACTAGTTGATGTCAATACTGGGTTTGAGCACGATGTTGATGTAAATTTCAATTGACTCGGAAGCACTTAGAGAAATGAATAGCACTAGATGATGTCAATACGAGAGTTTGAGGAGCACGATGTGGATGTAACTTCTGTTTCAATGACTCAGGATAATCATTTTGTAGGATGCTTGTCACTTTATGAGAATAACATGGAACATGATCATGTTGTTGATGTTACTCTGTTACAAGTGAGTGACACTAGTGACTTAGGCAATGCAGTTGATGATTCAATTCAAGCAAATGAAGAGAATACTTGTCAGAATAATGATGCACAACTTGCTATGGTCCAAGTAGGTCAGAGTAATGAGTTAGGTCAAGCGAGGAACAACATAATATAAGTGATGACATGCATTTAGAAAATGATTTACTTGTGATGGTTGATGATGTATTTTGACTATGTTTCTTTCTTTGACTTTGCAAATGGAGTCTATACCACATTCTTCTAATCGGTGAGTTTTCTTCACTTGAATGGATGTCAAAACTAAGGTAAGAGAGCATTCAATAGAAACTAGGATGGAGTTGTTTTTTTGTGAAGAATGACAAAACAAGAATAAGGGTTAGATGTAAGGGTTATGTTCCACTTTAAGGCCCAAGTGAAGGTCCTGGACTGGATATAGGCCCATCTAGAAGTCCATTAATCAGAAGGGGTATAAATGCATTGCTTTACGGCAAAAGGACCTTTCACAAATACTCGCCCATGGCTATTGTTTGTCGCAGGGAATGGTGAGCGGTACATGGTCGGTCGGAACATATAATGAGCAACACACTTGTTTGCAATCAAGGGCACCTCGAGCTTTGACCTTAACTATATCTCAAAGCAAATTATAACACAAATTGAAACCAATCCACCTTGGTTCCCTGTCAAGTTTGTGCATAATCAACTTACCAACCAATCTGAGCTTCAAGTGTCCCCTCGCAGAAGGTTTTTAAGGGCCAAAAACTTAGCAATACACCATCGTGGGTCAATTCAAGCTATAATTTACCATGTTGAGATTATGTTCAAGAGTTGCGAGAAAACAAACCCTAATACAATAGTTGTGATGAATGTGGACGACTGCAGATGAGGCTCTTAGGCGAGAGAATTCAAGAGAGTGTATGTTTGTTTAGGTGCTTGAAGGAAGGATTTAAAGCGTGTGGTAGATCGTTGTTGGGGCTGGGTGCTTTTCTAATTCGTGGTCCTTTGAATGGTCTCTTGATGGCGTTGTGGGAATTGATAGCAACAATGGTATGTACCATTTAGCTTATGCTTTGTTGAATCAGAAAACATAGGATCATGGACTTGGTTTCTTCATTGTTTATCCGATGATATAGCACTTGAGCCAATCTTAAGCATCACTTTTATTCTTGACGTGCAAAAAGGTACTCCCTTAATTTGTTCATGAATTTAAGTCTCTGTTTTGAAGCAGGATAGTAAACATATCGATTTTGTGCGAGGGATATAAGTAGAGCTTTAGGAGATGTTTTTCCAGATGCTGAACACATATTATGTATTATAAGCATTCATGAGAAAATGAAACTTTAATGAAAAGGTAGGGCCTACAAAGAGCATCTGTGAAAATGTGCAACAGCCTCAACTATTGTGCGATTTGAGCCGAAAGCTATGGGCGATTTCAAGAAATTTAATCAACCGATACCCATGATTGGTTAAGTAAGATACCACCGATCCATTGGTCAAGGTCACATTTTTTATGTAAGTCATCTATCACATTTCGCTTAATTTGTATTTGTTAATGCGGTATAAATAATTATAATTAATATATGTTTATTCTTTTTATCTTTAGGAGAGCTATACCCGATGTGTTACTTAATAACATGTGTCAAGTGTTTCATGACAAAATAATTGAGGGTTTAAACAAACCAATTATTACAACCTTAGAATACATCGTGGAATCTTGTATAAAGAGGATAATGCATGTTCTTTTGGTGATTGAGAAAAGTGATGGGCCTAACACCAAGCTGCACAACATACTACTAGAGGGTATTAAGAAAGATCTATTAAGTATAATGTTTTATGGAATGGGGAACTAAGTTTGGAGTTAGTGGACCATGGGGTGACAAATGTATAGTTAATGTTGTAAAAAGGTCTTGTACTTGCAGAAGATGGGAGATACTGAGTTTACCATGTAAACATGTTGTTGCTACCAATTGGAATATGGCTTTAAATGGGAAACAAGTAGGAGCTGTAGAAACATGGGCTCATAGGAGCTGTAGAAACATGGGCTCATCCTTGTTACTATCTTCTCACTTGAGAGGCAACCTACCATCACCATGTCGAGCCTATAACTAGCAGCGAACATTGGGAAAAATCAACTATGCCAACAACAATTCACTACAAAAAAAGGGCCATTTAGTGGCACATGTTTTTAATTACAGATTTATATGTGTCACTATATCGCGTTTTTAGTGACATATATTATGTGCAATTATTTTTTTTATAACTTTGTGATCAAGTTTACGATTTGTGCCACCATTGTACCCGATATTTGTGGCACAAAAATAGGGATGTTAATAAAGGTATGTAGAATTTGTGATACATCCAAATATTATGCCATTAAAAGTTATTAATTTCCTTTATTTCTTTGGCGTCATCACTAATTTCGACTAAAAATCAAGCGCCTTTCACTAAAAAAATAAATTAAAATTAGCGGCTTTTCTTTTTATTTCCCTCCGATTGTAAAGGGGTATATATCCCTAAATTATGCTTTTCCTAATCTCCATCCCCAGATCTCATTTGCAAAACTCAACTCGGTAAAGAAACCCAAACCTTCAAATCCTATGTTTATTAGCGGTAAATCAATTACATCTTTAATTGAAACAATACTAAAACCTAACCTGTGATCCGATCTCTGAATAGCCTAACCATGGGCGATCATAACGATCGTTCATTGTAACAATAATCTTGCTATTCAAGCTGTCATTTCAAGCAACAAAATCGTAAATCGCTAATCCTATGCAAATGAATCGGTATTTATCTATCATTTTAATTGTTACTGTTTACTGTTAATTATGTTTTTTGATATATTTAATTTTGTAGGTTTTTAGCTAGTGATTGTAGCTATTAGGGCTAGGGTTCTGATTGAGAATTTATATATTTACTGAATTAATATAAATTAGATTTTGAGCTTAATAATTGGTTATGAATTTAGTTTATTGCTCTCTCACGTTCACGGATCATCCCAAATTCACAATAAGAGTTTTTCTTAACTCCGATCATCGTCTTCATCCTTTTGTCAGGTAATAAAGTAGAACTTTTTATCTATCTTTTGTTTAATACAACTCGACCGGGATTCAATGTGATTACTAATAATTTTATTCTTTGATTATTACTAGTGCTTGTTGTGTAGTTTGGCATTAAAATTGTATAACACACAAAATGGGTTTTGAATAAATCTATGTTTTGTATAACACACATAATGTAAGTATTGCTATTTCATAACTTCTCTAGTACTCTAATTAGGCTTAAAGAGAGATCTTGCAACATAAAAAAATATCAGTAGGCTAGTCCTTACAGCAGCAGTAGGCAATGTTTTTTATGCTTTTTGCAACAAGTGTGGCTGTTCCATCGCGTTAGTAATAAGACTTTGTTATTCCATGCTTTTTGCATTTTCATATTTAAACCGAAACAATGTTATGTTAAGGAACTTTAGTCCATTTGTATCTGTAGTTGTTGTCTACTGCTGTGAGTATTAGTTTGTTATTCATGGAT
>OU343216.1:152084895-152224904 GCA_910596185.1 Chrysanthemum makinoi
CACGACTCTATGATATGTCCACATGCATGCCATGAAGTGAATGCCTTAGACAATTCGAGATAAAACATGCTAAAAAGTGTCAACACAAAGGTTGGTGAGTTCATAGAGTTTGTGATGAAATGTAAAGCCTTTCAAAATCGTTATGCAAAGCGCATTATAAACCACCAAAGCCCATACAAAATGCTCGTGCTACAACCCACCACCAAAATATGTAGTTTATGTTCGCAACCATGATGTCAAATGAATTCACAAGAGTACCTAAATTTCGTAGAGAAATATAGCACTTAATCAATAGGACTAGACTCAATGTATCAATGAGTCAAATCGACATAGAACTTTATACATCGAGAACATGACCCAATGTATCGCAGAGTCAACCGACATAATCCTTTATACACGTGAGAACATGACCCAATGTATCAAGAGTCAATCGACATAGAACTTATATCTGACGTAGAACATACCAAGACATTTAGTTCTATGATTTATGATATATAGAATATGACTAAACATTCATTCCATAAACATATAGTTTGCAATAGTCATGATTGTCATAAAATAGTTGAGCTATGTATCTCCCCAAAAGTAATTCAAAACACTAAAAGAGTAGCTATGACTCACTTAGTACAATGATGCATGACAAAAGTGAGTACATCGAAATGTAAGCGTGAATCTCTAAAACTGACCTATTATGAATGATATGATATATAATAAGTCATGATGTAATGTTATGCATGCAATTCGGATGATATTTATACCACTTATGAATTTTTGAAAACAATACTTTTCGCCGAAAAAGTAAATTTTAACGCCTTGACCATATTTAAATTACTTTGTATGTATTTATGTTGAAATGATATCCCATTTATAATCATTTAGTGATTTATTAAGAGAATATAACTTTTATAAGAAAATGTACTCCATTTTTGTTCTCCAAAACTTTAGTTTTCCAAATGTTTTATCAAAGTAACTAATATATTTTCATAAGTCAAATAATTTATAACGCCAAGACCTTTTGACTCGTACAAAACAAAAACATTTTGAAATTTTCGGATTTAATATATATTGCCACAAACTTGAAAATCTACAAATTTATATAATTGCTTTAACTGCCTGCCGCCACGGTTTCGCTTTTTAAAGTATATTTTCTAAATATCTAGGCCAAAATTTATGTCTACTGTCGTATTTTTCCAGAATTTATTCAGTAATACTGTTCAAAAGAGTTTTTCTCACTAAACCTATTCCAATCCTTCAAAACAACTCCAAGCTATTCTAATCCTACCCATACACCTTCTAGGTGTCATGGGTTCCTAGACATCACCAAAACTAATATATAATAAAAGGTAAATTATAGGATGATTTATATATGTATAACTCTAAAAACAATGTAAAATGGTATAAATATCCATAAGTCTTGCATGCTTTGCTCAAAAATGATGAAATAGATATGAAATGATAATGAAAGATGTAAAATGAAAATGATATGCTTACTAGTTACTTGATGAGGTGACAAGAACAAGGGATTAAACTTAAACACCCTAGGTTTTTATTTCAAAACCTTGATTAAGAGTGTAACTAGATTGTTTAAAACTTGAATTGGAAAATTTTGATGAAATCTCTTCACCTTTATGTGTGACCGGGTTTGGAGATGAAGAAACAAGAGAAAAAAAAGCTTGACTTGATCTTGTATAATTGTTGTGAATGAATGAAGTGTAAAAGTAAGATTGTGTATAAATCTAACTTTGTAAGAAAAATCTACCACCAACTAATTATCATCATCCCCCCTTGGTCGCCTGGGGAATGTATTTCCAAAATATACATTTTTTTTATTGTATAAATGTGTAAGTAGTTGAAATTAAGTAAAGGTACTTGTAACATTGTATATACATTTGAGTAATTAGAGTAGTGTTGTCTAAAAATAAACTTTAATGGATCAAAGTAAAGTATATTGAGATCATATAAATTGTAAAAATACATTTCTTGTAAAATTAGAGTGATATAATAATTATCGTGTAGTTTTTTTAAGAAAAGTGTCGTAAATAATAATAAATTTAACGATTTCTATACAAAATAAATTTAAAACACTAGGTAAACTCAAAATATTATTTTTATAAACTAAATGTAAGTATAAAAATATATATCGATAATTTTTGGAAGTATCAGATTAAATGTTCAAAATAATAACTACTGCGATAACGCTATTTAATATGAAATTATGTAATTAATGTAAAATGCAAAACCATGCATGAACTAATGTGATGATAATGATGTTAATGAAATGTAGACTAAACTTAGTCTATATGAAATGACCTCGATGATATAATCATGAAACCGGCCACAGTTAATTTGATGCTTCAAAACCCGCTTTATAATAAACGATAAATGATGAAGCATGAATAATGTTTTGAAGTATGACCAAAAAAATAGAAGTTGTCACATTCAGCCAACCAAAAGGAATTCAGCCCCTCAATTCAGCCGTTGGTCTCCTCGTGTTGGTTTGATGAAGCCTTCCATTCTTCAGCAAAACCCTCAAAAGACTTTTGGTAACCGATTTTACTTAATCTCACTCATCAAACAAGAACTGTAGATTAGCTAACCTCGGAAAGTAACGGTCTTTGGAAAATTTGGCTCTGGTCATAGAATTAACATAATATATAAGCCTACTATTCTTCATTGCATGATTCTTCCCATTAGACATAGGTGATCGTGCTATGTATAATTTAGAAGTAACTATGCAATGCTTGGACTAATCGACTCATATGATGTTTGGTGTTAAGTCAACCCGGTGTAAAATTGTGATAGGGAATATGTGGCATTTCCACATGGAGTCTGAGGAGAGGATAATGGGATGGGTATTTGAAGGCATCCATGTGACAATCGATTTGAAATGAAAGTAAATAACTTGAAAATGTACGTATAAACCGCATGTAAAGTGAACATGCACTTATGATGAAATGATGAGATGCTATGATGATGTAGTTATAGTCTAGGGTCAATGATGCAACCTAGTTCTCTCTATAAGCTCCGATACCAAATCACACACCCCCAAATTATCTTCTGCTGAATGAATGGAATTCCCGGGATTGACCGCCATAGCATCACAATCACAAGCTTATATTGAATCGACCTAAAGTGTCGCTTGGAAAATACATCGCTTGATTTAAAAAACAATCGAGTTTACAAAAGCATAGGTCCCAAATAAAAATCACAATCCCGCGAAATAAGTTTGTTACAATTCAAACGATGTTTTTAAAGTTCATAAAACCAAAGGAGGACGCTGCCGCCACGCCACTCTATGATAAGTCCACATGCATGCCATGAAGTGAATGCCTTAGATACTAGAGATAAAACATGCTAAAAGTGTCAACACAAAGGTTGAGTGAGTTCATAGAGTTTGTGTTGAAATGTAAAGCCTTTCAAAATCGCTTTATAAAGGCATTATAAATCCACTCAGCCCAAGTTCCATAAAATTCCGTGCTGGTGTTTACAACCCACTACCAAAATATGTAGTTTATGTTCAAGCACATGATGTCAAATGAATTCACAATAGTACCTAACTCGACGTAGAACAATAGCACTTAATCAATAGGACTAGACTCAATGTATCAAGAGTCAATCGACATAGAACTTTATACTAATGGAGAGAACATAATGTACCGGTATCAGAGTCAACCGACATAGAACTTTATATGACGTGAGAACATGACCCAAATATCGAGAGTCAACTCGACATAGAACTTTATACTAATGAGAACATACCAAGACATTTAGTTCTATGATTTATGATATAGAATATGACTAAACATTTTCCGCCGAGTATAAACATATAGTTTGCAAATAGTCATGAATGTCATAAAAATAGTTGAGCATGTATCTCCCCAAAGTAATTCAAAAACAATTAAAAGAGTAGGGCTATGACTCACTTGGTACAATGATGCGCGATGACAAAAGTGAGTACATCGAAATGTAGCGAATCTCTAAACCGACTATTATGAATGATATGATATATGTTATGATGTAATGTTATGCATGCAATTTGGATGATATTTATACCACTTATGAATTTTTGAAAACAATACTTTTCGTCGAAAAAAGTAATCTTTTAACGTCTTGACCATATTTAAATTACTTTGTATGTATTTATGTTGAAATGATATCCCACGCATAATCATTTAGTGATTTATTAAGAGAATATAACTTTTATAAGAAAATGTACTCCATTTTTGTTCTCCAAAACTTTAGTTTTCCAAATGTTTTATCAAAGTAACTAATATATTTTCGATAAGTCGAAATAATTTATAACGCTTAAGACTCGCTTTTTTTCTTATAAAAACAAAACAAATTTTGAAATTTTCGTGATTAATATATTTCACGCCAAAAAATTCATAACTTCTTCGCTATAGCTCCGCTTTAATCCGCTCAAGCGCCACGGCTTTTAAAGTATATTTTCTAAATATCTAGGCCAAAAATTTATGTCTACTGTCGTATTTTCCAGAATTACAAAATAAGATCAGACCCTTTATACGACTTGTCGAAAAGAGTTTTCAGACTAAACCTATTCCAATCCCTTCAAAACAACTGTTATTCTAATCCTACTATACACCTTCTTAGGGTGTCATGGGTTCCTAGACATCACCAAAACTAATATATAATAAGGGGTAAATTATAGGATGACTTATATTTGTATAACTCTAAAAACAATGTAAAAATGGTATAAATATCCATAAGTCTTGCATGCTTTGCTCAAAAATGATGAAATAGATATGAAATGATAATGAAAGATGTAAAATGAAAATGATATGCTTACTAGTTACTTGATGAGGTGATAAGAACAAGGATTAAACCTAAACACCCTAGGTTTTTATTTCAAAACCTTGATTAAGAGTGTAACTAGATTGTAAAAACTTGATCTTGGAAAATTTTGATGAAATCTCTTCACCTTTATGTGTGACCGGTTTGGAGAGGAAGAAACAAGAGAGGAAAAAGCTTGACTTGATCTTGTATAATTGTTGTGAATGAATGAAGTGTAAAAGTAAGATTGTGTATAAATCTAACTTTGTAAGAAAAATCACCAACTAATTATAATTTCATCCCTCAATGAATGTATTTCCAAAATATACATTTTTTTTATTGTATAAATGTGTAAGTAGTTGAAATTAAGTAAAGGTACTTGTAACATTGTATATACATTTGAGTAATTAGAGTAGTGTTGTCTAAAAATAAACTTTAATGGATCAAAGTAAAGTATATTGAGATCATATAAATTGTAAAAATACATTTCTTGTAAAATTAGAGTGATATAATAATTATCGTAGTTTTTTTGAAAAGTGTCTAATAATATAACGATTTATATACACAATAAATTTAAAACACTAGGTAAACTCAAAATATTATTTTTATAAACTAAATGTAAAAAATATATCGATAATTTTGGAAGTATCGATTAAATGTTCAAAATAATAACTTTATTTAATATGAAATTATGTAATTAATGTAAAATGCAAAACCATGCATGAACTAATGTGATGATAATGATGTTAATGAAATGTAGACTAAACTTAGTCTATATGAAATGACCTCGATGATATAATCATGAATTCAGTCATACATGAATTTGAGCCCAGAAACCAGCTTTACAATAAACGATAAATGATGAAGCATGAATAATGTTTTGAAGCACCCAAAATAGATGTCACATTCGCCTCACCGGAATCGCCCCCGAATTCTTCGTTGGTCTCGTGGTTAGGTTTGATGAGGCAAGCCTTCCATTCTCGAAGCAAAACCCTCAAAAAGAGTGGTAACCGATTTTTACTTAATCTCACAACTCATCAAACAAGAATCTCATGAGATTAGGCTAAATCGGTCCGTTCGAGTAATCTTGTCTTTTGAAAATTTGGCTCGGTCATAGAATACCACTATAAGGTCACCTCTTCATTGCATGATTCTTCCCGGAATAGTGATCGTGCGGAGTAACTATTTGGACTAATCGACTCATATGATGTTTGGTGTGTTGTGATAGGAACATATATTCTCCACATCGAAGTCAGGAGAGGATAACGATGGGTATTTGAAGGCATCCATGACACAATCGATTTGAAATGAAAGTAAATAACTTCGAAATAAAATAAACCGCATGTAAAGTGAACATGCACTTATGATGAAATGATGAGATGCTTTGATGATGTAGTTATAGTCTAGGTCAATGATAAACCTAGCCTATAACCAAGCTCGATACCAACTGGCCACACCCCAAATTATTCATGGTACGGAATGGAATTTCGGGGATCATTACAGCATCACAATCACATAGTATTTGAACCACCTAAAGTGTCTTTGGAAAATACATCGCTGATTTAATAAAACAATCGTTTACAAAGTATAGGTCCCAAATAAAATCAACCAGCGGAAATAAGTTTGTTACAATTCAAACGATGTTTTAAAGTTCATAAAACCTGGCAGAAGGCCACCGCTCACTCTCCATGATATGTCCACATGCATGCCATGAAGTGAATGCCTTAGATACCCGAGATAAAACATGCGTGTCAACCAAAGGTTGAGGAGTTCATATAGAGTTTGTGTTGAAATGTAAAGCCTTTCAAAATCGCTATGGCAAAGGCATTATAATTCAGACTCGGGCCATAAACCCAACATGTGTGTTTACAACCCACTGCCAAAATATGTAGTTTATGTTCAAGCACATGATGTCAAATGAATTCACAATAGTACCTAACTCGAATGTAGAACAAATACCATCAATAGGACTAGACTCAATGTATCAGTCAATCGACATAGAACTTTATACGACGAGAACATGACCCAATGTATCAGTGTCAACCACATAGAACTTTATAATCACGAGAAATTATACCCAATGTATCAAGCGAGTCAATCCCATAGAACCGCGCTAACATACCAAGACATTTAGTTCTATGATTTATGATATAGAATATGACTAAACATTCAGCCCGTATAAACATATAGTTTGCAAATAGTCATGATTGTCATAAAATAGTTGAGCATGTATCTCCCCAAAGTAATTCAAAACATTAAAAGAGTAGGGCTATGACTCACTTGGTACAATGATGCGATGACAAAAGTGAAAATATCGAAATGTATGAATCTCTAAACCGACCTATTATGAATGATATGATATAAATAAGTTATGATGTTAATGCAATTCGATGATATTTATACCACTTATGAATTTTTGAAAACAATACTTTTCGTCGAAAAAGTAATCTTTTAACGTCTTGACCATATTTAAATTACTTTGTATGTATTTATGTTGAAATGATATCCACCACGATAATCATTTAGTGATTTATTAAGAGAATATAACTTTTATAAGAAAATGTACTCCATTTTTGTTCTCCAAAACTTTAGTTCTCCAAATGTTTTATCAAAGTAACTAATATATTTTCGATAAGTCGAAATAATTTATAACGCTTAAGACCTGCTGACTCAGCATAAAACAAAACAAAATTTTGCTGAAATTTTCGTGATTATAATATATTTCGCCAAACTTGAAAAATTCATAACTTCTTCTCGTTATAGCTCCGCTTAACGGCTCAAGCTGCCACGGCGCTTTTAAAGTATATTTTCTAAATATCTAGGCCAAAAATTTATGTCTACTGTCGTATTTTCCAGAATTACAAAATAAGATCAGACCCTTTATACACTTTTGTCGAAGAGTTTTTCTCAGACTAAACCTATTCCATCCCTTCAAAACAACTGGCTATTCTAATCCTACCATACACCTTCTTAGGGTGTCATGGGTTCCTAGACATCACCAAAACTAATATATAACAAGGGGTAAATTATAGGATGACTTATATTTGTATAACTCTAAAAACAATGTAAAAATGGTATAAATATCCATAAGTCTTGCATGCTTTGCTCAAAAATGATGAAATAGATATGAAATGATAATGAAAGATGTAAAATGAAAATGATATGCTTACTAGTTACTTGATGAGGTGACAAGAACAAGGGATTAAACCTAAACACCCTAGGTTTTTATTTCAAAACCTTGATTAAGAGTGTAACTAGATTGTTTAAAACTTGAATTGGAAAATTTTGATGAAATCTCTTCACCTTTATGTGTGACCGGTTTGGAGAGGAAGAAACAAGAGAGGAAAAAGCTTGACTTGATCTTGTATAATTGTTGTGAATGAATGAAGTGTAAAAGTAAGATTGTGTATAAATCTAACTTTGTAAGAAAAATCTACCACCAATTATTGTCTCATCCCCTTGGTCGGCCATGGGGAATGTATTTCCAAAATATACATTTTTTTTATTGTATAAATGTGTAAGTAGTTGAAATTAAGTAAAGGTACTTGTAACATTGTATATACATTTGAGTAATTAGAGTAGTGTTGTCTAAAAATAAACTTTAATGGATCAAAGTAAAGTATATTGAGGTCATATAAATTGTAAAAATACATTTCTTGTAAAATTAGAGTGATATAATATTATTGGTAGTTTTTTTAGAAAAGCGTCGTAATAATATAAATTTAACGATTTATATACAAAATAAATTTAAAACACTAGGTAAACTCAAAATATTATTTTATAAACTAAATGTAAGTATAAAAATATATCGATAATTTTGGAAGTATCGATTAAATGTTCAAAATAATAACTTACGCGATAACGCTATTTAATATGAAATTATGTAATTAATGTAAAATGCAAAACCATGCATGAACTAATGTGATGATAATGATGTTAATGAAATGTAGACTAAACTTAGTCTATATGAAATGACCTCGATGATATAATCATGAATTCACAGCCAAACCACCATGTTATTTGAATTTGATGCTCAGAAACCCGCTTTACAATAAACTATAAATGATGAAGCATGAATAATGTTTTGAAGTATGACCAAAATACGAAGTTGTCACATTCAGCTCAACCAAAAGGCAGTGTGAATTCAGTCTGTTGGTCTCTGGTTAGGGTTTGATGAGAGGCAAGCCTTTCCATTCTCGAAGCAAAACCCTCAAAAGACTTTTGGTAACCGAGATTTTACTTTAATCTCACACTCATCACAAGAACCATGAGATTAGGCTAAATCGTTCGAGTAATCTGTCTTTTGAAAATTTGGCTCTGCATAGAATTATTACATATAAGCCTCATTATTCCTCTTCATTGCATGATTCTTCCCATTAGATACATGTGATCAAAGCGTATAATTTAGTAACTATGCAATGCTTGGACTAATCGACCTATATGATGGTGTTAAGTCAACTCGTAAAATTGTGATAGGGAATGATGCGCATTCTCATTGAGTCTGAGGAGAGGATAATGGGATGGGTATTTGAAGGCATCCATGTGACAATCGATTTGAAATGAAAGTAAATAACTCAAAATACGTGATAAAACCGCATGTAAAGTGAACATGCACTAATGATGAAATGATGAGATGCTATGATGATGTAGTTATAGTCTAGGTCAATGATGCAACCTAGTTCTCTATAACTCGCTCTATACCAATCACACCCCCAAATTATTCTTTGGTAAATGAATGGAATTCTCGGGATTGATCGTCATAGCATCACATCAATCACAAGTATATTGAACGACCTAAAGTGTCGCGTTGGAAAATACATCGCTTGATTTAATAAAACAATCAGAGTTTACAAAGTATAGGTCCCAAATAAAAATAAACTTGTGCGGAAATAAGTTTGTTACAATTCAAACGATGTTTTAAAGTTCATAAAACCCAAAGGAGACGCACGCCACCGCTGACACTCATGATATGTCCACATACATGTCATGAAGTGAATGCCTTAGATACCTGAGATAAAACATGCTAAAAGTGTCAACACAAAGGTTGGGTGAGTTCATAGAGTTTGTGTTGAAATGTAAAGCCTTTCAAAATCGTTTATGCAAAAAGGCATTATAATCCACTCCGCCCAAGTTCCGCCCATACAAAACTTGCAACATGTGTTTACAACCCACTGCCAAAATATGTAGTTTATGTTCAAGCACATGATGTCAAATGAATTCACAATAGTACCTAACTCGGACGAGAACAATAGCACATAATCAATAGGACTAGACTCAATGTATCAAGAGTCAACCGACATAGAACTTTATACGACAGAACATGACCCAATGTATCAGTAGTCAACCCATAGAACTTATAATAATGACGAGAACATGACCCAATGTATCAAGAGAGTCAACCGACATAGAACTTATACGATGTGAGAACATACCAAGACATTTAGTTCTATGATTTATGATATAGAATATGACTAAACATTCAGCCGATAAACATATAGTTTGCAAATAGTCATGATTGTCATAAAAATAGTTGAGCATGTATCTTCCCCAAAAGTAATTCAAAACAATTAAAAGAGTAGGGGCTATGACTCACTTGGTACAATGATGCAAATGACGAAAGTACATCGAAATGTAGCGAATTCTCTAAACCGACCTATTATGAATGATATGATATATAATAAGTTATGATGTAATGTTATGCATGCAATCCGGATGATATTTATACCACTTATGAATTTTTGAAAACAATACTTTTCGCCAAAAAGTAATCTTTTAACGTCTTGACCATATTTAAATTACTTTGCATGTATTTATGTTGAAATGATATCCCATCATAATCATTTAGTGATTTATTAAGAGAATATAACTTTTATAAGAAAATGTACTCCATTTTTGTTCTCCAAAACTTTAGTTCTCCAAATGTTTTATCAAAGTAACTAATATATTTTCGATAAGTCGAAATAATTTATAACGCTTAAGACTCGCTTTTTGACTGTACAAAACAAAAATGTTCTGTTGAAATTTTCGATTAATATATTTCGTCACAAACTTGAAAAATTCATAACTTCTTCAGCCCGCTTTAATCCGCTCCGCCTGCTTTTTTAAAGTATATTTTCTAAATATCTAGGCCAAAAATTTATGTCTACTGTCGTATTTTCCAGAATTACAAAATAAGATCAGACCCTTTATCTAACTTGTCTAAAAGAGTTTTTCTCAGACAAACCTATTCCAATCCCTTCAAAAACAACTCCGGCTATTCTAATCCTATCATAAACCTTCTTAGGGTGTCATGGGTTCCTAGACATCACCAAAACTAATATATAACAAGGGGTAAATTATAGGATGACTTATATTTGTATAACTCTAAAAACAATGTAAAATGGTATAAATATCCATAAGTCTTGCATGCTTTGCTCAAAAATGATGAAATAGATATGAAATGATAATGAAAGATGTAAAATGAAAATGATATGCTTACTAGTTACTTGATGAGGTGACAAGAACAAGGGATTAAACCTAAACACCCTAGGTTTTTATTTCAAAACCTTGATTAAGAGTGTAACTAGATTGTTTAAAACTTGAATTGGAAAATTTTGATGAAATCTCTTCACCTTTATGTGTGACCGGTTTGGAGAGGAAGAAACAAGAGAGGAAAAAGCTTGACTTGATCTTGTATAATTGTTGTGAATGAATGAAGTGTAAAAGTAAGATTGTGTATAAATCTAACTTTGTAAGAAAAATCTACTACCAACTACTTAATGTCTCATCCCCTTGGTCGCCAAGGGGAATGTATTTCCAAAATATACATTTTTTTTATTGTATAAATGTGTAAGTAGTTGAAATTAAGTAAAGGTACTTGTAACATTGTATATACATTTGAGTAATTAGAGTAGTGTTGTCTAAAAATAAACTTTAATGGATCAAAGTAAAGTATATTGAGGTCATATAAATTGTAAAAATACATTTCTTGTAAAATTAGAGTGATATAATAATTATCGTGTAGTTTTTTTAAGAAAATGAATAATATAAATTTAATCAATTTATATACAAAATAAATTTAAAACACTAGGTAAACTCAAAATATTATTTTTATAAACTAAATGTAAGTATAAAAATATATCGATATTTTGGAAGTATCGGATTAAATGTTCAAAATAATAACTTACGCGATAACGCTTATATTAATATGAAATTATGTAATTAATGTAAAATGCAAAACCATGCATGAACTAATGTGATGATAATGATGTTAATGAAATGTAGACTAAACTTAGTCTATATGAAATGACCTCGATGATATAATCATGAATTCACAAATAAACCATTACGGTTACGTGAATTTGATGCTCAGAAACCCAGCTTTACAATAAACGATAAATGATGAAGCATGAATAATGTTTTGAAGTATGACACTGAAAATACGAAGTTGTCACATTCGCCATTCAAAATCAAAAAGCCAGGAATTTTCCCCAACGTTTCTCTGTGTGTTAGGGTTTGATGAGGCATTCATTCTCGAAGCAAAACCCTCAAAAGATTTTGGTAACCATTTTATTTCACACCTCATCAAACAAAACCGCCATGAGATTAGCTAAATCGGTTCGAGTAACGGGTCTTTTGAAAATTTGGCTCTGGCATAGAATTGCTTACACATAAGCTTACTATTTCCCTTCATTGCATGATTCTTCCGCAATTATACAGGTGATCGTGCTATGTATAATTTAGAGTAACTATGCAATGCTTGGACTAATCGATCTATGATGTTTAAGTCAATCGGTGTAAAATTGTGATAGGGAATGATGGCATTCTCCACATTGGAGTCCGAGGAGGGATAATGGGATGGGTATTTGAAGGCATCCATGTGACAATCGATGTGAAATGAAAGTAAATAACTCAAAATGTATCAGAAAACCGCATGTAAAGGGAACATGCACTTATGATGAAATGATGAGATGCTATGATGATGTAGTTATAGTCTAGGTCAATGATGCAACCTAGTTCTCTATAACTCAAGCTCGATACTCAACCACACCCCAAATTATCTGCTTTGGTGAATGGAATTCCTCGGGATTGAATGTCATAGCATCACAATCACAAGTATATTGAATCGACCTAAAGTGTCGTTTGAAAAATACATCGCTTGATTTAATAAAACAATCAGAGTTTACAAAGTATAGGTCCCAAATAAAAATAAACTTGTGCGGAAATAAGTTTGTTACAATTCAAACGATGTTTTTAAAGTTCATAAAACCCAAAGGAGACGCTCGCCCGACTCTATGATAAATTCACATGCATGCCATGAAGTGAATGCCTTAGATACCTGAGATAAAACATGCTAAAAGTGTCAACACAAAGGTTGGGTGAGTTCATAGAGTTTGTGTTGAAATGTAAAGCCTTTCAAAATCGTTTATGCAGCAAAGGCATTATAAATCCAGCCCAAGTTCCGCCCATACAAAACTTGCAACATGTGTGTTTACAACCCACTGCCAAAATATGTAGTTTATGTTCAAGCACATGATGTCAAATGAATTCACAATAGTACCTAACTCGACGAAGAACAATAGCACATAATCAATAGGATAGACTCAATGTATCAAGAGTCAATGACATAGAACTTTATACGACGAGAACATGACCCAATGTATCGAGAGTCAATCGACAGAACTTTATACGACGAGAACATGACCCAATGTATCAAGAGTCAATCGACATAGAACTTTATACGACATAGAAATACCAAGACATTTAGTTCTATGATTTATGATATAGAATATGACTAAACATTCAGCCGTAGATAAACATATAGTTTGCAAATAATCATGATTGTCATAAAATAGTTGAGCATGTATCTCCCCCAAAAGTAATTCAAAACAATTAAAAGAGTAGGGCTATGACTCACTTGGTACAATGATGATGACAAAAGTGAGTACATCAAATGTAGCGTGAATCTCTAACTGCGACCTATTATGAATGATATGATATATAATAAGTTATGATGTAATGTTATGCATGCAATTCGAATGATATTTATACCACTTATGAATTTTTGAAAACAATACGCCAGTAATCTTTAACGCCTTGACCATATTTAAGTTACTTTGTATGTATTTATGTTGAAATGATATCCGACGATAATCATTTAGTGATTTATTAAGAGAATATAACTTTTATAAGAAAATGTACTCCATTTTTGTTCTCCAAAACTTTAGTTCTCCAAATGTTTTATCAAAGTAACTAATATATTTTCGATAAGTCGAAATAATTTATAACGCTTAAGACTGCTTTTTGACTCGCACAAAACAAAACAGCTTGCAAATTTTCGATTAATATATTTCAGTGCCAAACTTGAAAAATTCATAACTTCTTCAGTTATAGCTCCGCTTTAATCCGCTCGCCACGGCTTCGCTTTTTTAAAGTATATTTCTAAATATCTAGGCAAAATTTAAATTTACTACTGTCGTATTTTCCAGAATTACAAAATAAGATCAGACCCTTTATAAGACTTGTCTAAAAGAGTTTTCTCATACTAAACCTATTCCAATCCCTTCAAAACAACTCCAAGGCTATTCTAATCCTACCATACACCTTCTTAGGGTGTCATGGGTTCCTAGACATCACCAAAACTAATATATAACAAAGGGTAAATTATAGGATGACTTATATTTGTATAACTCTAAAAACAATGTAAAATGGTATAAATATCCATAAGTCTTGCATGCTTTGCTCAAAAATGATGAAATAGATATGAAATGATAATGAAAGATGTAAAATGAAAATGATATGCTTACTAGTTACTTGATGAGGTGACAAGAACAAGGGATTAAACCTAAACACCATAGGTTTTTATTTCAAAACCTTGATTAAGAGTGTAACTAGATTGTTTAAAACTTGAATTGGAAAATTTTGATGAAATCTCTTCACCTTTATGTGTGACCGGTTTGGAGAGGAAGAAACAAGAGAGGAAAAAGCTTGACTTGATCTTGTATAATTGTTGTGAATGAATGAAGTGTAAAAGTAAGATTGTGTATAAATCTAACTTTGTAAGAAAAATCTACCACCAACTAATTAATGTCTCATCCCCTTGGTCGCCAAGGGGAATGTATTTCAAAATATACATTTTTTTATTGTATAAATGTGTAAGTAGTTTAAAAAGGTACTTGTAACATTGTATATACATTTGAGTAATTAGAGTAGTGTTGTCTAAAAATAAACTTTAATGGATCAAAGTAAAGTATATTGAGATCATATAAATTGTAAAAATACATTTCTTGTAAAATTAGAGTGATATAATAATTATCGTGTAGTTTTTTTAAGAAAAGTGTCGTAATAATATAAATTTAACGATTTATATACAAAATAAATTTAAAACACTAGGTAAACTCAAAATATTATTTTTATAAACTAAATGTAAGTATAAAAATATATCGGGATAATTTTTGGAAGTATCGGATTAAATGTTCAAAATAAAACTTATATAACGTTTATTTAATATGAAATTATGTAATTAATGTAAAATGCAAAACCATGCATGAACTAATGTGATGATAATGATGTTAATGAAATGTAGACTAAACTTAGTCTATATGAAATGACCTCGATGATATAATCATGAATTCACAGCTAAACCATTACTTCATTGAATTTGATGTGAAACCCGCTTACAATAAACGCATGATGAAGCATGAATAATGTTTTGAAGTATGACCCGAAAATACGAAGTTTTCACAAAACCATAATTGGTAATCGACTCACCAAAGATATTTTATCTGTTGGCTATAAACGTATAAACGCTGAACAAATCAAATCCACATGTTTTATGATTTGCTCAAAATCATTTGGTTATCATACGTTCTTACTTGAACTGAAACAATTGGCTACTCCGGAAGTAATGGCTTTTGGTAAAGAGATGAAATCCATTAATTTTTCATAAAAGATTGCTTTAGACTAGCAATAGTTTAGTGTAGGATTTGATATGTGTCTAAAACACATATATTTTATATTATTTAAACTCACAAAATGACCAAAACACACAAATGACTATATAAATGTTACAAATATCATGAAAATGTGTTTTTATGTGATTCAGGTACAAAAAGATTGAAAACAAGTGAAAAACATGAAAAGTTCACAAAATTATCATTTTCAGTCCCTGGAGTTTTACAAATTGGCAAAACTAGTCCCTAAAAGTTTAAAATGAATAAAAAATCAACTTTAGTCCTTGGGATATCAAACATGTTCACAAATAATCCCTGGATAAAAGTTTTCACAAAATGGCAACTTTTACCCCTCAAGTTTCAAAATGTGCAAAAATAGTCCTTGGAAGTTTAAAAAATGGAAAATTATCTTTTATGGTCCTTGTACTAATGAAACTTGGCAAGTTTGGCCCTTGGATTAACTTTGGAATATTGGCAGGTCCAGCCCCTCATAATTCATTAAAATTACCTCCGGCTTTTACCACTTAAACCAAACCAAACCAAGCCCAACCCACTACCCCTTTGAACCTGGCCAAACTTACCCTTGAACCCCTTTTTTACACTTATGAACCCTCCCTCATGTGAACCCCCCGTCTATTAATATCTCCAAACCATCTTCCTCTTCTCCCATCAAAACCAAAACCCGACATCGCCTCCACCTCCTTGGTTTCTACACCATCGACATCTTTTCCACTGCTCTCCCAAATCTACCCACTCTCCTTCCACCTCCACATCCACCCAAAATTCCTTAATTGCAAAACTGCTAAAGACTTTTGGCCAAATTTACAAGTGCACGTGGGATTAATTGAAGACATTTCAAGGGTGGGATTGAAGCGAGGAGAGAGACGGCTATTCGGTGATTATTTAAGAAGAAAGAAGACAGAGAGATAGGTTGTCACCGCTTTTAGACCTTTCTTTTAATTTTCTTGTAATTTTTTATTTGTTTGAATGTTAAAGAATTCGGTTTATGTTTTTAATGCACAAGTTAGTTTCAAAGATAAATTCACAAGTTTTAAGTAGCAATTTCAGTTTCTTTCTTGATTGCTTCACAACCATTCATTTGTGCTTGTTCTTAAGTGTTAAGTCATCCAACTAGTTTCAATAAGTTCCTTTTAAGTTAGTAAATGCAAAATTAGAGTCGTTCTTAATTTCTATTTTCTAAGAAAGTCAATGAAAGTCAACCGGGTGATATTGGTTGTGAAATGGAATTGGGTTGATTCTTATGCTGAATTGGGTATTGATTGTGTTTTTAATCTTGGTTTAGCATCATGCATGCCCAAATTGTGCCGAAATCAAGTAAGCTTTGGTACCAAACCTTTTTCAAAACTGCTATGTTAATATGATCATGGTTGCTTGTAGTTGATGCTAGATTTGATGTTATTATAGGCTAGGATATCGCTTATAAACCTGCTTTTAATCTCTGCACACTAGGAGTAGGATTCAGGTGTTTAAACTGCTCATTAAATAACTTAGAGGGTGTTTGATTAGACCACCTTTGGGGATTTAGTGATTGTTAGTAGTTGATTTTTGTTGTTGCAGTCTCAATAGGTCATAATAGTGTCACTTTGGTCATAATTTAGCCCCGCTTATCAAAAGTCAAAATAATCATTAAATCAATATATAAAAACTGTAGAAGTTGGTGATTGATTTAGTTTAAAATAGGAGTATAATCTGTTGTTCTAGCTTATTTTAGTCTTAATACATCTCAAATCATTGAAATCAATCAAAAATTTGCATTTGAATCTCACAAAAGTCAAATTTCATAACCGTCTCAAATTAGTCAAAATTAGAAAAGTCAGCTTTTACAAAACTTTGTGGATTTTTCATTTGCTCATTTTTGATCCACATCTGCTGAAACTTTGGGATAAGTAACTTCAGTTGGTGAAGTTTTCAAATATCATTTTTGTGGAATTTTATGAATTTCCTATAAGCACTAAATAATTGGCCCAAAGCAGGCTTTTGCCCCGCTTCGTCCAAGAAAAAAAGAAGTGAAAAAGCAATTTTTGCAAAACTTTGTGGAATTTTCACAGATTCATCTTAAGTCCATTTCAGCTGAAATTATGGATATAGACACTTTGTTAGGTTGTTAGTTTCATGGTGATTTTAGTTAATTTTTGTGATTTGTTTCTAGCTAGCTTAAATAGTGCTTAAAGTAGGGCATTAGGGCCGTTTGGCATAGTAGAGTTAGAACTTGTTTTTGAGCTTTAATGCCTCTAGCCTGTGCTTATTAGGTTCATAGCAGTTGATTTAGCTTAGCTTTAGTTAGATTATATGGGTAGCTTAAGGTAGCTTTTGGATAGCTTATTGCTTATTTCACTTAGCTTCTTTCATTAGTCTCAAATCATAGTTCCTCATCTCCAAAGTTGTCATTTTTCCTTGATTCTCGAGTATTATTTTAGACTTATCCGAACTTTTCATTTTTTCTCGCTCATTTGCTATTTTTCCATTTAATTTCAGCTTTTAGCATTTTTAATTAGCTTTTATTCAAATAAATTAGAAAAAGCTCGAAAATAAATTCAATTTTTTTTTTTAAATATTAAGTCATAAAGTATTTTTCCTGAATTATCTTAGGTAAAATAGATTTTCTAGCATTTTAATTAGTTTTAAATAGTATTAAATTCATAATAAATTGAGAAAAAGTCTAAAAAATATGTTTTCAGTTTTAAAATAAGTTTTATAATATTTTAGATTTTTCTAAGTCATAATTTCACTTTTCTAGCTTTATTTCATATTTTCTTATATTTTAGGATATTATTAAATAGTTAAAAATAGTTTTTAATTAATAATAATTAAATAAATAGTTATAAAAATAATTTTCTTTTTCCAATAATTTTCTTGCATCATTAGGATTGTAAAAACATTATTTTCATATTTGTAGGTATTTTACTTCTTTATTTTCACGTTTTATTTCGTACGTTCACGTAATTTTATTTTAACGTACGCGTTTTAGGTTTTAATCGCAACGACATTTTAAATATAGAATGAAAATGACTTCAAAGTCTTTATTAGATTTAATTTCCTTAGTGTAATCAATCATAACCTTTTCCTATTCAATATTTACTCGATCACAGATTCGTTGTATTACAGTGTTCACACCTTGATGGGACTTAACGCACTGGGAAACACTAAACTCCTTCGACTTAATTGCATTTTGCCTGTCGTGACTTTTATGGTTGACCATTCACAAGTGGTTGACTAATAAATGATAGACCGTTCGGAGCCAACCAGTAGCCCTTTTTATTTATTTATTTATTTATTATTTTTTTTTCATACACTTTTACTCTACCATCTTCTATGATAACATCAAAATGATAGGGATTTATAGGCACATCCCTACACTTGAGTTTTTATTACTCTAACACTACTTTGACCCGAATTGAAAAGATCAAAACACTTGGAGTACATTATTACGCAAATAAAGGGAATTTGAATTTAACGCTCCCTTCCCGTCATTTCATAAAATTTAACTTTTCCCATGAGTCCCAATCGTCCCAAAACTGTGTACAAAGGATATGACTCGACTTAGCAACTTATGCAAGCAACTAGATAATTGAACTAAGTGTTTAGTACGATAACAATAATGCACTAAAAGTGAGTGCATATAAGGTAGGCTAAGGCGATTTGGGTGTACATTTAGGGGTGGATTGTAAACAATGCTCTTCATTGATATTCGGAAAATCGAAGCACGCAGAACCGCTAAAAGGATATGCTCTAGGGGTTAACTAGGGTATCGCGGTACTAAAGATGAGTACAACGCAAGGGTGTGGGGAATTACTAAAACCGATGTGGAAGAAGTAATTATACTACAGGTATCAAACAAGGGTTATCCTAATGCCTCTTATCATTTAGTTATTCCTAACTACACAAGTGTAGTCTTAATAGCGATCTCGGAATGCATCACAAAACAAGTTCTAGAATATATTATACTACCGGTTCACACTCGAAGCATTATAGTGGAATGCTTTAATTCCAACAAATCTAAGGGCGATGCTCACATTTTGGGTGGAATTTAAGTGGTAAAGGGTTTTTGTGCTAATCATATAACTTCCTATCCATGAGACGCTTTATTAAGACTAATGGCCCACTCCTACATGTCATGAAAACTTTTGAATTTGGTGCCAAAATTACCCTAATCGATATTTCTCATGGTTTATTACACAAATAAAATTGGACAAGGCAAACAGTCAAGGATAAGCATAGTTTCAAAGTTCCCATTTTATTTTCCCTTCCTGCACTTAAACTGAACATTGTCCCCAATGTTCCCCAAAAGTATCAAAGTTATGATAATGGAAGGTAATTAAAAATGAAAGAAACTAGTACTCCCCTGATTAGCTTAGTAGGATCCGTGTGAAGTAGTGGTTAAATCTTTCTTCAAGAAGAGTGTTTGCGTGAAAAGCTCCTTCCAATCTTATGTATCTTCTTATTGATAAATTAAACCCCACACTTGAAGAAAACAAATGAAACCTTTCAAAATGCGATAACAATATATATATATGACTCTACTAAACTAGGATATAATGCTTGTGGAATGGATGTGTACAGATTTCTTGGAAAATTAAGACTGAAAATCCCAAGAATATAAGTAGCTCGAGAAAACGAGAAAATTAGTAAGCGCTTTACTCCTCCCGACACTGCCAGTTATCCCGACGTAAACCGGTATGCATTTTCTGGAAAAAATTCTGGAAAATTTTTATCATTAGAATCTAAAATAATTTCCTGCAAAACATCCATTATGACTCGATACAAGCATGTTAGGTCACTAGATTTACAACACAAGCTTAATAGAAAGAGATAAAGGCGATTGAACAATAAACCACACACACATACATGTTGGAATAAAGAAGAGTTAGGCGTGAGTATGAAAGAGATAAATTGAACAACCAACCTTCAAAAAGAAGGTTTATAAGGCAAGGAGCTAGGGCAACACTCCCACTCCTTCCCTTTACCTTATTGGACATGGCCCTAAGCTCATGGGCCTTCTATAAGCTTATAATAACAAACATAAACGCCATAATAAGCTAACTATTACATATGAGTAACTAACACTTGAATAAGGTTTAGGAGTGATTCCAATCTCCCCTCAAGTGTTGGTGATGAAAAACCGTGAAGGCGAATGTAATAGTAGCTTTGACGCCTTCTCGACATTCTTCTTCTTGTGAGAAGAATTGCCTTGATTTAAACCATCTCCCAGCAGTAGCGAGATAGCTTTGAACTTATGCTTTGACGCGTCATCTTTAACTTTGTTCTTTGATCATTGTTCATTGTGGTGAAAGTGATAGTATGTTGTTGTTGCTGCGATCAAGCCCCGCCTCGCCCTCTCCGCTTCAAGTGTCTCCAAGTTTTTCTCCAACATGCACACACTCTTTAACGTTGGATTACGTGTCGATGAAGTTCTTTAAGTCTTTAACTTTGTAGATTCTTTGATTTGACGAAGAATCATTTTGACTTTTGTGTTGCTTTAAGATAGAACTTCTTTGATGATGTTGTTGGTGTGAACAAGTGGAGAATCATGACGATCATTCCTCGGCTTCCATAAGAAGAAAACATAAAAACGGTTAGTAATAAGCGGATTCCGCACTTACAAGTTTGAACTTCGAGAGTGTTGACAGCATAGTGTGAAAACACAACTCTAATTCTTACAAAGGTCATTCCCGATCTGAGTCCGACAAAAGTGAGATAACATGTACCGCAAGTACACTCATGACTGAGAGCCAGGTACACCAAAGCATCACCTCACAACAGAGACCGCTTGAGACCACTAAGCCGCCAATCCACGGGAGTTGCCGCTTGCCCTACGCTGCGCCGTTTGAAGTTGACCCCGCAGAGTTTCCATTCAATCACTAAGGATCACAAATGAACCTCTCTAAATGTTCTATAGATTGCTAAGATCCAGGAAGGACTTAATGCACCACCAAATTTTATTGTTTAATATCAAGTGATGAAATGTCAAGTGTACCTAAGAGATCTTTTGATGAATCTCGTGGCTCTAGACTCAATAGTGCATTTTGGTTTTCCTGAGCTAGAAAGGAAAGGTCCCCATCCGCCTAACGCACCAAGTTTTTCTCAAGCCCCGCACGTGAATGGCGAATCGCAACAAACTTAAAACGCTCAAGCAACCAATGCAATGAAGATCTCGAGGAGTATAGGGTCTCCCGTCTATGTCCCAAATGAAGCTATGCAATGGATTATCAAACGAAAGTGATCGAGAAATTTGAACGTAAAAGGGATTATGATAGTGATTATAACTACGCATGCCAACAAAGTACAATGGCTTAAATGCAAATTAAAGGAAATTAAAAAGATAAAAAATATTAAATAAACGCTATCACTATTTGCAAAATGATGTTTTTGCTCGCTTTATAACACCGAAATAAAACTACGCGACGCATAAATAAAAACGTGAAACTAAATCAATATTAACCCTAAAAATATGAAAATGATATTTTTACAAACCTAATGATAAAAGAAAATATTTAGAAAAAGAAATTTATTTTTATAACTATTAAATTAATTATTGTTAATTAAAAACTATTTTTAACTATTAAATAATAACCTAAAATACCGTAAAATATGAAACAAAGCTAGAAAAATAAAATTTTGACTTAGAAAAACTAAAATAACAAAATAGAATTTTCAAAACTATTTTTGTATTTTTCTTATTATTTTTGTATTTTCTAGGAATTAAAAACTATTTAAAACTACTTAAATTACTTAAAAATACAAATTTAACTAAGAAAAATCTAGAAAAACATTTTTTTGTCTTTTTATATTTATCTAAACTTAATAAAAATGAAAAACTATTTTTTTGAGACTTTTCTGAATTAATTGGATTAAAAGCTATTTAAAAAGTGCTAAAAATTGATTTAAATGCAGAAAAATAGCTAACAGGCTTGGAAAAATATGAAAAATTCAAGGTAAGTCTAAAATAATATAAGGAATCTAGGAAAAATATAAAAAACAGGGGTTGTATGCAAGAAAATCAAACTGCTATGTAAAGTGCTTTAAAATAAGCACTTAGAATAAGCACTAAGCTACCAACAAACACCAAACTGATACAGAAGCTATGTTATGCTAAAATAACTCAAATGACACTAAGAACAACAAGCCTTAACCTGAGATGCAAACAACGATTTGAGGATAAAAGCTTATGAGCTTAAAATCAGAGGGTCTACTTGCACAGACAAGAATAAGCCTCAACAAGCTTAAAATGTAAACTAAAAGTGAGAACCTATACTAGACCTGGGCAAGTGCAAGCAAACCAAAACCAGACTTGATGAGCTCGATGAGCTTGGTGCAAGGTTTGGTACTGCACACTCAGCTAATACCTTGCAGTGTTATTTTGACCATGTTGACAAGCATTTGAAGCTTTAAAAATTTGATAAAATCCACAAAATGACAATAAGCAAGTAGACCAACTGAAGTTTTATAACACAAGTATCACTGAGATTGGCTCGTAAATGAGTCCAAGAAAATTCTCACCAGCTTGAGCCCAAAACCGAAGTTTTCAAGCTTTTTGACTTTGAATCAAACATGAAATGTTGACTTTATTGAACTTTGTAATCAATTTGTGGACTGAATGTGTTATATTATGATGAATTGACACTACTACAAGTTATCTCTATGTAATCTTAACACAAAACAAGTTTTAACTTGTACAAAACCCAAACAAGCAGTTAAGTGAGTGATTTGAGTTTGATTTTGACTTATTGAGCTTGCAGGCACACAATATTGACTGATATGAGTTAGTATGGGCTTAACAAGTATGAACCAACAGATATTGATCACTGAATAGACCTATAGGACAGTATTGACAGTGAATCCAAACACCCTTGATTAACTGTTTTACAAACAAAAACTAATCTAAAAACTGAACAAGCATAAATTATTGATCAAACTAAACTTACTTAACCTAAACACAACTATTAAAACAGGTTTTAACTACTGATGACCACTGAAACAGATTATGCTAAAAAATGAGCTTGAACTTACATATACCCAGCCACTATGGCTTTACACCACGTTTAACCACAGAACACTAGCCTATTCAAACCAACCCCATAGCTTCTAATTCAACCCATTTCAAGCTCTGAATCAACCCATTCCCTTCCTTCATCAGATTTGCTCCAAGTTTAACTTTTATTGACCAGATTTCTAAAATGCTTGAAACTTGATTACAACAAAAGCTATATTACTAAGCTTATATGAGCTTATAAATAAGCCGCTAGAGATTTGAACTTAGGAAATTGAAACTCATTTTGCAAATGAGAGAAAATGTGAAAAGTGAACTAAAACTTGAATTCAATCTTGAAATAAGTTGGAACACACTTAAATACTTATGTTTGATACAAATAAACTGGAAAATACAATGAAGAACTACTTAAGATATTAAAAGCTTAAAAACGACATACACTTAAACAAAATAAACTAACTACTCTTCTCTTGTTGCTTCCTCTTGGTCTTTTATACACCCAAACTCCTTCTCTCTCTCCTCTGATCATTTCCCAGCAATAATCTCATCCATTGGATGTCTTGAGCTCATCTTAGCCATTGATTTGGTTTTAGCCAAAACCGTTTTGATATCTTAGAGGGGGAAAAGGGATGCATTTAATGCATTTGGAGGGTTGTTGAGGCGGGGAACAAAGAGTGAGTAGGGGGACAAAGAGTGGTGTTGTGTTGGTGGCCGCTGCGCATGTGAGTGCCTGAAGACAGTGGGCGGGTAATATTATTTTAAATGCGGTATTGGGTTGGGTTGACGTTGGTTTATTGGACCGGGTTGGTTTGTTGGGTATTTATTTGGGCTTAAGCTTATTTTGGACTTAGGATAGGATATGGATCCAAGGTATACTTTAGGGACCAAAAGAGTAAACTCCGAATTCCGTGGGCATATGTAACTTCTGAAAATGTGGTCCAAGGGTTGGTCTTGCCAATCTTTAATAGACCAAGGATAATTTTGATACTTTTGAAATTCCAAGGATTAAATATGACCATTTTAAAAATCCAGGGACCAAAACTGAAATTTCTCAAAACTTTTGGAACTTTTCACCAAAGGACTAAATTTGACAACTTATGATTTAAAAAGGACCTTTGGTGATTTTTCTTATAAAATAAGTGCCTAGGGATTGATTTTGCCATTTTCTCGAAAGTCGACCGAACGCCAATTATGCAAACTTTGCTCGCTTTTCATCGATTTTGAACATTTTGCATCCAAACATATAAAATGCAATTTTGGAATATTTTCGATTTCATGCATTTCGAGCATTTTTACGCTTTGCGCCTTATTTGACCAAAAATGATGAGTATTTACACACTCATCAATCCCCACACTAAACTATTGCTAGTCCCTAGCAATCTTTTGAGAAAAACTTAATGGATTTGCATCTCTTTACCAAAAGCCATTACTCCTGGAGTAGCCAAATGTTTCAGCCAAGCAAGAACCATGGTACAATCGATAACCATGTGATTTTGAGCAAACCACCGCCTTCCAGCGGATTTGATTTGTCTTTACCGTAGCCGCTTGCTCGACTAGCCAACTCTTAAGATAAATTATCAATATTATCTTTGGTGAGCCGATTACCAATTATGGCTTTTCCACTGCCTTTACCACAAGCCATAAACTGCTGCTAGCCAACTCTTCACTTTTTAGGATATGGTGAGTTGAATACCATACAATTTTGGGCCAATTGCAAGCCGTCAACGGATTTGAGATATCTTTACCAA
Source organism: Chrysanthemum makinoi (assembly GCA_910596185.1). Taxonomy (NCBI): domain Eukaryota; kingdom Viridiplantae; phylum Streptophyta; class Magnoliopsida; order Asterales; family Asteraceae; genus Chrysanthemum; species Chrysanthemum makinoi. The sequence goes on from OU343216.1 coordinate 152,110,374, forward strand.
GAGCCGTTTGCTCCTGATTAGCCAATCCTTTTGTTTATTAGACAAGGCGACTGATAACCAAATGAGTAAGTGCAACACTTACTCCAAAAAAAAATTGGCCAAAAACGAGGGAATTAGGTGGTATAATTACATGATAAAATTCGTGAGAATTCCCCCCCACACTTAGAAATGAATATTGCCCTCAATATTCAAAGTACGGCTATATGCCAAAACAAAGAACGTAAAAGGGAAATACTACGCCATTATTTAGAAAGAAGATTTTTTTGAGAAGACTTATATACACAATGTGGGCAACCCACACACTGTGGTAGGATAGAAAGAAGTCATAAATATGGGTGAAAACCCATATGGCATGCTATCGTTTTGATTCCGAAGTCGCTAGCTTGACTCGACTCAATTCATTTGTTCATGGGGAAAGTAACGTGAAAACCAATCTCAATCGGACTTTCGCTCACAATGTTAATAAACATATGAACATCGAAGTCTTAACACCACGAGATATAACCGCTGGTATTGTTAATAGAAGAATCTATAAAGGATGATACCGGGGTCAAAGATGGTGTCCTCATTCTCAAAGAGAAAAGGAAAGAGCAACCAAACCATCTGTGAAGAATGGAATAAAGACGCATATGAGAATGCAAGTCCATTCCTCATCGAGAGAAGCAAATCACCGCTTTTGACATGTTTAAGCTTAAACTTGAAGCTTATATGGTGATTGTCAATAAGATGTCCGGGAGAGAGGGTGGGAAACGTTCTTCAATCAATAGATTTTCCAGAAAAAGGATGTCTCCCTCCGGATCAAAGTAAGTATTGTCAATTCCCATTGGAATTGACTCATCACTAAGAAATGCATCGACTTCATTCCAAAAGTTGTCATCTTCCTCATCGGGAGTGAGAGAAGGGATGGAAGAAGTGAATAAGACTAGAAGATGATGGATCACTTTTGAGCAATTCATCAATGGGAAGAATGTCTCCCATTGGATCACAAACATCATCCAATTCGGATGAAACAAGAGAGTTTGGTTTCATCAACGAGAGTTAACACACTGATAATGATAAACCGATTCCTCGAGGTGGGACAAGTGGTGTGCTCTTAGAGCTAGCAGCTTCCACCACTTCCGATGAAGTCTCCGATTCTAGATCATCATCATCAAGAACACCCTTGACTTCTCGATACGATTTTCAAACCATTTGTTTGAACCAGGTGATTTTCAAAGCTTTTAACTCCAAGACGCTTTGGTGACCCGCCTTAACCGCGTGAAATTTGAGAGTGTTGCATTGAATCTTTCGGATCTTTGATCAATTGTGGCAACACTGCTTTGACAGAGGTTTGGAGTTCCGTTGATATTCAATGTGAGCTCTTCGTTGTCAACCCAATGGTCAACTCTTCAGAAACACATCAATCGAGCACCACCGTTCTAAGAAAGCTCTCCTAAGATGAGGGAACTCTAGGATCTGCATCGGTCTACTACAACAAAGTCAAGAGGAAAGTGAAACTTTCCCACTTTCATCACGCACATCCCTACTATCCCAAGTGGACGAAGTTATGGTACGGTCCGCTAGCTCGAAAGTCATACAAGTGGATGAAAGTTTAGGAAGAGATAGTTTCCATACCGAGAGTGGCATGAGGTAATACTACCAAGATCGCCAAGGCGAGCATTGAACCATCCCCAAGAAATCACACGGGATTAAAATCTTGCCGGTCTTCAAGCTTTTGGGAAGCTTCTTGAGAATGACCGTGAGCATTGCTCATTTAGAGGAGTTTTAGCCATCTCGGAATCTTATTTGTTGGTGAGTAAGCCTTTAAGCGTGGATGCAAAATTTAGGCATTAGAACGAGAGCATCAACGAAGCTTATATCAAAGTGTAGCTCATTGAAGATTTGGAAAAATTTTCCATTTGCTCTTTGTTTTTGTCTTTGAGCTTCTCATCATTCATTCTTGATGGGTAAGGAAGTCGATTAGACTTTTGAGGATGGAAGTGTTTCGCCTCAATTTGTCTTGAACTTCGGTTCGGACTTAAAGCTTGGACTACCGGCGTGGGACGCAGCCGATTTGGGCTTGAGAATTGCCCCTTGTCCGTTGTATCCTTGGTAACTTGACTCAATGCTACAGGAGGAGGGGCATTGGAGTCGGTCCATTGTGCTTTACCACCACGAAGTAGTGACGGCTTTCAACTCGACATTTGGATTGGGAATTGTATTGCTTAGAGTCCTCCGTAAGATGACGGCTTTGTTCATATTCATGTTCATGAAACTGCTCATCATATTCTTCAACTCATTTGTCTGCCGAGACAATGTGGTATCAATTTCCTTTCTTAGCTCAACTCTCATGTTATTGATCTGAGTTTGCATTGAACGATGTTTGACTCAAGAATTTTCATGAAGTCATGTGGTATGGGAGCTTGAGGAGGTTGTTGATAACTTTGATGATTAGGAGCTTGATAAGGTTGGTTGAAATTGTTCCGGTTTTGATTGAAATTTTGAGAGTTATTGAAAATTTGTCCTTGATTCTAACAGTTTATTTTGATTGCCATGGTTTTACGTATGAAAACCAGTGGTGTCATACCGCTAGGTACGTAGTGAGGATCACCGTGGTCGGTATTGATTGTGGTTTACCAAGCTACGGGAGCTTGGTAAAAATAGCATCGCCGTTTGACAATCATAATACGCATGTGGACCACTACAAGTTTCTACACACCTTGTTTACTTTGACCTTCTCGCTTATGAATTTTTTTGATCTCCTTAACATCCTTAATCATACAACGGATGACATCCGCTAGAGCTGCTATCTGAGTCGCTAACTGTAAGAGTTATTGGATGAAGAAGCAGAGTGTTCGAATATTGACTTTGTTACGAGAAATAGGAACTTTTGATTTTTGCTCGCAAATCTCAATCACATCTTTAGGTCTACGATTCAAGAAATTGCGCACGCTGCATTCAAGGAATCTTGATCGCTACCGCTCAACCCATTGTAAAAGATATTGACTTGTTGAAGCTCCGGGAATTCATGATGGGGCATTTCCAGGAGATCTTTGAATCTCTCCCATGCCTCCAAAGTTTTCATCGAAATTTTGAAATCCAAATTTCATTTTAAGATTAGTCGTCTTTGATGGAGGAAAGAAGTAATTGACAAACTTTTGAACAAGATCCTCCCAAGTTTCGATAGATCGAGGGGTTCTTTTCCAAATCCGCTGTCCTCTCAAGAGAGAATGGAAAAGCATCAACTTGATCACTTTGTGGCACATCTTTGAAATTGATTGTTACTTCGGCCAACTTGTTAAACCAACGGATGTGTCTTCTCTCGATCAAACTCGCTTGATTATTCAGACACAAGTGGATCAAATGTGTCTTCAATTCAGTGTGATCAATTGATTAGTAAAACGATGGCATCTCAATAACCCCTGGTGTCGGAGCATTTCGCCATAGTGCGCTCGCATATTGTTGTTTGAAATAGTAATAATCTCGTTCACTATTTGGGCAAAGACGCTACGAGAACGTCTTCTAGAATTTCGCTAGATCACGAAAGGACTCAATGATCTAGAAGAACGAGCGCAAGATGCACTCAGAGTTAACTCTAAGAGGCTCAGAGTTAAGGAGAGAAATGGGAATTATGAAGATGAATTATAAAAATGGGGTGAGAAGAATCTTTATGGGTTTTCCGGTTCTCACAAGTAGATATACCAACAAAATCAATTAAAACAAACTCGAGGCAAAACAACAAAGGAACTTAACCAATAATCACAAGATGAATGGTTTCTTTGAAAAAGGTACACCAATCACAAGGACACAAAGGCAAGTTTTAAATCTTTAGTTCGAGAACTTATTATGGTCGCACCCCGCTAGGTAGTGCACCTTGGTTTGCTGGTAATCTTTTATGTTATTATTTATTAAAGAAAACGACAAATCTTTTTGTATTTTTATTTTTGATACATATATAGAAACAAAAGAAAATTATTTTTGTGTTTTATACGCTTTTAGTCAGTTTTTGGGCTTTTGGATTTTTTATAAGAAAATATGGATATATATATAGATAGATGGATGGATGATATAAACAAAGAGTGAGTATTCAAACTACTAATCTGCTAAACGGAGGATAAACAAAATTTCTGCTGAAGAAAACTAAAAATTTATCCGCACGCCAAGTTTACCACCAAGTTTGCCATGTGAATGGCGCATCGCGAACAAACTTAAACGCTCGCCATGCAATGAAGATCCGAGGAGTATAGGGTCTCAGTCATATGTCCTAGCTGAGCTATGCAATGGATTATCAAACGAAAGTGATCGGAGAATTTGAACGTAGAAAGGGATTATGATAGTGATTATAACTTAAGCCAGTAAACGCTTAAATGCAAATTAAAGGAAATTAAAAGATAAAAATATTAAATAAACGCTATCACTATTGCAAAATGATTTTTGTTTTTCACTTTTATAACACCAAAAAAAACTACTGACGCATACAAATAAAAAGCGTGAAACTAAATCAATATTAACCCTAAAAATATGAAAATGATGTTTTACAAACCTAATGATAAAAGAAAATATTTAGAAAAAGAAAATTATTTTTATAACTATTAAATTAATTATTGTTAATTAAAACTATTTTAACTATTAAATAATAACCTAAAATACCAGAAAATATGAAACAAAGCTAGAAAATAAAACTTTGACTTAGAAAAACCTAAAATAACAAAATAGAATTTTCAAAACTATTTTTATTTTTTCTCGATTATTTTGTATTTTCTATTAATTAAAAACTATTTAAAACTACTTAAATTACTTAAAAATACAAATTTAACTAAGAAAAATCTAGAAAACATCTTTTTATATTTATCTAAACTTAATAAAAATGAAAAAGTATTTTTTTGAACCTTTTCTGAATTATTGGATTAAAAGCTATTTAAAAAGTGCTAAAAATTGATTTAAATGCAGAAAAATAGCAAACAGGCTTGGAAAAATATGAAAAATTCAAGGTAAGTCTAAAATAATATAAGGAATCTAGGAAAAATATAAAAACAGGGTTTTATGCAAGAAAATCAAATCGCAAAAGTGCTTTAAAATAAGCACTTAGAATAAGCACTAAGCCAACAAAAACCCATACGTATTAAGTGTTATGCTAAAATAACTCAAATGACACTAAGAACAACAAGCCTTAACCTCTGAGATGCAACTACAACAGATTTGAGGATAAAAGCTTATGAGCTTAAAATCAGTTTGAGGGGTCTACTTTGCAGCACAAGAATAAGCTACCCAACAAGCTTAAAATGTAAACTAAAAGTGAGAACCTATACTAGACCTGGGCAAGTGCAAGCAAACCAAAAACCAGACTTGGATGAGCTCTGATGAGCTTGGTGCAAGGTTTGCAAATTACTGCGGCACACCTGCTAATACCGAGAGGTGTACAGGCATTTTGGACCATGTTGACAAGCATTTGAAGCTTTTAAAAATTTGATAAAATCCACAAAATGACAATAAGCAAGTAGACCAACTGAAGTTTTATAACACCAAGTATCGAGATTGGCTCGCAAAATGAGTCCAAGAAAATTTCACCGCTGAGCCCAAACCCAGTTTTCAAGCTTTTTGACTTTTGAATCAAACATGAAATGTTGACTTTTATGAACTTAGCAATCAATTTGTGGACTGAATGTGTTATATTATGATGAAAAGACACTACTGCAAGTTATCTCTATGTAATCTTAACACAAAACAAGTTTTACTTGTACAAACCAAAAGCAAAGTTTAGTGAGGCAGATTTGAGTTTGATTTTGACTTATTGAGCTTTGCAGCACACAATATTGACTGATATGAGTTAGTATGGGCTTAAGTATGAACCAAATAGATATTGACCTAATAGACCTATAGGACAGTGATTATGAATCCAAACACCCTTGAGCTTTACAAACAAAAACTAATCTAAAACTAACAAGCATAAATTATTGATCAAACTAAACTTACTTAACCTAAACACAACTATTAAAGCGAGTTTAACTACGATGACCATGAAACATTATGCTAAAATGAGCTTGAACTTACATGCGCCTTCCTAGCCACTATGGCTTGCCACCATTGAAACCAGAACCACAAGAATACTAGCCTATTCAAACCAACCCATAGCTTCTAATTCAACCCATTTCAAGCCTCAATCAACCCATTCCCTTCCTTCATCGATTGCTCCAAGTTTAACTTTTATTGACCAGATTTCTAAAATGCTTGAAACTTGATTACAAGCTACAAAAGCTATTATAAGCTATATGCTTTATAGCTTATAAATAAAGCTGAGATTTGAACTTAGGAAATTGAAACTTAATTTTGCAAAGTGTTGAGAGAAAATGTGAAAAGTGAACTAAAACTTGAATTCAATCTTGAAATAAGTTGGAACACACTTAAATACTTATGTTTGATACAAATGTGAAAATACAATGAAGAACTACTTAAGATATTAAAAGCTTAAAACGTACACTTAAACAAAATAAACTAACTACTTCTTCTTTGTTGCTTCCTCTTGGTCTTTTATACACCCAAACTCCTTCTCTCTCCGATCATTTCAGCCAATAATCTCATCCATTGGATGTCTTGAGCTCATCTTAGCCATTGATTTGTTTTGGCCAAAACGGTTTTGATATCTTAGACAGGGAAAAGGGATGCATGCATTTGGAGGGTTGTTGAGGTGGGGAACAAAGAGGAGGGGGACAAAGAGGTGGTGTGTGTTGGTGGTCGCTTGCAGCATGTGAGTGCTCTGGGAAGACAGGAAAGCGGGGTAATATTATTTTAAATGTGGGTATTGGGTTGGGTTGGACGGGTTGGTTTATTGGACCGGGTTGGTTTGTTGGGTATTTATTTGGGCTTAAGCTTATTTTGGACTTAGGATAGGATATGGATCCAAGGTATACTTTAGGGACCAAAAGAGTAAGCTCAAATTCCGGGCCACATATGTAACTCAAAATGTGGTCCAAGGGTTGGTCTTGCCAATCTTTAATAGACCAAGGATAATTTTGACACTTTTGAAATTCCAAGGATTAAACATGACCATTTTAAAAATCCGTGACCAAACTCGAAATTTCTCAAACTTTTGGAACTTTTCACCAAAGGACTAAATTTGACAACTTATGATTTAAAAAGGACCTTTGGTGATTTTTTCTTATAATAAGTGCCTAGGACCGATTTTGCCATTTTCCGAAGTCGGACCGAACCGCCAATTATGCAAACTTTGCTGCTTTTTCATCCGATTTTGAACATTTTGCATCCAAACATATAAAATGCAATTTTGGAATATTTTCGTTTCGATCCATTTCGAGCATTTTTAGACGCTTTGGTAGCCCGATTTGACAAAAATGATGAGTACTTACACACTCATCGGGTCTCTCTTCTTCAATACCAAAGAATCTCTAAGAGAAAGTCATAGTTTACGAGGGTTCCTGTGAGAATGAAACAAGTTTCTCGCTTGAGAGAAACTTGAGTGGATAAGAAGGTTTAGTGCATGCGTCACAAGGTCCATGACGACTTTTAATCTTTTACACGTGTCATCTGTGACAAACAAGAGCATATGAATTGAACCCGTTTTCCGCCTAAGTTGAATAATCCGAGGGCTATTTCTTTTCACCCTTTCTTTGCATTTCTTTTTAATTCTTCAACTCATTCTTTCTCCGATTCTCACTTCTCCTTTTTATAATCATACCTAAGGACTTCTAAATTCTAACTATTTGTGGTGTCCTCGGTAGATCCCTCCCGGCCAAGTAGATCATAGATCGGTTATTCCTAACCTTCGTCACCTTATAACTCCATGACTAACCTATGTTGCCATAAAACCATTTTGAAAAAAATCTCTCAAAGGGTTTGTAAATGAAAAACATGTTTGAACCATCGAGAGTTTTATCTTTAGCTATAAATACCTCACATGCTTTAGAGTTTTGACTAAATTTACAAGGAGGAAAGAGCGACTTTGAATTGATCGACTCAAGATAGACATTCCCCACAGACACTAAGTTACGTGGCATAGTTAAAGAGTTGCATTGTCAGCCTTTAGGTGACAACTAGCTCTAATAACTATCTTGAAGGTGTGGACAACCCCGAAGGTTGTCAAACCCGCCAAGGTTCATGTCTATCAAGAGTTTCTAATGGTACATCTACCTACAAGTCCCTTCATAGACACGCTTACATCACTAATCTAACTAGCTTGAAATTATTACCCGCCCCGGATAAGTATTTTTCTTAGCTAATAGTTAAGATCTCGTCCATTCATGGGTTAAGTCTATAGCACAAAGATTCATTTGCATTTACACAACATATTTCTTATCATTTTTTCTCCCCTAAAAAAATGGCATATAAAATGTTATTTTTGAAAAGTTGAGAATAAATATGACCATTTAGTGGAAGAACCACCTACAAAGTGAACAAAGATTTTAGTCATACTCCCCAAGAGATATAAACGGTTGAGGTTTTGAAAATCATAAGGAAAGTACTTGTTTTTTGAGCAAAACTTGAAAAGTGAAAGGTTTGTTTTACTAAAAGTAAGAAGCTTTCGCCTTTTATAAGGATTGTGGCATCAAGCGTACTACGTGGTCCTTTATTTACAAGTACGTTGTACATCGTAATATGTACAAGCCATCGTGATAATAAATCATACATCCAAATTTATAATGAAAGAAGCGCGCAAGGGTACCGTGTAGTCCGTAAATGTCGCCAGAGTGTGACCGCTTGAAAGTCGATGATGTTTCTCCCCGTAGTCACCACCAACATAGCTTTCCACCTTCTCGAATCGATCCCTTCTATACAACCGCTCATCAAGACTCGTTTGGACAACCTTTAACGATCGGATTCTTAGATTGAGAGATCCAAGATGGAGTTGGCTTTATCGATCCGATGATGATTTGGTTGATTTCTTTGATGGTGGTGGTGAAGAGGAGAAGAATCCGATGATGATGAGATGAGGAGACTTGGTCCTTTGGTGGTTCGTAAGTTTCTTCCTTTGATCGCGCATGACATCTAGAAGAAACGTGATCATACTCAACATCTTCTTCATTGCCGGACTTAGATTGTTCATCGCCTGGCTTACCGCAGCCTTCTTCATCGCCTTTACCTCTCTAACTTCTCGATTCTCGTTCTTCAAAATCATACTCAAGAGTATCTTCGACACGGTTCCGTTGTTGTACCAAAGTGGTGGCACCGATCCCTTATCGGGTTGATTAACCCCATCGTGACCTGAAGGTTGAGTCCACTTGACCTCCGGCCACCCATTTGTTCTTTTACAAATTCTTTTGCCACGGAGTCTAAGGAATTTGAACTTTCTTGTATGAAGTATCCGGATGCTCTTCTTCTTCATCTCTTCATAAGGCACAAGTACGTGAGTCTTCCCTTTTCCTTTGTCGGTGGACTTGGAGGTTTAGCCACAGGAGGTTTCATGGCGATTCGTAGTAGAAAGTCTCTTCATCTCGATCAAGAGCCTCAGTCCTCGCCCATTAGCCGTTCGCTTAGATACGGGAATAGGAAATTCCTTCCTTGGCGGAACTCGCCCCTTTCGTGGAGGATTCCTCCGGGAAACATCCTCTTACTCTCAGGCTTGCAAAGACTACTACAAGACTTCCTCTCCTCTAGTAGGTGTTCCGAAGACTTTTCATCGAGATGACCAACTTTGCCTCTACCGCTACAAGATACCTTTTGTATGTTTCAAGCTTTTGATTTCATTTGTCGAAGGTGATCGCAACACACCGCTTTTTGTTGACGATTCCTTGATTCTCGATCGATAGGGTAGGCTCACCAACATATCGTGATTATCCCGGTCATCAGCCTCCTGAATGTTGATGAAGTCCAAGTGCTCCTCGACGGTATCCCATAGAGAATCTTTGAGCCAAATTTCTTGTGAAATGACATCATGTCTTCCCAAAGCAAAGGTTTCACTGATGTCCTTTTGTTGATTAATGCCCAGAAGATTTGTAGTTCCATGAGCTTGGGATGCTCATAACCACTATCACGCACTAGACCGATTTGGTAAAGATGATGTAGAGGGTTCTCCACGGTTGAGGAATGTTCTTAAGCTCCACATGAGAATGCTTAGTGATTATTCCTGAAGCTTCATCATAGCCAATATCAATCAGAATTTTAGAACCGCTCTTCAAGAGCAGAAGTCGGTTGGCTCGATTTTAGGAATTAGAAGAATGTTCGTAGATCCGCTTATGTGATTGTGTTTGTGATCGTAGCCACCGACTTTGACCTTTGATCCTTTCCATTGAATTCCATAATTGTTGTATGTAGATTTCTCGCACAGCGAGCGTGAGTAGAGCATGTTCCGGTAGGGATGATTCTTTAAAATATCCACGTAAATCAAGCGGAAGATTCCTGCATGAGGGTTTCAAAGTCAACTCTCAGATTGTTCTTAACAATCTTTCTCGATAGCCATTAGGAAGATATCGCTGTGAGAACTTCGGTGCATCCACATTCATTTGAGCATCCATGTCGTGATTCGAAATAACATTAGCCAAAAGAACCAACATATCGAAGACATAATGTTAGTCAAATAAGTTTTTATTGTCTAATTATTGAATATACAGTGTTAATGATTGTTACGTGTCCTAAGTCACTTGTTTGTCCAATAGTCCAATGACGCCGGAAGCGCTTCGTGAGTTAGTTATCTTTAAGTTTTAAAGTTTATGTTATCACTTATAGTTCACAACATATCAAACGTTTAATTTTATTATTGACATTATTAGATTCGTGACGTTATGATTCATTTATTTACAAGTTTGCATGCGTACCAATTCATAATGAAGGTCAATCAAGGCAGCGTAGATACAAACTGCATGGTATAGATGTAGCGCTTTGCGTAGAATCGCCTTTTGCCAAGAAATGTTACATGAGGAACGAGTAACCTTATGCGGAGCTTTACGAGGCGATAAAAACTTTACGGTAAGTAGTGAGTTCCATCGACAACGCCATTTATATCCTTTCACATGATACGCGTAGTCCCAATGTAGAACCTTACGCCAACGCTACGTAAAATTTTTCTTACGCGATAACTTTCTACGCTGTGCGTGATCCATATAAACAAGGACCTTGATTCGAAGTTTTACGAGTAGCAATCCTGAAATAAAATCATCATATCATCAATCTTAACACATATATTCATTCTAAAACAGATATGGCGAAAGCTTGTTTAACATTTTACAGAAGTCATAGGCAAGTCAAAACCCTAAAGTTTATGAATTACGCATATGTTTTCTAGCCATAGGAATTGCACCAAACGTACGGTAGGTCTTAGGTTGTGAGAGTCTAATAACCAAGTTTTAACATCCAAAACGCAGTTGAATCAAAATACCCAAACCTAAGAACATTAAACCCTAAATTCCAAATTTTAATCAATTAGTGTTTCGGTTTTATAAGGCATGGAAATCATTAATTCAACATGATATTAACATCACACAACAATCTTTTTGACCAAATACAATCACATTTGAAAATACCCAAAACCACGCATAAACCCTAAATTTGAAATTCACTCAATTCGTGTATCCGGGTTCATAAGTGATGAAAATGAGTTAATTGATGTAAGAAGAACATTTTAACACTATCTTTTAATCACAAACACCATTTTGATTAGGTGTTCATACGCTTATGCAGAGAACACCAAATCAATCATATGCTTTGACCGCTTGATTCGTGTAAAAATCAAAACCAATGTTTGTAAATACGTTAAGATCATGAAACAACTTACAAATTGATGATCGAAACACATACAAAGAGCTTTTTTGCGTAGGATTTGTTGAGTTAGGAGTAATAAATGTGAAGTGAAATGTTAGGTGGGGTGTTTTAAATAAAATGACTTTAACCTTTTGGCGCTTTTGGTCCCTCCACCTTTTCCATTTTCATTTTAAAGCCTACTTCCATTTTGTTACCAAACAAAAGATTTTAAGAAAGAAACAAGACTACACTTCCTAACTTAATAAATGATGAAAGGTTATAAATTTTAGTCCGAGGAGTGTCAGCTTAACCAAAAAAATTTACCACCATTGATACAATAAACAACTTAATAGTAACATGCAAGTACGTATGTTTTGAAATAGTTAAGAATTTATTTTCTCCCCCTCAACACTTGATCGGAAAAATACTGAATTTTGAAAGATTAGAGTGTTGACGGTTGAAATGTACTTGCCATGTTGAAAGAAAAAATAGATAGAAGAATAATTTATTTTTTTTTTGTTTTGTCAGGTTTTATATTTTTGTATTTTGTTTTTGAAAAATATTTACAAAAGAGATTTTGGTGTTTGACAGTTTTTAAGACTGTTTTAGGAGTTCATCCAATTCCTCTTGAGTCAAACACCTCATACCAATCCGGTGGACCAACTCATTAAACCTAGCGGGAGGCAAGGTTTTGGTGAGAAGATCTGCCAATTGGTATTCTGTACCCACAAAATATAATTCAACAAGACTGCTCCACGGATCCTTGATGAAATGATATCGAAGATCGATGTGCTTTGATTTCGAGTGCTGAACTGAAGTTCACGAGATCGCAATGGCACACGATTGTCACTGTACATCGATTTGTCAAATACGTAACCATAGTCTTTGAGTTGTGTTCTCATCCAAATTACTTGAGCACAACATGCCGACATGGCTACATATTCTGCTTCGGTTGAGGACAGCGATGTACAATCCTTCTTCTTCGATTGCCATGACACCAGTTTATCACCAAGAAATTGTAAAGCTCTTGAAGTACTTTTCCGTGAGTCTAAGCATCCTGCCTGCGTCAGCGTCAAAAGCGATTAGTTCAAAACCAGAATCCTTCGGATACCGGATCCCCAAGTTAATGGTTCCCTTTATGTATCGGAGGATTCTTTTAGCCTCGGAGAGGTGGGTTTCAGTTGGTCGCGACTGATAACGGGAGCATAGATATACGGCAAAGACAATATCAGGTCTGCTAGCTGTTAGATACATGAGAGACCCAATAATACTACGGTATTTTGTAGGGTCCACCAATTTCCCATGTAAATCAGCGTCTAGCTTCTTGGTATGAGCCATTGGTGTGGCATAGGTGTCACAGGTATTCATTCCAAACTTGTTTAACAATTCAAGGGTATATTTGGACTGACTAAAGAAAATACCACGGGGTGATTGATGAACTTGTAGTCCTAGAAAGAACGTAAGTTCACCCATCATGGACATTTCAAAATGTTTCTTCATTAGTTTTGCAAAAGCGATTGAGTACTTTTTATGAGTTGACCCAAAATGATGTCATCCACATAAATTTGAACAATTAAATATGTTCACAGTGATAAAATATTTGTTCCCCGTGATATTGTATGAAAAGAGTTGGGTCGACCGAACCTTTTGTAAAGTTATTGGCAATGAGGAAAGATGATAACTTATCGTACCACGCCCGAGGAGCTTGTTTGAGACCATACAGAGCTTTGTTCGCTTGTAGACATGGTTCGGTAGGCGGGATCAACTAATCCTCCGTTGGTGACATAAACCGCTTTCTTTAAGTTGCCCATTCAGAAAAGCGGTTTTGACATCCATCTGAAGACCGTATATTCATATGAGCCGCGAACACGAGAAATATCCGAACAACCTCAAGACGAGCAACCGGAGCAAAAGATTCTTCAAAGTCAATACCCTCTTCCTGACGATAACCCTTAGCCACCGACGTAACTTATTCTGATAACATTTCCTTCAGCATCCAATTTGTTTTTCCAAATCCATTTGAGACCAATGACGAGACTCCTCGTGGTCTTTCAACCGCCTTCCATACTTCAAGAAGTTTGAATTGGTTGAGTTCTTCTTGCATGGATTCGATCCAGTTGTCTTTTGTCATTGCGCTTTGATGTTTTAGGTTCAGATTGGCAGACAGTGAGTGCATAAATGCAATGTTCACCATCCGAGTGAAGACGTTGTCTTGTAACGACCGGTTGATTCGGGTTGCCAATAATGTTTTCCAGAGGATGGTCTTTTGTCCATCTATGCGTGGAGGGTTGATGTTGGTATACATTGTGCAGATTCTGAGGATTCAAATGGTTTTTTGATGATTCCGCGACATGGTGCAGCAGCTCATTTGCAAACGGGTTAAAGAACGCATTTGGATCAAAATCTGCAGGTGGGGTTACTTCATTCAGAACATCATCAGCCGGTTCATCATTGTTGGAAGCGGTTTGTTCAACTGTTGTTGGAGTCAACTGGTGGTGCTTCTTCAACCGTAGTTGTTGTAGCAGGTGTACCAGGTATAAGAGTATTATCAGGTTGAGCAGCGGAAACAGCGGATACACCTGAGCACGTTCATCAATATCGTCACTGAACAGCGGAGCAAATAACCTTTCCATTTGTTGACGAGTGAGCTGGGGGCTTTATTCAGCGGATGATGGGGTTTGAAGGAAGTTTAAGCGGTTGTGTCCGGATTCCAAGTCTGTTATACTCGAAGCCATTTCCAGTAAGTTCATCAAAATGAGCATGAATCGTTTCCATAACCTCCTTTGTTCGACGATTCCTGATTCGGAAGCCTTTAGAATTATCACAATATCCTATAAAGACTCCAATGTCAACTTTGGCTTTGAGCTTTCCAAAGTCATCACGATCATTATTCGGGTAGCAAAGAGATCCAAATACATGAAAGTGTTTGAGATTCGGTTTTTTTGTTGTGGACAAGCTCAAAAGGTGTTTTGTTGTACGTTTGTAATCATAGAACCGGTTTTGAGTATAGCTTGCAGTAGTAGATACAGCTTCTGCCCATAAGTAATATAGAAGTTTAGCATTGATTAACATTGTTCTTGCAGCCTTCCAATAACGCTCGGTTTCGTCTTTCAACAACTCCGTTTTGTTCTGGTGTACGTGCAATAGATGTCCGATGTTGAATTCCCACTTTCTCATAAAATTCACGAAGAGTTTGGTTAACAAATTCGCTGCCTCTGTCTGCTTCTGATTTGTCGAACGATGTTCGTACAACTTGTATTTTCGTGAGAAAGGTGATGATCATCTGTGGAGCTTGATCTTCGCTTCGAAGAAAGTAGACCCAAGTCCAGCGTGAATAGTCATCAATAATTACTAAGATGTAGCGTTTGGCATTGATTGTTTGCACGCGCATCGGGCTACACAAATCCATGTGAAGAAGATGAAGCACATGCTGAGAGCTGTGTTCCACCTTTAAAGGAAAATGAGCACGAGTGCTTTTGCCTTGTTCACAAGCTGAGCAGAGGTGATCTTTAGAATACCGAAATCGTGGGAGTCCTTCAACTAGTTTGTGTCGAGCAAGGTTGGTGATGGTTTGAAAGTTTAGATGTGAGAGATGATTCTGTCGTTTTTAGTACATATAATTTTTACCGGAAGTACGGATACTCCCGGGTCGTTCTCCCAACGAGGGTGAAATGGATGATCGATTCGTTGTTTAAAAGTTACGGTGGTTTGAATGAATAAAGGGAATTTGGGTTTTTGGTTCTTAAAGAAAACGTAAATTAGAAAGCAAATAAAAAGCATATAAAACAAGAAAGCTAAACACAAATAAGCTAAAAGCAATTAAATAATTAAACTAAAGTTAACGATAAAAGATAACAACTAAAAGTGACGAACTAAATTATGCTAAGCAAGCGAATAAGAAATATGTGATGAAAAGATATACTTGTTAAGCAAATTATCAAGATCCTTAAGTGTGGTTTATTATTTCAATTAAGTCCTTTATTGATGAATTAATATCCTTACAAATAATTATTTTCTCACAACATTGGTTTCTTTTGAAAACAATTTTTCATAAAGAGATATCAATATCTAAATTAAAACCCAATTATTTTCAAGGCTTTTGCCCGCTTAAACAACCAAAATTTCAATCTAAGTAACTTAAAATTACTAACCAATATATTTTCTAACTTTTATAAAACCACACTTAATTCACGAAATAATCTACTCAACAAGTATATAAAAAGCCTACTCACTAAGCATAGCAAACCAACACATAGCAATTAATTCAATAAAAATAAGCATAACTATTATATTAAAATTTATAACTACTAAAGATTTAAAAAGTAAAGAAAATAGAACCCGTATGATGAAACGAGAGGAATAAAACCACCCGATCAAATAAGCACAAATTAACACAAAAGTTTACAACTTTATTAATCTTACCACTAATTAGTAAGTAAAGTTTAAAACTTTATTCACCAACAAGCTTAAAAATTACTAAAGCTTCAAACTTTATGTATTAAAAAAGCTTAAAGACCCTTAAGCTCCGGCCTAGCGTAGAGATGATGATAAACACAAAAAGATACAAACTTTAACAAGGGTTAATCAATAATAAGCACTACTACTAAATGTAAATAAGCTAAAAGTGATCTAAAAATTAAAAAGATTTAAACTTTATAACAAAAAAACTATTAGGTCTAAGTCCACCCGAAGCTAAGTTGTTCCATCCGAAGATTAAACGCGAATCGGGTATATTTAAGGACTAGATCTACATGAACAAGCTAATAAATAGCTTATTGTTCAATAAAAACTTAAAAAGTTGCAACCTTTTTATAAAAAAAAAACTTGATAAAACTAATAGATCTAATTAATAAGCTACATAAAAAAAAGCTAAAAATAAAGAAAAGTGCTCTCAAACTTAAGAGATGTCAAGACTTATTTGTAAAATAAGCCGAGCTTAACAAGCTCATGCAATGCTTTTGTTGTTTGAATTGAGCTAGAGGATGAAGAAGAGAAGAGATAATAAGACATAATAAGCTAAAACTTATAAAAATGTAAACTTTTTATAAAATAAGTGAAATAAAAACTAATTATGAAAAGTATTAAAGAAAGTTTTGTAGAAGAAAAACAAATAAAAGAACTTAATGGATAAACTTATAGAAAAAGCTAACCCAAAAAGCAAAACCTAAATAAGTTATAATAAGCTAATAAGCTAATATAACTTAATAGGTAAGAAAAGAAAAAGAAAATAAAGAAAGAGATGAGAAGAAGAAATAAGCACTTAAGTAAACCATAAACATAACTTTCATTAATAAGCCAAGAGGTTTGATACAAATAAGCACTTGTAAATAAGCTAGAAGATAAGCTAAATAATACAAAGTTTTAAATAAAAGCTAAAATGAAAATGCAATAAAAAGAGTGTGTGAAAATAAAACTAAAATTGTGACTGATGATGATTGTCTCGGATTGGTGATATTTATAGCCTCAACGCCATCTAGGTCCTTCCTCGTATACCTTGTATTTCTTCCCCTACAAGAATGCCACGTGTCGAAAATGGATTGGTTGGAGGAAGAGTGGAGGATGACAGCAAAAATATCACGCCCCACTTGGAATTAATTTCGGTGCGTGGGGCACAATCGCTTGAAAGAACAGATGCAACAAACATTACAATTTCACTTCATTGTTAACTTCCCACATCATTTTAGTTTCACTGGGCATGCTTCAATTTAGCAACTGGGCTTGGATCATGACTGGACGCAGCTGGGTTTCATGTTGGGCCTCGTGGGCTTGGTGGACAGTTGGGTCACGAGGGACTTCATTCAGCGCAGCTACTCTTCTTTTGTATAAGTGTGGCAAAAATATTAAAAGTGTCATGAGTAGGAGTAGA
Source organism: Chrysanthemum makinoi (assembly GCA_910596185.1). Lineage (NCBI taxonomy): Eukaryota > Viridiplantae > Streptophyta > Magnoliopsida > Asterales > Asteraceae > Chrysanthemum > Chrysanthemum makinoi. Next base: position 152,127,907 of record OU343216.1, read on the forward strand.
ACCCAAGACCTCTTGATTGACAAACATGCACCCAACCACTGGACTAAGAGTCTTTTTGTGTTTAATGTTGCATTTAATTTCCATTTAAGCTCATTTTTTCTGCTAATTCTTTTTTTCTTCCTTTTCTTTCTTCTATTTTTTTTTCTTTCTCTTCTTAATTAATTAATTCTTCGTTTGGTCTTTAAATTTTTCTTCTCTTGCCTCGATGCTCCAAATAAAATTATCATTGGACCCGTAACTTCGTGCTCCTTCCATTCTCGTGCTCGTTTGTGTCCATTTTGTCTTCTTTTTGTCCATTTTACAATATCCGTTACCTTCACATACATAAACACAAAAACACAAATATTTATGGCTTTAGGGGTTAGTTTTTGGTCTTTTTGGTCCGGTTTTGATAACGAAAAAGGTATATGTTTTCACATATACCAAAATACCCCAGACGAGAATATTGCCGTGTCCTCACGCAATGTCATCAACTCACGCTTCTAAAAACAAAGATTTCAATCTCTTTCTACTAAACCTATGAAAAGTAGCAAAGATTCCTCAAAAGAGATTAAGAAACCCTTATTTCTAAAAACGTCCCGTTTACCTTTTAATTCACATGTATAGATATTACGGTTAAGCACATTCCGATTATGAGTGACGGTTTGTTGAACTTTCATGTCGATCAATAACTCCAACATTTTTCAAACGACACGTTAGGATCACGGAGTAGAAAACACAACACAGCGTGAAGTGACCATACGGATAGAATACATCGTTCCTGATTTTTCACAAGTCCCAAACTAAGCGTAAAATCGAAATCATTGTTAAATATGACTCTAGATGCTAACACTACCCATGGAAGTTACTTGTGTAATTACCTTTTGCTCCCATTTTCCTATTTTCCTCTAGATTTTTTTTATTTTCTTTTTCGTGAGAAATGAATTTTTCAAATTCTCGTTTCGATAACTTTTATTCCGATAAAGATACAAAGCTAAGTCGATAATTAGTTGTCCGCCTTCTCTCAAGAACCATTGTTCCAAAAATGAGGTCCACATCAAAGAATTTTATTTCACTTATACTTTTGATTTTTTCATTTTTCATTCATCATCAAATTTTTTTTTTTTTTTTTTTTTTTGCATGAACTTTTACTTGTATGGGCTATGAACTACGGAGCTTCACGGGGTAATTCCAAGACTATAGGCTTCATGAAATGAGGATCCCGGCTGGCTAGGCTAAGACCTCACTCAATCCCGGCTAAAGATCCAAGGGTCCGATCTCGACACCGCAGCTCATAACTTTACTTATTACTTATCACTTATCACTTATTGCTTATTTATTACGGATCCTTGATGTGTACCCAATTTTTAAAACAAAGACACTTTTAAGAAGATAAAGAACTAACTATCGCCAAAAACTCAACATCTCTAATTATTTAGACAGATATGGGGTGAAACAATTTTGTGGGAACAAAAAGCCATAAGTACCTTCGATGGGCTCTAAAGAGAACCAACTACTCCACGCTTAGCATCTAAACTCATAAGTAACTCTATCATTTCTCGATCTCTGCAAATTTAAAATCCCAAATAATGAGATCCGCAGATGCTTAGCCGATAATTTTTAGATTATCTATGGTTAAGGGAACAAGCTAGGGCTCAACACGCCCGGTCAAGTCGTAATTCTATTCCTACTCTCACCAGTGAAAGTCAACAAGGTGTCAAAACATATATTAACTTAGCAAATGCTTCGTCTAATGAAATAAAGTTATGCATACTTAAAGTTACTCAGGGAAACTTGCAAAATCTTGGCCTTGTGAACCAGAATTCGCATTTTATAGCTTCTTGTCTAAGAGACTAGCAAACTTTTCAATCAAAAAGACTTAACAAAAGCTTCAAATTTTTTTAAATTTTGCTCATTTTTGCACAATTTTTCATTTTCTAAGGAAAAACGGGGTTACGAGAGAAACACAACAAAAATAAGCAAGTGCGGTCAAATCAAATCGAAGATTACCCTACCCCAGACTAGAACGAAACATTGTCCTCAATGTTTAAAAACAAGGGTATCAATGAAAATCTAAAAGCCATTTATTAAGTATGCTCAAAGATAAACGTTAGTCGAGAAGATTTAGGATATCGGATTTCCATCAGTAACGATCATGAAACTCGAGTGGAGAAAATGACAAACTTCGAGCACGAGAGTCTTCATATCGGGAACATCCTAAACACAACATCACAAACAACCAAACACGAGAAATCGAAGAGGCTAACCCCTTCACGTCACTTATTAGAACATAGAAAGGAAATAGAAGGATAAGCATGGGGTGCCTCCCACGGCGCATCGTTTTTTATCACCGAAGTCGCTAGCCTGACTCATCCCCGAATTCAGTTGTCCTTGGGGAAGAAAATGGTAGAGATACCAGGGTCAAAAACGGTGCCCTCATTCCCGAAAGAATGAGACTGGGTGGGTTGGGTGGAGAAGAAAATGGGTGGATAAGGCATATCATGTAAGAAGGATCCATCATCCTACGGGTGGACGAAAGGATGACGGATCAACATGAGAAAACTCCAAGAAAGATGGGAGCTCATGGTATAGAAAGGTGTGACTCAAAGGTTCACAAATGAAGGCATCCATCCGAGGATCCTTATCTCCAGAAATGATTTTAACAAAAGGCTCATCAATGCATATCCCGGGTTTAAAAATTTTGTCTTCACATGCGGGCTCAACGGGATATGTGATGGTGGACTCGTCAGAGAAAGGGGAGTCAATAAAACCATCAAGAACAACCATATCCTCATCAGGATCATTCACAATATCCTCAATACCCGGTGGTATTGGGTCATCAAAAGTGAGAGATGAATCAGCATTCGCAATGATCGGATCATTCGTCGAATTATCGGAAATATCGTTCAAAACCTTGCTTATATCAACCTCGAAGTAGAATTGCTCAAGAATCGGAGGATAAACATCATCAATAGTGGGACTGCCACTAATCTCTTCATCAAATCGGAAAGTCTCAAGTTCGGGAGAGAAATCACTATCTTTAACGGAGATAGGAGGCGAACTCGAATTATCGTTTAAAGCTTCAATCTTTGAAATGAGAAGATGGACATTCGACAATGTTTCACGTAATGCTTCATCCTCGATCTGAATATTATCGGGCTCAATCTCTTCCTCTTCTAGCTCAAAATCATTTTCTTCTTCTATGTGAACGGGCTCAGAAGGTAAATCGTCGACAAAATCGATGTCTCCATAAGACTCATCATCGGAATCAGAGAACATCTCAACATGATCGTTTGAAATATCAAGAGAAGGCTCATAAAAAATATCATCAACAACCCCAGACTCTCTTGGGCTTGGGATAAGGACCTCAACATTAGACACTTCCGTTTCCGGAATTGTACTAAGATGCTCATCCCCCATTATGAGAGAATCAACGGGTTCAACGATATCTGTAGAAATATGATCATCGACCTCTTCCAAAACGTCATCACTTTTCTCAACCGGTGTGAGAGAAGGGGAAGGGTCGGAAATTAAAGGCTCAGAAACGGGAGTGGGATTGCCACTCGGAGGAGTATAATCGTCATCAGAATCGTAATAATAGGTGGTTGGACGATGTTGGATCACTTTCGCGGCTTCTTCAGCTAATGATTCACGATAGGTCTTCTGATGAGGATCTTCCTTTCCGTGGGTAAATTTATCAAGAAGATTCTTAAGATCACTCATCATTTCCGGAAATTTTTGATTAAAATCTTCAGAACATGGTGAAGGTTGTGGTTGAATTTCTTGGTATTGTGGAGGTGGGTTATAAGAATAATCGTAATTGTCACAAGGAACTTGCTCGTAAACAATCGGATTCTGCATCTGACAATCGGAATTAACGTGCGGACCTCCACAATACTCACAACAATATGATTGTTGTGACTAATAAGTGGTAAGGTTCATAACCAAAGGTTCAGTTGTTAAATTGAGCTTGACATTGAAAACCTTTATGAGGACCACCACAAGTACTCACAAGAGTATGCTTCCGGCTCATGGTACAGAGGTTGGTTAGGAAAATCGGTTGTCTCATAGTTAGGATTGTGGTGAAACTCGGTTCCAGATTTTCCATTGCTACAAGCGGAACAATTCCAACCATATTCGGGTCCTCTGCACCATATGCACAAAAGCTGATAAATCGAAGAATTATCTGGATAAGAGTTAGCTATTTCCACCATTTCCGTGATAGGCTCTGATTCTTGAACGGGAGTCATTTCGGGCTCAGAAACATATTCCATTTCCCTCACCGGAGAGGGAGTAGGAATCGAGGGTTCTCCAATTAGAGCACTCTTTTGTTCTAGCCGTGCATAAAGACGAGCAAGATCTGGATTTGGATTAATAAAATTCTGACATACATTACAAAATCCATCTCGACAATTATTTCCGCACCAATCACATATACATTTCAAACACCGAAATTGTTTCTCTTCCATACGACTTTGGCAATGAAGGCAACGACGATAAGAACATATCTCGGGTTGTGACGGATGGTCAGAAAAATTTTTAGAGTCATCTCGAGATTGTTTGTCGGCTAAGTCGCACCAATAGCAAGATTTTTTAGAACCGGGGTACCCACATCGCTTACATACACATTCTGGATTCAAACAACAATACTGCTTTTCTTCCATACGGCCTTTGCAATGAAAACAATGACGATAATTGATTGTTTCCATGAGAATTAAACATATAGAGGGTTAAGGAGAAAGAATAATCGGGTTCAGAGGATAAAAGAAGAATATTTTTGGGTTTTTAATAAAAGCAAACATAAAAGGAAAACAAATTACGAAAAGGAAAATCTTTTTGGGTTTTTTTTTTTTTTTTTTTTTTTTTTTTTTTTTTTTTCCGGAAAAGTGTTTATGATTGTTTTATTTTTGTATTTTTATAATTTTATGAAAAGTATTTACAAAAGCGAGGGAACTCCACGGAGCAGGGTCTTCAAATACCAAACTTCAAATTCCGAAACGAAAAATCGCTAACACACCTCCCCGGCAGCGGCGCCATTTTTGATTCTGTCGTTTTTAGTACATATAATTTTTACCGGAAGTACGGATACTCCCGGGTCGTTCTCCCAACGAGGGTGAAATGGATGATCGATTCGTTGTTTAAAAGTTACGGTGGTTTGAATGAATAAAGGGAATTTGGGTTTTTGGTTCTTAAAGAAAACGTAAATTAGAAAGCAAATAAAAAGCATATAAAACAAGAAAGCTAAACACAAATAAGCTAAAAGCAATTAAATAATTAAACTAAAGTTAACGATAAAAGATAACAACTAAAAGTGACGAACTAAATTATGCTAAGCAAGCGAATAAGAAATATGTGATGAAAAGATATACTTGTTAAGCAAATTATCAAGATCCTTAAGTGTGGTTTATTATTTCAATTAAGTCCTTTATTGATGAATTAATATCCTTACAAAATAATTTTTTCTCACAACATTGGTTTCTTTTGAAAACAACTTTTCATAAAGAGATATCAATATCTAAATTAAAACCCAATTATTTTCAAGGCTTTGCCCGCTTAACAACCAAAATTTCAATCTAAGTAACTTAAAATTACTAACCAACATATTTTCTAACTTTTATAAAACCACACTTAATTCACGAAATAATCTACTCAACAAGTATATAAAAAGCCTACTCACTAAGCATAGCAAACCAACACATAGCAATTAATTCAATAAAAATAAGCATAACTATTATATAAAAATTTATAACTACTAAAGATTTAAAAAGTAAAGAAAATAGAACCCGTATGATGAAACGAGAGGAATAAAACCACCCGATCAAATAAGCACAAATTAACACAAAAGTTTACAACTTTATTAATCTTACCACTAATTAGTAAGTAAAGTTTAAAACTTTATTCACCAACAAGCTTAAAAATTACTAAAGCTTCAAACTTTATGTATTAAAAATGCTTAAAGACCCTTAAGCTCCGGCCTTAGCGGTAGAGATGATGATAAACACAAAAAGATACAAACTTTAACAAGGGTTAGGCAATAATAAGCACTACTACTAAATGTAAATAAGCTAAAAGTGATCTAAAAATTAAAAAGATTTAAACTTTATAAAAAAAAAACTATTAGGTCTAAGTCCACCCGAAGCTAAGTTGTTCCATCCGAAGATTAAACGCGAATCGGGTATATTTAAGGACTAGATCTACATGAACAAGCTAATAAATAGCTTATTGTTCAATAAAAACTTAAAAAGTTGCAACCTTTTTATAAAAAAAAACTTGATAAAACTAATAGATCTAATTAATAAGCTACATAAAAAAAGCTAAAAATAAAGAAAAGTGCTCTCAAACTTAAGAGATGTCAAGACTTATTTGTAAAATAAGCCGAGCTTAACAAGCTCATGCACCTGTTTTGTTGTTTGAATCGAGCTAGAGGATGAAGAAGAGAAGAGATAATAAGACATAATAAGTTAAAACTTATAAAATGTAAACTTTTTATAAAATAAGTGAAATAAAAACTATTTATGAAAAGTATTAAAGAAAGTTTTGTAGAAGAAAAACAAATAAAAGAACTTAATGGATAAACTTATAGAAAAAGCTAACCCAAAAAGCAAAACCTAAATAAGTTATAATAAGCTAATAAGCTAATATAACTTAATAGGTAAGAAAAGAAAAAGAAAAAAAAGAAAGAGATGAGAAGAAGAAAATAGCACTAAGTAAACCATAAACATAACTTTCATTAATAAGCCAAGAGGTTTGATACAAATAAGCACTTGTAAATAAGCTAGAAGATAAGCTAAATAATACAAAGTTTTAAATAAAAGCTAAAATGAAAATGCAATAAAAAAAGTGTGTGAAAATAAAACTAAAATTGTGACTGATGATGATTGTCTCGGATTGGTGATATTTATAGCCTCAACGCCATCTAGGTCCTTCCTCGTATACCTTGTATTTCTTCCCCTACAAGAATGCCACGTGTCGAAAATGGATTGGTTGGAGGAAGAGTGGAGGATGACAGCAAAAATATCACCGCCCACTTGGAATTAATTTCGGTGCGTGGGGCACAATCGCTTGAAAGAACAGATGCAACAAACATTACAATTTCACTTCATTGTTAACTTCCCACATCATTTTAGTTTCACTGGGCATGCTTCAATTTAGCAACTGGGCTTGGATCATGACTGGACGCAGCTGGGTTTCATGTTGGGCCTCGTGGGCTTGGTGGACAGTTGGGTCACGAGGGACTTCATTCAGCGCAGCTACTCTTCTTTTGTATAAGTGTGGGAAAAATATTAAAAGTGTCATGAGTAGGAGTAGAACCCAAGACCTCTTGATTGACAAACATGCACCCAACCACTGGACTAAGAGTCTTTTTGTGTTTAATGTTGCATTTAATTTCCATTTAAGCTCATTTTTTCTGCTAATTCTTTTTTTCTTCCTTTTCTTTCTTCTATTTTTTTTTCTTTCTCTTCTTAATTAATTAATTCTTCGTTTGGTCTTTAAATTTTTCTTCTCTTGCCTCGATGCTCCAAATAAAATTATCATTGGACCCGTAACTTCGTGCTCCTTCCATTCTCGTGCTCGTTTGTGTCCATTTTGTCTTCTTTTTGTCCATTTTACAATATCCGTTACCTGCACATACATAAACACAAAAACACAAATATTTATGGCTTTAGGGGTTAGTTTTTGGTCTTTTTGGTCCGGTTTTGATAACGAAAAAGGTATATGTTTTCACATATACCAAGAGACGACGGTGCCATAGCCAGGATTTTGTTGATGTTGCCTTTGAAAGTAAGCAGATGGGAGAAGAAGCAACCATGTCTTGCATAGAGATAGTGTAAAGACTGGGATTACGCGAGCCAGACATAAGGTCGTTTCCTTGTAGATCACGAATGAAACAAGTTTTCTCCCTGAAAGCAACCTCCAAGTCTCCATCACAGAACTGACCTACTGAAAACAGATTGTGACCGAGGCCTTCCACATAATAAACCCTGCTAATTTCGATTTTCCCATTGATATAGTCTCCGTAGCCCATGATAGCTGCGAAGTGATCATTCCCGAACCTGGCAGTTCCAATGAACTTTGCAATAAAGTTTGATAACAGTTTAAGGTTGCCTGTTATGTGTCGGGAACAGCCACTATCAACAATCCAGAGAATGATCTGTATCACCTGCATTACACAGACGACACAGATGGAATAGAAGTAGATGTGGAACCCGAAATGTTAGAGGGTTCCGAAGCAGTTATAGAAGATATACACACATCAATAGCTTTAGGTATCCATTTAAATCCTAGTGTGTTATATATCCATTTCTGCCATCTCCAACTAGTTTTTGCTTTAGTCTTAGTGAATGCACTAGGTGGTACTACATTCCTAGGAGGTGAAACTAGAGCTACAGGGACTGTAATGCATTTCTTAGAATCTAAAGAAGGCGGTCTACCAAGCACAGACTTAGAAATATTAGTGGGCCTAGAGGTATTCCGGTTCTTAGGATTCCTTAAACGAGAGATGATAGCTTTAGCAACACATTTGTCATGACAATCAGAGTTCATACTTTTACGACAAATAACACAAGGTGCATCAGACTGAATATCAAAAGTACTTAACGGTTTAGCATTCGTTACATCACTATTTCTATTGCATTTGCCGGACGCAATATCTATAGTGGAGGCAACGTGAGTCTTATTCATAGTCCTAGGGTGTTCTTCTACTTTAGCATTCCTTATTGATCTTTTCTTAGGTCGTAACTTCCTATTCTTCGATGTAGTGCTCCTAGGCTGTGAAGTACAGAGGTTTGGAAAAGACGCAACTAGTCATGTTTCAGTAGAAGGAAGCACGTTAGCAACTTGTGATTTGGCAGCAGTGATTCTAGGTTCATGATTACTAAGTGTTACTGGGGCTATTCTCTTAATCACGGTAGGCAGAAGTTGTTCATACTTTCCTAACATTTCTCTTAACTTGAAGATAGTGTGAATCAGATCTTGATTTTCAGACCGAATATTTCCAGCAAAATGAATAACTTCTTTAGTTTGTGCAAGATAATGATCAAGTTCATTTGATGCTTCATCACGAGTCTTTTTGAGTAAATCAAATATGACACCATATTCCTTTTTAACTTTTACAAGTTCTTGTTCATATTTTGAGATTTGATACTTAAAAGACACGTTTTGATCATCCAGTTGCTCAATTTTAGGATTAGAAGATTTTGCACGCAACTGGGTGATTTTGTGTTGAAAAGCAAGTTGTTGATCGTGAATATCTTTTTGACACCAATTAAGACGACGTATTGCATTTGAAAGTTCGTTTGACAATCGTTTGTTTTCAATTTTTAAGGACTCGATCTGAAGCACATTATCAGTGTTCTCAACATTTACCACAGAATCAACAGTATCAGCAGAGATATAATCAAATGCATATGACAAAGAATTCAATAACACAACATTATGGACATCAGCACATATGACATCTTCCAAGAGTCGATCAACATCTTTTCTCAACAGTTTCTTTTACGTATTGTTAGAAATAGATGTTTATGTTTTCTCGAAAACGACCTTCATTAATCCAAGTTCCTTATGAAAGTTCCTTTCCCAAGACAATGCATAACTTTTCAAATTTTTAACATTTGGTAAAAGATTTTTCTGAAAATGTCTCTTTGTTCTCGCGCTAGAGGCGATTGAAAGTGTTGAACTGTGATTTCAGATATTTCTTCTCATCATGTAAATTTTTGAGGTCAGCCATGAAAAGGTCAAAATATCGAAGAATTTTGATATTTTCAGGTTTTGAGTTTACTTCACTGATGGAAGGTAAAGGACCATAAGTTTGTGCATAATCTGGTTTGGGATTATCATTAGAAGACTCAGACGTTTTTATGATAATCCTTGGTGTGTTAGAAGAATCCGTTGGTGTGACGAAAGTGACCGCTTTTGAATAGTTAAAAGGTTTGTTGTAAACAACTTTTTCTTATTTTGATCGACTCTCGTCTTCAGCATCTAATTCCTCTTGACGATGATATTCAACAACACTCATAACAGAATTATCAAATTTATATTCTGCACTGGAAACTTTAGGATTTGGTTTGAATTCTTTGGTTGAAAGCTTAGGTTTGTAATCAGCGAGATTCGGTCCATATCCATTTGGATTGGGTTTTAAGGTAAACTTTTCAATAGCTGTGACCGACTCGCCATGTTTGTAAACAACAGTTTTAAACTCTTTAAGTTTGTTTTGCAAGCCGATGATTTCTTCAAGATGATCATCTATTCGTTTTGTTGAATGCTTTTTGTATGGCGAGAACTGTTTTTGACAAGTTAACAGCTCAGCCTTAGCTTTTTGATTTTCCAAGGTGAGAGCATTAATTTGCTTTTTATGTTCATGTTTCAGTTGTTCCATTTCAGACAACAAAGCATTCTTTGAAGCGGCTAGATCACGCATCTGTCTCTCTAAATATTTTCCGTTTTGATGAGATTTGGCAAAGGCTGCTTCAAAACCGTTTTCACGTTTTTCTTGAGTTTTGAAAAAGTTGAGTTGCTTTGGTAAACATTCAAAATCCTTGGTTAACAGTGCATTTTTGCTTTTCAAGTCCTGATTAATGGCATGACATTTTTCCACTATGGTCTGATGGTCTTGTATTAAACGAGCAAAATCTGGATGAGGCAAAAGTTTGGCGTGTTCAACGTGTGTCACAACATGATCATTACTGAGATCCTCAAGTATAACCACAGAGTCAATTTGATTATCAAGGGAAACCGTTAGGTCATCTTGATCGTCAAATATAACTACGGGGTCTAGTTGAAAATCGTCGGAATGAGATGTGGACGACTCATTTTGAACATTCTGAGCCTTGCCGGATTCAGATGTTGGTGGAGATATGAGATCAGAGATAAATATGGTTTGTTCGGGTACCTGAGACAAGCCATCAGTGTCATACACTGGGCCTGTGTCACTCATGTGTAACTCATGCATATTAGCCATCAACATAATAGCTGCATTAGCCTGCAAGTCCTCCATATCAATATCTGAGTCTGCATTTGCCATAAAGCTCTGTTCTTTGTCTGTGAGAGTTCCACCAGCTTCATCCTTAAGAGCCAAAAGAAGAGCCTCTTTGTGATAAGCACTGCCCCGAATCCTAGGATTTGGGCATGCATTAGCCAGATGTCCCTTCTCATTGCAGTTGTAGCATCGAAGACCATTCAACCCATTCTGAGCATTCCCTTGTTCCACCACTTGAGCTCTATTGTTATTCCTACCCACAGCATTAAACCCTTGACCACCGCCCATCTGACGACCATAACCACGATTCTGAACTTCAACTCGTCCATTGTTCACAACAGCTTGATTCCTTGTGTTAGATGAGGAACGAATACGGTTGTTGGATTTGTTGGTATAACAGCTAAAGGCATTAGCAATCATAGCAAATCCTTGTTGCAGTGCTTCGAACGGATCAGATTCCTCATTAGCTTTACTGACAAGTGCTTGAGCATTGTTTTTGTTGTATGGAACCAATTGAGTTTGTTGAGATTGAGGCTGTGAAGGATCACATGGTGTGATTATAGCAGTTGGTTGAGTTGCTGGTTGAGGAGAATAACTGTTTTGAGCATATAAGGCAAGTTGTTGATTTTCCGGATGTGTCGGTGGAGCAATTTGAGCACGGAGAATCCTTTCCCTATCAACTTCCTTTTCATGAGGCTTCAAGTAATCGTACAACAATCCATATGTAGAATGATGCAAATTCTTCGCTTGACGGAGAAAAATGACACACTTCTCCCATTCAGGACCAAGACTACTCAGGAACTTAGTATTCACTGCAATCCTTGGCATGATGATGTTGTGTTTATCCAAATCATTGATGATGTCTGAAAAACGATGATGTTAAGACTCTAGTGTCTGTCCAGGTTCAATCATGAAGTGTTCATAAGCCAAGTAAATTTTGGATTCCAAATCCTCCTGATTGAGTACAGATCCTTCTGTAAGAAGATGAATATGATCCCACATTTCCTTTGCAGTCTTTTGAGCATCAACACTTCGAAGAATTGGGTGAGGTAATCCTAAGAGGATATATTGCATTGCATGTTCATCAGCTTCATAGTGTAGAAGTTCCTCTGCATTCAGGTAAGCAACAATAGCAATGTTGGATTGTTCATCTCTTGGTGGATTAGCATTTGGATCGGCGGGTACGATAACAGTAGGCATCTGAAATGGACCTTCCAAGATAACCTTCTTTAAGAACTTTCCATGTGGCTTCTTCAGATCACAAAACCTAAAGAACCTTATCACCCATTGATCGTAGTTTCCTGGAGTGAGCATTGGAGGTGTATCAAGTGATCCAGCGTCATGAATTGATTGTTGGCTACTTAAAGCTTCACACATCTTTGCAAACCAAGTGGGTTCCTTCATAGTGTTCCTTGATGGATGTTGATTGAATTCGGTTGTGTAGGGTTGAACTTGAAGACTTGGTGGTGTTTGAACCATTTGTGGTGGAGGAATTGCTCCAAGTTGTGGAGTATGTTGTTGATTAAATTTTGTTGATAAATTGCTTGTTGTTGATTCCATTGTTGATGTTGTAGAGTAAATTGTTGTTGACGTTGAGAATAAGTGTAAGGGAAATAGTTAGAGTATGGTGGTTGTGACATGTTGAAAACTTGTGTTGGTAAAAATGGATCTTTGTAGTCGAATGAACCTTTGTTGATGAAGTGTCCTTAGGCGTAGAAATCACAAGAAACCAAGTAGAACTTATGCGTAAAAAACACCAAAGTTACGCGTAACAATCAAGAGTTACGCGTAGATTTAGCTAACGCGTAAGCTGGGGAAAAAATGACTAAAGTTATGCGTAAACAGTAAGTTATGCGTAGAAAACTTAGGCGTAGGATTATCTTATGCGTAAGACTAGGCTTAGGCGTAGGATGAATCTTATGCGTAGGATTTTCTACGCGTAAGCTTTATGCTTATGCGTAAGTTTAGGGTTTTATCCCGAATGATCTTTTACACTATCACAGTGCAAAAGATATCCAAAGTCGACGTGTTTTCAGGCTTATCCAAGCAAGAAACCACGAAGTAAACCACGAAACTGAAGATCAAACCACGGATAAAGTTACGCGTAAGATTAGGGTTTCACTTACGCGTAGCTTACTTGTAAAAATGATTTTGTCCAAATTTGTTTCTAAACCAGATTTTTGTTATGGAATAGCTTCAATATCACCAAAATAACACAAAAGTGTGAAACTTGATGAATCAAAACGGCTAAACGGGTTACGCGTAGAACGACACCCACGAACAAAAACACGCTTAAAAACTTAGATCCACGCGTAAAGGTTGAAACTTTTTTCCAAAAACAAGTATTTTAACACCTTAAAACGTTGAAAGTACAAGAATCTTGGATTAAAAAGTGTAAAAATCGTGTTTTCAAGCGAACCAAAGTATCATACGTTGTTTTACGCGTAGGACCTTAAACCCACTTCAAAAACAAAACGTTTCACCCAACTAGTAGGCGATTGATACCACTGTTAGGTCACTAGATTTACAACACAAGCTTAATAGAAAGAGATAAAGGCGATTGAACAATAAACCACACACACATACACGTTGGAATAAAGAAGAGTTAGGCGTGGAGTATGTGAAAGAGATAAATTGAACAACCAACCTTGAAATGAAGGTTTACAAGGGGTATTTATAGGCAAGGAGCTAGGGCAACACTCCCACTCCTTCCCTTTACTTTATTGGACATGGGCCTAAGCTCATGGGCCTTCTACATAAGCTTAAGGCTAATAACAAACATAAAGATCATAATTAAGCTAACTATTACATATGAGTAACTAACACTTGAATAAAGGTTTAGGAGTGATTCCAACAAAGCATTTGACTCGAACAAACACACATGTATATCTTTTAAATAATCGTAATTCTCATGTTCACATTATTTTTGAGAATGTGTGTAATCCTCCCTACACTTATCCCTTACGTAAAATACCTTTATATGTAATTAAGACGAGGTTAAAGACAAAATAAAGCACTTTTACAAATTTAAACATGAGAATAAACAATCAATAAAACATATACGATACACAAACAAGCAAACAATTAAGCATGGGTTGCCTCCCCTGAAGCGCTTTTCTTTATTTATGATTCTTGTAGCTATACTCGAAGTCGTGCCCCAACGTGGTCTCATGAACGCTTACGTGCCCATATCTAAGCCATTCCAATGTTCTCTCACTTTTATTGTACTCATCTCCTAACTTGAGGCATTGTTTGTAATATCTCTTAGTTTTCTCATACGGGTACCTAAGTCCATTTTGCTTATCCCTCTCACTAAGCAATGGGATGGGAGTCATTCTATTACATGCCTCAATATGCTTGTGTTTAAACCTAGGATGAGCACGTGGCATTTGGTAGACAAAATCTTCAACTTCAACAGAAAATGTAATTAGACCATCAATCATTCGTTAATTCAACCTAGTCATTCTTTTAAAAGGATTTCCAAACATTACTTGAGTGAGGTCCTTATCAATAAATTCTCCTAAGTCTTCTAACACCATGAATTCTACCAAATAAGCCAAACTTCCAACAAACACATGCAAATGAGGGACCACATCAACAACATTGTTCCCTTGATATGTTAACTCGCTTACCTTTATTTTATTGTATAAGTTTCTTGAAATTAAGTTTAAAGGTAAGAATGAATTCAAGTAAGCATCAAACCCTTCTAATCCTATTTTGCAAGAGAATTGCATGTTGAAGGGACTATCTTTCTCAATTCTACACCTAGGGTCATAAAATTGGGAGAAGTCTTCTTCCATTTCAAAATTAACTCCATCGATGACCTCCCCGTTATCAAGTGCCACACCATAGTCAAACTCCTCATTGGAATTCGAGTCATAGAAAGGACTATGTTGTTGCCAATTTATTTCATTATGCCCTAGGTGATTTCCAAAGTGATGAATGGGTGAAAGGTTTCGTGGGATTGTGTTTTCAATTTCGGGATTGGGAAGGGGTTGGGGGCGGGTAGTGAAAAGTTTTTACGGCGAAAGATACGAATCATGGTGAGTCGTGGGTTTTACGAAAAAAGTCACGAAGAAAGGGGATAGACTACGAGGAAGCTAAAAGTGGGAAAAAAGCTTACTTGATTGGAACCAAGCAAGGAAACCTAAACGAGGTGAACTCCTAACTAGCTATTCTATTCCCCGGCAGCGGCGCCAAAAACTTGATACGCGTACAACGCGCGTTAGGGATCAAAGGAACTTCCTTTTCGTCGAGCAAGTTTTTCAACACCCTAGGCAGCGAACCTAATCATTGTACTGTAGTATTAGGGTATGCCTCGGGAATTGATATCGTTCTCTAGGGGAATAGGAATGCTAGTGAGAAATTAGTACGCTAAGGTTGGGGTTGAGGAAGATTATTTTTTATCTTTTTATATTTTTTAGGAAATGGAAAGGTACGAATCTTGGGGTTTGGATTTGGGGGTTGGTATTTCTACCGATTACTCTACTTATCTAATTATCTAAAATAAGGTGAGTGTAGTCTATGTCTATTGTTGTGTGCTCTTATGATGATTAAAAATGTGTTTACTTAGATGTTATTACTCCCTAGTTATCTCCTATTTATGGTTGAATATTCACGTCCTTATTCTTAACACGTTGTGTTTCTAAGGTCGTAGGGTATGCGTTTATCCCTAACTCTTTGAAGCTACTAAAGGTTAATGACTAAGAAATCTCTAGGATTCATAAACTTAACACTAAGGTTATCTTTGGATATTTAGCCTACAATTCCACTAGTAACTATAAGCTAAGGTTCAACAAAGACTAATCAAGCTTTAATAACACAATGGATGACCTATCGCAATACTAGGTCAACAACAATTAAGATAAGAGACAACCAATCAATATTCAATACCTAGGTTTCATATATCTAAGCAAACACACAAGTAAATAGCCGGACATGGAGAACATGCAAGCATACACACAAACAATTGAAGACATGATTAAATCAATGAAGTAAAACACTTATCTTGTTGTAAAATAGGGTATGGAACCCTAAGATACTGCCCAAGACAGCCTTGGTTCAGTTTAGGTTTTTACTCCACAAAACTACCTCTCTTAAAAACTGAAAAATTCGGATTCTATGTATAGTGTTACAATATGCAACGGCGTCACTCTTTAATTGTGACGCCGTCGGGTCACCGCAATTAGGGTTTCATCTTGGCCACGTCAACTCTGTGACGGCGTCATCCTATGCTCGTGACGCCATCGGCTTCAATCTCTGACGCCGTCTGGATCCAAATCTAGGCCTTCTGAGTTGCGACGCCCTACTCTTTTAAACCTGATGCCGTCACTTGTAAATTAGCAATTTTCTCTCGGAGCTGTCTCAAGATGTGTCGCGACGGCGTCGCATTTAAGCAGTGACGCCGTGCCCTTTCAATTCCAGCAGCTGAAGTGTCTTGATGCGCGCAAAACAGTCAAGCTAAATCACACAAGCCCGCCACTTGTGAATGGCGGACCGTAACCAGCTTAAAACTGCTTAAGCACGAAATCAATGAAGATCAGAGGAGTATAGGGTCTCCCCGGGTCGTTATGTCCCAGCGAGCTATGCAATGGATCAATCAACGTATAGTGATCGTGAAGTTTGAACGAAAAGGGGTGAATGATTATGATTATAACTACAGAAATATCAAACAAACACAAAGGCTAAAATGCAATGCTAAAGGAAATTAAAAAGATAAAACCTATTAAATAAACGCTATCACTATAATTAAAATGATGTTTTTGTTTTTATGTTTTTATAAAACTGAATTAAAAATCTACGCGACGTACAAATTAAAAAGTGAAACTAAAGCAATATTGACCCTAAAAATATGAAAATGATGTTTTTACAAACCTAATGATAAAAGAAAATTCATAGAAAAAGAAAATTATTTTTAAAACTAATTATCTAATTAAAAACTATTTTTAACTATTAACTATTAATCTAAAATACAAGAAAATAGGGAATAAAGCAAGAAAAATAAAATTATGAAATGGAAAAGTCTAAAATATCAAAATAGAATTTTCAAAACTATTTTGTATTTTTCTGATTATTTTTCTATTTTCTAGGAATTTTAAACTAGTAAAAACTAATTAAATTACTAAAAATTACAAAATGAACTATGAAAAATATGGAAAATTACTTTTCTACTTTTTATATTTTTCTAAGCCTAAGAAAAATGAAAACTTATTTTTTTGAACCTTTTTTTAATTTTTTTGTATTAAATGCTATTTAAAAGTGCTTAAAAACTAATAAAAATCAAGAAAAATAGCAAAATGACTTAGAAAATTATGAAAAATTCAGGAAAACTCTAAAATATATTCAAATCTGAGAAAAATATAAAAACAGGTGCTTGTGTACAAGATTATGAAACTGATGTGGAATGATCTTAATAATAAGCACTTAAATAAGCCAAATGATTAAAACAAGCCACCAACTGTTAACAGAAGTTCTAATAAGCTAAAATTGACCAAATGCAACTAAAATCAACAAGCTACAACCACTGATATGCAAGTTGTACAGATTTGATGATTTAAGCTATTTGCTTGAAAACAGATTTTGGTGGCTACTTTAAGCCAAAGAATGAGCACTCAAATAAGCCACAAACCAAAAACCAATTTTGAAGGCCTAAACTAGACCTGGTCCAGAGCTTGCAACCATTTTGACAAACTCTGTGCAGTTCAATGCAGTGTGCACAGGGCACTTGCAACCATTTTGACAAGCCCTTTTTATCTTTATAAAAATTTCACAAAATTATGCAAAAATGCTAATAATGAAATAGACCAAGAGTAGTTTTTAAATCAACAAGTTTCACTGAATTTGACTTAAAAATGAATCCAAGAAAAATCTTCTTAGTTGGGCTCAAATCAGATATTTCACTTTTGACTTTTGAACAAGAACTCACACTTTGACCAAAATGGATTTTGAATCAAATTTTAAGACTGAGATTGATGTTATAAGGTGTAATGGACACAATGCAAGTAAAGTTGAAGACTTTTAAACACAAATCATGGATTTGCAAATCCCAAAATCACAACAGTGGACAGTAAAATGGATTAAGGTGCAAGTTTGACTATTGATGTTATGCAGACCCAAACTAAGACTTAAATTAGCTCAAAAATACTTAACAAACATGAACCAATATTAAGCAACCACTGACTAGATCATTATGACAGTTATCTCAGTAAAACCAAACACACCTTTTGCTAACTGTTATGAAGATTTAAGGAGCAAATCACTGAACCAACATGCTTTAATGATCACTCTAAGTTCAAATATCCTAAGTACAGCTAATCTAACAAGATTGAGCTTATTCTAACCACAAAGACAGAACATGCATATGAAACTATAAAATAACTTACAAGTGGTCCACAGCCACAATGGCCTGAAACAACTTCCCAAGGAACAACTACCCTACTTAAACCAACCCACTGGATCTAAATCAAACCTGTCCAACTGCATCACCCATTCTCTTTCCATTTCCATTTTAGACCCTAGTTTGACTTTCGTTGACCAGTATCCAAACTTGATTGAAACTTACACTCAAGCTTATACAAAGCTATCAGAAGCTCATATAGGCTTATTGGATCAGAAAATAAAGCTAGTTGAAGCTTTTGTTTTAGAGTTTGAAATGGAAAAATTCAACAGTAAAGCACAAATGTGAAATTGGATAAAAACTTGGAACCACTGATTATAACTTGATAATACTGCAAATTTAACTTGAGTTAAACATTTTGACAAGAAACTACAACTTTTAATTTAAACTAATACATTGACAAGAAAAACGACAATAAGAAATTTTAAGCTAAAATTCTACTACTCAACTTGCTTCCTTTCTCTGTCTTTTATATTCCAAAGTCTTCTTCTCTCACTTCTGAATCTATCCCACCAATCCTAGCCATTGGATGGCTTGAAAATAATCTCAACCGTTTAAATGGACTTTTGGCGCCAATTTGGTTTTCTGCCAATTGGGGGTTGAAATGGGGGGTGAAGAAGCATTAATTACTTCTTGGATGTTAGCTGAGGAGGAGGGGACATGGTGAGGTGAAAGGGAGGCTGGGTGGTTGTGATGGTGGACAGGCATGGGAGTAGCAGACATAGGGAGGGAAAACGGGGAAAGGGGAAGAGTTGACTGGTTTGATTGGTTTTAATAATACAAGGGGGGTTCAAATTGGTTAAAGACAGGGGTCCAAAGTGTAATGACCAGGCTAAATGGGGTATAAGGGTTTAATATTTAAGGGGCCTTTATGCAATTTCTGAAAATGAAAGGACCTAATCTGCCAATTCATCAAACTTGATCCAAGGGCTGAAAATGACACTTTCAAAAAGTATAAGGACTAGACTTGCCATTTTGCAATTTTCCAGGGGCCATTTCTGCCAAATTTTAAACTTGAAGGACCAATTTTGAAATTTTCTCAAACTTTTGACATTTTTCACCAAAGGACTAAATTTGACAACTTATGATTTTAAAAGGACCTTTGGTGATTTATCTTTTGAAATTATGTGCTCAGGGACTGTTTTTGACAACTTTTGAAACTTGGGGGACTGAAACTGCCAAATCTGCAAACTTTGCTCATTTTTCATCTGATTTTAAACATTTTGCATCTGAAACATATAAAATGCACTTTTGAGATATTTTCAGTATTTTGATGCATTTCTGAGCATTTTTAAACGTTTTGCAGTTCAGATTTGACCAAAAATGATGAGTATTTACACACTCATCATGTCTCGATTCTTGACTTTGGCTATTTTCTTCGTATATTCGCGCCTTTTCGTCCGAATAAGTGTCATTCCAGCAATTTGCCTGCAAGAGACCTAAAAAGTGAAAAGGAACGAAATTAAGTAGTAACGGATACAAAAGTCATCAATTAAGAGCTTAAATGACCCCTCAAAAGGTTACCTTTTAAATCCTTATCATTCCCAAGTGAACTCCGGTCCATGTCGGGAGTTCCAACGAACTTTGATAATTGGAATACGGCTATGCTTCAGCTGTTTAATCTCACGGTCCATGATCTCTATCGTTTCCTCAACGAAATTCAACTTCTCATCAATACGGATATCTCTTAATGGTACAACTACGTTTTCCTCCGAAAGACATTTCTTAAGATTACTAACATGAAAGACATCGTGTACAATGCTCAATTCCGATGGTAGCTCAAGACGGTAAGCTACTGGTCCGATTCTTTCCAGGATTGGAAAGGGGCCAATATATCGGGGATTGAGTTTTCCACGCTTTCAAAAACGAATCACTCCTTTCCAAGGAGAAACCTTTAACATAACACGATCTCCAACCCGAAACTCTAAGGGTTTACGTCTCTTATCGGTATAACTCTTTTGTCTATCTCGAGCGGTTTGGAACCGGTACAATCGAACTACTTCTTAGTGGTTTCTAGGACAGGTTGGGACCGAACATTGTAACTCGCTTCGGATTACGCAATTTGAGGCAGTTTTAACTCTCTTTAATGCCTCTATAAATATTGTTTGTAGGGAACACTGATCTTCTCAAGCTTTGCTCGATGCAAGCATATCCTAAGGTTTGGAGCGTTCTTTCCGCGCCTACTACTGCCTTTCAGGAGGAAATTTCGGCCATAATGCAAATTTCATGCATGATAAATTTGTTTTGAATTTCCAAAGTTATCTCCTAGCCTTTGCCGAAATCGATAACACAGAATCAAGCATATCCTCTAAGGTTTGAATGGATTCGCTCTAAACCGTCAGTCTTGGAAGATAAGCAGCTCATATCCAGGTTTGTTCTAACAATGATGTAAGGAGTCCGATGTAAAACGCTATCTCGGTCAGAAATGATCTACGGTACTACATGACGCGATACTATCTCCTTGATGTATAGCCGAGCGAGCTTGTCGAGACTATCGACCTCGCTAATGGCCAAGAAGTGAGCAGACTTAGTCAAACGATCTACGATTACCTAGATAGCGTCATTGCCGCTAGCTGTTCTCAGTAATTTGGTGATAAAGTCCATGGTGATTCGCTCCTATTACCATTCTGGGAGTTCGGGTTGAACTAAGAGTCCTGAGGGTTTATGGTGTTCAGACTTTACCTTAGAACAAGTCAAGCACCAACTGACATATTGAGCTATGTCGGATTTCATGTTAGGCCACCTGTAGACCTTATTCAAATCCTGATACATCTTATCGGCTCCGGGATGAATAGAGTATTTTGACTTATGCGACTCGTGCATAATCAACTCATGGATTCCACCATGAAATTGTATCCAGCTTCTGTCTTTGAAGCATAAGGTTTTGTCGGAACGCTTCAAGAAGCCGTTTTCATTTTCTACCATTCCATCCAGATTATCATAAGGATGGTTCTCTTCCGTCAATGCCGCAGCTTGGGCGGCTAAGATTTGAGATGGTAGAGGTGAACTAATGGTCATTCCTAGGGATCAAACGAGTAAAAGTGGAATGTTCTCTTTACGGCTGAGGGCATCTGCCACTACATTGGCCTTACCGGGATGATAACGAATCTCACAGTCATAATCACTGAGCAACTCTAACCAACGACGCTGTCTCATATTCAACTCCTTCTGACCTAAGATATGCTTCAAGCTCTTATGGTCGGTAAACACTACATACTTGGTTCCATACAGATAATGTCTCCAGATTCTAAGGGCAAACACTACAGCGCCTAACTCCAGATCATGGGTGGTGTAGTTTTTCTCATGCTTCTTAAGTTGTCGGGACGCATAAGCTATCACCTTCTCCTTTATGTGAAGCGTTTATGTGAAGCGTCACAGTACACGACAAAATCTTCGCTTCCTTCATGAAAAGCTAGGATGGGCGCACTACACAAATTCTCCTTCTTAAGTTGGAACACTTCTTCTTCCTTTTCTCCCCATTCATACTTAACGTCCTTATGCGTCAGTTTGGTCAGCGACTTAGCTATCTTGGAGAATCCCTCAATGAACCTCCTATAATAGCCAGCTAGACCTAGAAACTGGCGGACTTCTGATGGGTTCCTAGGGGCTTCCCATTCCTTAATGGCCTCAATCTTGGCTGGGTCAACATGAACTCCTCGGCTATCTATCACGTGACCTAATAATTGCATGGTCGAAATCCAAAATTCACACTTAGAGAATTTGGCATACAACTTCTCTTCTCTCAACAACTCTAAAACGAGCCTCAAATGCTCTTCATGCTCCTCTCTACTCTTGGAGTATATGAATACGTTGTCTATGAATACTATCACAAACTTATCCAGATATGGCTTACATACTCGGTTCATGAGATCCATGAAAATCGCTGGCGCGTTGGTCAAACCAAACGACATCACTAGGAATTCATAGTGCACATAACGAGTTCTAAACGCCGTCTTAGGGATATCCTCCTCTCGAACTCCAAGATGGTGATAACCAAATCGTAAGTCGATCTTGTAAAAGATACTAGCTCCTTGGAGTTGGTCAAATAGGTCGTCTATTCTAGGTAGTGGGTATCATATCTTCACCGTCAACTTGTTCAACTCCCTATAATCAATACACATCCGAAACGATCCATCCTTCTTCTTAACAAACAACACCGTGCTCCCCATTTCGGACGAACTTGGTCGAATGAATCCCTTCACAATGCTTAGACAGTTCCTCCAATTCTCTTGGAGCAAGTCGATAGGGTGCCCTGGCTATGGGTGCAGCACCGGGTATCAACTCGATTTGGAATTCCACTTGTCAGACAGGTGGAATCCCAGGAATATTTTCGGGAAACACATCTGGAAACTCTCTAAAGATGGGTACATCATTAAGGTATTATCTCTCACCTGCTTCTCCTTTCAGAAATTCGAGCCAAGAAAAGACAAACTCCTCTATCGATGTACTTCTGGGCCTTAATACAAGAGATGATGCTCAACCGAAGCACATCCACGCTTGTCCGACGCCTTGTATGCTCAGAAATTTTCCGCCATACGGTACACGCACGATCTTCTCATTGCAGATGACCTGTGCACCGTTCTTCACAACCAACCAATCCATTTCGATGATGACGTCAAAACTTCCCAAGGTAACTGGGAATAGGTGTATGTTAAACGGGTGGTCTAGGAAACTTAAGGTACAACCTCGAACTACGGTGTCCATCTTCTCCCTATTACCATTAGCTAATTCCGCATCGTAATTGAACCCTAGAGGTGTTTGGGAGATTCCTAGTAATGGCATTAAGTTGGTGGATACGAAACTCATATCGGCATCAGTATCAAACAATATGGAAGCCTAGCGATTATTGAGAAGGAATGTACCCGTAACTACGTTAGGGTCCTCTCCAGCTTCCTTCCCAATAGCATACACACGTGCTGTTCCCATGTCTCTCTGCTGATTCCTAGCACCTTGATTTCCTACAACCTCTCGCTTCACAGGGTTTAGGCCATTACTTCCCATACCTCGGTTAAAAAATCCTCCTCCATTACCGGGGTTTCCCTTCATCCATGGCTCTCGGCACTCATTCCTGTAGTGCCCTTTCTTTCCACATAAAAAACAGGTAACAGTGGCCTTCCAGTCCGCTCCTTGTGCCGTTTGAGCCGCAGCAAGTGGACGAGACCTACAGTATTTGGCCATGTGTCCTACCTTAGACCAATTCCTACACACTATTGAGCACGGTCCATGGTGGTGTCGGTTACAACGACCACAAAAGGTCTTGCTACCTTCATAACCCTTCTTCTCTCCATTTCCTATGGCAAACACCCTGGCTGTCTCTTGCCGTTTGTTTCCATTCGTTTTAAGAACTTCATTCCTCTTTCTCTTATCACTCTAATCATTATTACCCTTGTCACCTCCTTTTAATACATAAGAGTCCATCAAAAGTTAAGCAACAGTAATTGCCTCATGAAAATTAGCTGGCTTCGCAGTGATGACATCATTCATAGTAGCTAAAGGAAACTACGATTGTAAGTCGCCATGTCGGTACCCTTAACCTTATGGTTCTAGAACTCAATTTCTATCTTCTTAACTTCATTCCTAGGACAGTAAGTCTTGATAAGGAGAGCCTTAAACTAGGTCCAAGTCATGCTATAAGCTACATCACTTCCTACGGATCTGTGATAGTTGTTCCACCAGGTCAACCCTTTCCTCCTTCAAGGTAAATGTTGCATACTTAACCTTACAATCCTCTTCACACTTGCTAACGGTAAACACAGACTCAGTTTTCTCCATCCACCTTGTTAGGTGAACCACTCCCTTGGTTCCTCCGAACTCGATGGGACCACAGAATCAGAACTCTTTGAAGGTACAACCTTGAGTCCGATTAAGCAGTGGGGTTCCACCAGAGGTGTTAGAGAGATTAGACACATGCTGCGTCACAAGCTGGTCGATGTGGGCTGGGTCCAAAGGCGGAGGGTTTTGTGGAACAGGACAATTCTCAGCACGGTCGTTCACATTCGGGTTCCCTACAGTTGGGTTATCAGTATTCTGGTTCTCAATAGGTGGAGTTGTCGGGGTCCGACGACGACCTCGACGGACAGGGGCAACCACAACAGCAGGAGCGGCTTGGTTATTCCTAGGCGGGTTTCGTCTTGTTGCCATCATTCTGAAGGCAAGAATAACAATTTCATAAGTTCACAATTCACACTCTAAAAGACTAGGTTGGGCTCCAAGGATAACACTATATCATAACGAAACAACTAAAGTCCGAATCATAACTAAAGGATGCACATTCTAATAACCATAACTCATAGGTTCCAAAGTGGAATACATGAAAGGATATGGAGAAATCAAAAACGATTCTAACAATGATACTAATCAAGATAACTAGGATAGATCTACATCTCGAACTAGAGACTACTCAGTTTCAAGATGGTACAATGCCATGAATCTAACACAATCTAGCCACGACTACGAGCACTCCTAAATGATCTCCAAACACCGTCCATCACCCTCCATAGTGACAGGACCTCCAGACGCTGAGAGTCGCGATCTTTCTTAAGATTTACGACCCCTCCTCCAACTCGCCGACCTTGCACTGGAGTGCTTGGTCTGACTCCTGGGGTATCGAATACTCTGCTTGCCGGTTCCCTACCAGCTCATAGAGTTCTGACATACCCTCTCTCAAAGCCATCGACTTCTTCTCCATCTTAGTAATACCCACTCTCAAATCTTCTACACCAGTCCGTGTCACTCTATCTAGTCGATCAGACAACCAACTAAGGCTAAAATTCTGGGATATAATCCTCTCCCAAATCAGACCGTACCTACATACTCCTCGGGCTCTGAAGCAATCTCTGATTGCATATATGAACCTAGTGGGCTACCTATAAGGTGAGTAAGGTGGTGAGCCAATGTCGAAAGGCTGACCAGGTGAATCAGGTTGAGGAAAGGTAAGGGAGAGCCTGGTCCTGGAAAATGCGCAGAATGCGCAGGACTCTGCAATGGAGGAGTACCCCTTCTGGGATATCCTCATCATCCTCCTCCTACGGATCCTCATCCTCATCTACATACTCCTCCTTAATCTCATGATCCTCCTCGATCTCATGCTCCTCCTCACCCTCATCTTCAGAGTGAGAGTCCATGAGTCGGAGTCTCTGTGTGGGTGAATCCTGAGGTGGTATAGTAGGGGATCCAGGTCTCCTAAGACATGGTGATGCTGGTGGTGATGACAGAAGAGAGTGGGCAGCTAGGTGAATAGGTGATGATGGTGGTCGCACGGACATGCGGGCAGTACTACGAGTAAGTCTAGGAGTCTAGGCTCGTGCTAAGACCTGATGCAATGTGAGCAGCCTAGATGAGCTAGGGCGATCTGATGATGATGAACTAGAGTGATGGACAATCACATAGGGATAACCCTACGCAACAGTCTTGAGAGTCAATGTTGGGGAACTAGCAGCAGCAAGGACATCCTCAGACCCATCATAAGCTAGTGAAGGCATAGTCTGTGACAATGGCATAGGGCATGTATAAGTGTTTGAAAACAACTAGTTCTAATAAGCGCATCAACTCAACCAAAAACATATATCACATAATGAAAGCTTTAAAATAGAGGTACCGCATTACTCAAAATATGCCTTTAAATAAAACATATAAATTCTGTTCTATCACATAATCCACGCATCATATAATCCCAAATCAAATCAATCATATAATCAAGCTCAAAATCCCAAAATCATAACATATCAATAATCCAAATCAAATCCATAATATCTCGACAATCAAATCACATTTACCCAAAATCAACAATCGTAACTCAAAACATAACATTTCAAATAAACAATTCACAATTCATAATATCTCATAAATCAAATCGCAGTTCATACCATAATCAAATAAGAAACTTCGGCTTGGCAGGCGGGCAGGCGTCGGCCGAGGATCAATTTTCATAAAAAGTGGTTATAGTTTATGTTTTATTAAATACCTAGTTCTCTATAACCTTGGCTTTGATACCAATCTGTAACACCCCCAAATCTCGGTACAACGGAAGACTTAATCAAGTTTTCAGGGCGTTACATTGGATTGGTATCTCACACAAGTATAGCAAACAAAATAGTCATATTATCATTCAAAACCAATCCCAAATTTAAATATCCAAAACATTAATCCCAAAATGTAAATATTAAGCCCAAACATGATTTAATAAAATAGGTCCCCATAAATTATCAGAGTTTGATTGTGATCCTTGAACCATGACTCCTTGCCAAGCTTCCACAGAACACGTACATCCATCATCACTTAAATACCTGAGAAAAACATGCTAAAAGGTCAGCTAACGCTGGTGAGTTAATAGATTTAAATTCAAGTTTAAAAATAGTGGACGTGTAAGTGTTTATTTGCTATGCGAGACCTAAGATAGCTACACATCAATCACGTACCAATATCACAATCACAATATCAACAATATCATATCCGACATCATATTGGGCCCCTAGCGACACTAGCCAGCACAGTTGTAGCAAAGTCTAGAACGATTGCTAACCATGGACTAGGTCGAGGTAGAAGTCTATACTTAGCTAGGTAAGTCCTATAGCAATTAGGATTGCTACCCTAAACTAAGGCAACAGCTACCACATATCTATCTAAACAGTCAAGCACATAAGAAAATCAAAATAGTTTAAAGGTCCAAAAATAGTAGCATGATTCTCAACCTAAATTAGTAAAAAACATAGATAAAGGTGGGGCTATGAAACTCACCTCAAGCAAGCAACGCACAAATAAACACTAGCAGAAGATAACAGCTAATCACGGCTCAGCAACTATCGACTCGGCATAACCTATTAATGTAAACCAATTTTAATATATGTTTCCCAAATTAACGTTATCTACCCCAACGCATTCCTTTTCTTTGTCTCCAAAAATGTCTTGTTTCACCATTTAGTCCTAGCGTTTGGTATCATCGTGTGGGTGTATCGACTAAATATGATATCATGAATGCACTTAAATAACCATAATGCGACTCAATGCGGCACAATGAGACCTCTAAGCAATAAGCTCCATAGTCTAATAAGTTTCGGAATAAATTGTAGACCTTATCGAATTCGTCAACTCTAGAAACTCAATTAGTTATTCGTGTCGCTTATTATCCCATAAACCGGTCGTATCCTAACGAGTCATAAGGATAATTCACCCATTAATAACGTTACCCAACGTACCTAGCGGGCTCTTATTAAATTCGTCAACCTAATAAGTCCGCTATCACGTGGATCGACGCTATTAATGTTAGGTCATTTGTAACCCATGCACACAACGTAAGTAAATTAAATACTTGAAACTAGTATTAAATGCTCATAAATGACACATTTCGATAAACGTGCACTCGAAACATTAAATACTTATTTATTAGAAAAGCTTTCCATTTTAAGTAGTTAATTCCCATTTAAAATAGTAAATAACAAGACAAGTCTTGTTATCGATAGTTTTGGTACAAAATCCTTTTTATTATTTATGTTTCATAGTTTATTAACATTTTCATATATATATATATATATATATATATATATATATATATATATATATATATATATATATATATATATATATATATATATATATATACTACGTTCAATTTCAATATTAGTTTCATATCGTTATTCGTTTCGAGTCTACAAGCACGAGTCATGACTTCTCGGCTTTTAATCAATCTATAGTCCAAAATATACTAAAGTCCATGTTACAGCGTTGTCGGGGTCAACAATGACTAAAAAGTCAAAGTAACACCGACGTTGCTCAAAGTTGACAATTTATACATCAGTCCAAGTAAATAATGACAATCGCACAACTTAATCTCAAATCAACCCAAATCAATCTCGCCAACACATCAATCTACCAATTATACCCGAAACCAATGTTATGACCCTAACGGTCATGACACGGTCATGGTTAAGACCACGTGAACCAAACAAGCTCTAGAAGCTTCTCGGCTCCACGCGTCTCAACCAAACACCAACAATATAACCAACAAGCTACCACAACAACCTGACCCGGACCCTTGGTCCATGACGGTTCGTACGAGTGTTTTGTGGTTCGTACGCCTCTCCTATCCCATCCAAACACTCCCAAATGGCTTCCACAACATCCAAACACAACCAATCAACCTCCAATCATCATCCAAACATCAAGCCCATCAACTAATCTAAACCCATTTCATGAAACTAAACCTAAAATGCAAAAATACAAATAAATGATACACCACATGATACCAAATCACTAGCTACATGTTTTAAATTAATTATAAACTTGTTTTAGACCCATGTTCATGAAACCCACCCCATGTCGCCACACATACGAGATTAATATGGCTTGTACGTGGCTGCTCATGCCTCAAACATGTCGAAACCAAGTCCCATTTACCTTTTCTAAACCCGATCTACAAAGATACGAGCAAATCCTAGATTCACGAGTTGTTTTTGGACGATTTGAAGGGTTATATGGAGGCCTAGGGGCGTGTGCCCTATATGATTGGAAAGAGTATGAAAAGATATTTAAGATGGTGATGGTGGTGGTGGTGAGTTGTGACTCGCGGCGGTGTGGTCGGATTTGGCTGGAATATGGCCGGATCTTAAAAGTGGTGGCTAGGGTTTTAGTTAGGGTTAGGGTTTGTAGAGAGAGAAAGTAGTGAGAGAGAAGGGTGTATGTGTGTTTTAGAGAGAGAAGTAAAAAAGAGTTATGAGGTAAGGAGGGGTTATTTATAGTTGGGAAAGAGGGACTTAAAAATAAATAAAAAGGGGAGGAGTGGCCGCCGGCCTAGGGGAAAGAGGAGGGGCCGAAGCCGTAATTTTTCGTAAACTATCCTGTTTACCCATTCCCGAGCTCATATATTGTCCTACGAGTGTCCCACGACGTTCCTTCGACTTTCTATTATGTTTATTTTTGTTTTTTCATGAGTTTTGACTATTTATTTGTCAAGTTTCGAGTTACGGTTTAAAAGTTACATCATTTCTTGTTTTAGGCTTTTATTGTGCCGAATCGAATAGTGCCTATCAAAAAGAGTTAAAACTCACACGATTACTCATCTAATAATAAAATAAATCATAAAAGCCGATAAACGATATCAAATCAAGTCATGGTCGAGAAAATAGTTAAAAAGGCAAAAGCTCGGTTTAGTTTAACGTAATGCGGTTACCGAAAATAGACTCCCTAATTGCCAGTTGTCACATAAAATACTGAGACTGATGAGGAAACACGTGCCTTATTTGAATCATTGATTAATAACTGTGGCATTGAAATTGAGAAAGTGAAAAAGGTTAATCGGGATGTTAAGGCCGCAAATGATAAATTGACCGCTGAGCTTGAGAGGTACAAGGAACATGCAAAAGCTTTTGAATTTCACAAAAACAAAGTGTCAGAATTAGAAATTGGTTATTGAAATTCCGTTTTAAGAGAAAAACAACTGAAAATCAAGTATAACACACTTGATGTTAATTTGAGCTTAAAAATAAAATCTTTAAACGAGGAAATTTCTGATCTTAAAAACCAACTTTCTAAATAAAAAGCAACTTATTCTGATCTTGAAAAAGAGAAGAAACAGTTGATTGCTGATTTTTCAAAACAAGAAGATTCTCTTCTTGATGAAATTCTTGATAAAAATAAAAAAATTGGAGAATTTGCTTGTTACAACGAGTCATTCGGCTAAAACAACTAATATGCTAATTAATCAAACAAATATGTATTATCATAAAACACAAAAAATGGCTCTTGGTAACAAACCTCCTTGTGCAGTCAAGAAAGCTCAGAAAGAACAGAATGTTTTGAATAATGGAAAAGCTTTGCATGAACCCATAATTGTTCATGATTCTCTTGAAACGTTAGAACTAACTGATGAGAGTAGATCAAAAATGAAACAAAAGAACCCAGATCTAAAACCAATTGATTACAACAAACTTAACAAAATTTCTGAAATTACTTTTGTTCCTAAAAAGAAAAGTCAAAGTTTTCCATCACACCCAGTGTTTCAAACAAAGAGTCAAAACCAGTTTCAAAACCCGTAGTTGTCTCAAAATCATTTTCGAACATGGAACAAATATATTCAAACAATCCTTTTTACAGAAGTGATGCTAGAAGCATTTTAGATGATATTAAAACTAGAATTGGGATACTTCAAGGGATTGTTAAATCTAAAATCAACATCAGTACTAACAACTGGTTTTCTAGTTTTGATGATGAAATAACAAAGGTTTTTGAAACTCAAATTGCCACTCCGCTAAATAACATCAGTGCGAGAGTAATTCATTTTGAGCAAGCATTTTTAAAAGAAACATGTGACTTTATCAAGGACCATAAATCCCTGGTAAAGAAAGCTAATGAATGTTTTGAACACATCAAAGTTTTGGAAAATTTGAATGATTCTCTCTTCGAAGATGTTATAACTACTGATATCATGTCCATTGTTTTACAAACATATTGTGTTGTAGACCATGAAAGACTCCAGTCTGAGACCTCCGCAATTGTTTCAAAATATGAAAAAACTCTTGAAAAAGAAAATGTGTCATATTTTAAACAACTTGATCGAAAATCAAAGGAATGCTAGTATGACAAATTGTCGTATGAGCATACCTACAAGGACATGAAAGACCAAAATGATGTTTTGAGAGCTCAGCTGGAATGTCAAAAAGGAAAGGCTGTGGATACTAAGATTGCAAAACCATTGACTGGGGAGAAAGCAAATATTCCCAAACCGGTTTTTTAAACCAAAATTGTCTATTTCTCAGCCTCCTCCAAAAGTCAATGAGAAAAATTATTTGTCAAAACCAGTCACTCCACCTGCCTTGCCTAAGCAAAAAGAAAAGATTATTGAAAATGAAAAAGCGGTTATCGAGAAACCAAAAGTTTTAGCACCTGGCCTTTTTAAGATAAGTACCACTAATGCGTCTGCCTCCACATCTAAACTATATGGAACAAATGACATAAGTTTAAACAAGCACTCTAAAGAGACTACGAAAGCTGAAACCACTTCTCTTGAAAAAAATAAGAATCCTAATGCGTGTGCCTTACCTTCTACAAGTCTAGAAAGCACCTCCAGGAGCAGCAGACTAAAGCCTAGGAGCAATACAAGGAACCATAGAGTATCGCCTGCCTCTAAGAGTAGTAGCTTGAATAATGAGAAGAAAGTAGAAGAACACCCTAGGAATTTACCGCTTTATAATAAGAAAGACATTTCATCTGAATGTAATAAACCTATGAAACTTGCTATGTTTAATGAATGTGTTCAATCTGTTTGTGTAACTTGAAAAAAATATTTAACTAATGTTCATGATGATTGTGTTTCTAAGAATGAGAATGTTAAGCCTGTTCACAAGAACGTTCCAAAAAGAACTTATGCTAAACCAATAGGAAGTCTAGTTCCAAGATTTAGGTCTTACACTACTGATAAGAAGCATAATGTTTACTTTAGGGATGATATTTGGAAACCAACGGGTATAATTTTCACACTCTAGAATGGTAGAATGAGTGCTAAACCAGTATACCTAGTAGAAAACTTCTATGAGTATGATTAGGATTTTACCTCTAACCCAAAGGAACCAAAATCAAAATGGTTTCGAAAAACATCTTCTTCTGTATTTGGTAGGTTATCGAAATATGTCTTTGGATCGTCGACTCGGTTTGCTCCAAGCACATGACCGGGAATCTGAAGCTGCTATCAATTTCGTCTAGAAATTCATGAGAACCGTATGCTTTGGAAATGATCATGTAGCAGTTATCATGGGTTATGGAGATCTTCCATTTGGAAATTATTTGATCACTCGGGTTTACTATGTCGAAGGGTTGGGACACAATTTGTTTTTGATAACGCTACACGCGTCGTTCGGGGTTAAAGGAACTTCATTTTCTTCGAGCAAGTTTTATAACACCCTAGGAAGCGAACCTAATCATTGTAGTGTAGTATTAGGGTAAGCCACAGGTATTGATATCGTTCTCTAGGGGAATAGGAATGCTAGTGAGAAGTTACTACACTAAGGTTGGGGTTGAGGAAGATTATTTTTGTGCTTTTTATGTTTTTTAGGAAATGGAAAGGTATGAATCTCGGGGTTTGGATTTGGGGGTTGGTATTTCTACCGATTAGTCTACTTATCTAATTTTCTAATCTAATGGTGTATGTAGTCTATGTCTAATTATTGTGTGCTCGTATGATGGTTTAAAGATGTGTTTACTTAGGTTTTCTTACTCCTTAATTATCTCTTATTGATGGTTGAATTGTCACGTCCTTATTCCTAATCGCGTTGTGTGTCTAAAGTCGCAGGGTATGCGTTTGTCCCTAACTCTTTGAAACTACCAAAGGGACTCGTCTATAAAATCTCTAGGAATTATAGACTCTAACTCTAAGGTACTCTTTGGATGGTTTAGCCTACAACTACTCTAGGCGTTATAGTCTAAGGTTCACAAAGATTAATCAAGCATTAACTACACAACGAATGACCTATCGCATTACTAGATCATTAACAATTAAGATAAGAGACAACCAATCAATATTCAATAATTAAGTTTCATATTCCCTAAGCAAAAACACAAATAAATTAGCCGGACATGGAGAACATGCAAGAATACACACAAATAATTGAAGACATTATTGAATTAATGAAGTAAAACACTTATCTTGGTGTAAGATGGGGTTTGGAACCCTAAAATACTGTACAAGACAGCCTTGGTTCGGTTTAGGTTTTTACTCCAAAAGACTACACACTAATATTGAAAAATTCAGATTCTATATATAAGATTACAATCGCGACGACGTCACCTTATGAATTGTGACGCCGTCGGGTAGCCGTGAGCAGGGTTTCGTCTTGGCCACGTTAGTCTTGCGACGGCGTCACCTTATGATTGTGATGCCGTCCCCTTCAGTCTCTGACACCGTCTGGATCAAATCTAGGCCGTCTGAGTTGCGACGACCTACTCTTTTAAAGCCTGACACCGTCACTTGAAAATAAGCAATTTGGCTACTGCCCCGTCACAAATGTTATGTGACGGCGTCACAGATAACACTTGACTTCGTCACTTGTAGAACCTGACGCCGTCCCCTTGTATTTCAGCAGTCTGAGTGGCTCGATTCTTGACTTTGGCCATTTTCTTCGTATATCCGCGCCTTTTTGTCCAAATAAGTGCCATTCCAGCAATTTGCCTTCGAGAGACCTAAAAAGTGAAAAAGGAACGATATTAAGTAATAACAGATACAAAAGTGATCAAATAAGGTCTTAAACGACCCTCAAAAAGGTATATTTTAAAAGCTTATCAAATATCCCTACACTTGGTATTTGCTTGTCCTCAAGCAAATGTGCTTTTAGCCAATTAATTTATAAGTTAGGGGTCATGAAGCATTGGTTTAAAACAATCCACAATACATATAAGCCCCGCAAAAGTCATAACAAGCACGGAAATTACATACTAGTACCTCACATAGGGTGTTTGGATACTCACATCTCTCGGGTGTATATGAAATATATCAAAGTGGAAATGGAAGATAAACACTCATTAACCGGTCCTAGTACATAGATTACCATAGGCTTGAGACTAGATCAAACCTCCATCGCTTTGGCGTAAGCACCTAGGAAAGACTATCAAAGACGTCTTTAAAGGGTTGTAATGTTAGGCTTACGGTAGGGAAACAAAGGGTTTGGTGGGATAGGCTATTTAGTGGTGGCAAGTCAAAAATCTCTATGTTACAAGCATACGAAGAATGGCGTTGCTAAGCCAAGACTCGACACTCTAAACTCTAGATAACTGAAACACACAAACATAAATTTAAAAGATAGATGTAGGATGGTAGCCCATATGTTTTTTTTTTCAACACTCTATTTTTTTCTTTTTCTCTTTTTCTATTTCTTTTTTCTTTTCTTTTCATACACTTTTACTCTACCATCCTCTACGGTAACATCAAAATGATAGGGATTTATAGGCACATCCCTACACTTGAGTTTTTATTACTCTAACAGTAATTTGAACCGAATTGAAAAGATCAAAACAGTTGGAGTACATTATTAAGCAAACAAAGGGAATTTGAATTTAACGTTCCCTTCCCGTCATTTTATAAACTTTAACTTTTCCCGTGAGTCCCAATCGTCCCAAAACTGTGTACAAAGGATATGACTCGACTTAGAAACTCATGCAAGTAACTAGATAATTGAACTAAGGGTTTAGGGTGATAACAATAATGCACTAAAAGTGAGTGCATACAAGGTAGGCTAAGGAGATTTGGGTGTACATTTGGGTGTACATTTGGGGGTGGGGTGTAAACAATGCTCTTCATTGATATTCCGGAAAACCGAAGAATCAAGAGAACCGCGAAAAGGATAGGCTCAGAGGGGTTAACTAGGGGTATCGTGTACTAAAAGTGAGTACAACGCAAAGGTGTGGGGGAATTACTCAACCGAGGTGGAAGAAGTAATTATATTACAGGTATCAAACAATGGTTATCCTAATGCCTCTTATCATTTAGTTATTCCTAACTACACAAGTGTAGTCTTACTAGCGATCTTGGGATGCATCAGAAAACAAGTTCTAGAATCTAATATACTACCGGTTCACACTCTAAGCATTAAATATGAATGCTTTAATTCCTACTAATCTAAGGGTGATCCTCACATTTTGGGTGGAATTTAAGTGGTAAAGGGTTTTTGTGCTAGTCATGCAACTTCCTATCCGTGAGACGCTTTATTAAGACTAATGGCACACTCCTATATGTCATGAAAAATAAAAAATTTATTGCCAAAATTCCCGTAACCGACATTTTCTCATGGTTTATTACACAAATGCAATTGGAAAAAGCAAATAATCAAGGATAAGCATAGTTTCAAAATTCCCGTTTTATTTTCCCTCCCTACACTTAAACTGAACATTGTCCCCAATGTTCCCCAAAAGTATCAAAGTTATGATAATGGAAGGTAATTAAAAATGAAAGAAACTAATACTCCCCTGATTAGCTCGGTAGGATCCGTGTAAAGTGGTAGTTAAATCCTTTCCAAGAAGAATGTATGCATGAAAAGCTCCTTCCAATCTTATGTATCTTCTTCTTAGTAAATTAAACCTGCACACTTGAAGAAAACAAACAAAACCTTCGCGTAAAATTGGCGGTAATAATATATATAAGACTCTACTAAACTAGGATATAATGCTTGTGGAATGGATGTTTACAGAATTCTTGTAAAATTAAGACCTGGAAAATTCCAAAAATTTATAAGTAGCTCAGAAAACGAGAAAAAAGTAATCTGTTGTTTTTACATCCTGACGCCGTCAGGTTATCCTGACAAAAACTGGTCTGCGATTTTCTGGAAAGTTTACATCTTTAGAATTTGGAAAAATTTCTGCAAAACATCCATTATGACTCGATACAAGCATTTGACTCGAACAAACACACATATATATCTTTTAATTAATTGCAATTTTCATGTTTACGTTTCTTTTGAAAACGTGTGTAATCCTCCCTACACTTATCCTTTATGTAAAATACCTTTATATGCAATTAAGACGAGGTTAAAAACAAAATAAAGCATTTTTACAAATTTAAACATGAGAATAAGCAATCAATAAAAGATATATGTCACTAACAAGCAAACAATTAATCATGGGTTGCCTCCCACGAAGCACTTTTCTTTATTTATGAGTCTTGTAGCTAGACTTGTAGTCGTGCTTCTACGTTGTCCCGTGCACGCTTACGTGCTCATACTTAAGCCACTCCAATGTTCTCTTATTCTTTTTGTAATCATCTCCTAACTCTAGGCATTTTTTGTAATACCTCTTGGTTTTCTCATATGGGTACCTAAGTCCACTTTGCTTATCCCTTTCACTAAGCAATGGGATAGGGGTCATTCTATTACATGCCTCAATATCTTTATGTTTAAACCTAGGATGAGCACGTGGCATTTGGTAGATAAAGTCTTCAACTTCATCAGAGAATGTAATTAGACCATCAATCATCCGTTCATTCAACCTAGTCATTCTTTTGAAAGGTTTTCCAAAAACTACTTGAGTGAGGTCCTTATCAATAAATTCTTCTAAGTCTTCTAAAACCATGAACTCTACCAAATAAGCAAAACTTCCAACAAACACGTGCAAATGAGTGACTGCTTCAACAACATTGTTCCCTTGATAAGTTAACTCATTGATCTTGATTTTATTGTATAGGTCCCTTGAGATTAAGTTCAAAGGCAAGAATGAATTTAAGTAAGCATCGAACCCTTCTAATCCTATTTTGCATGGGAATTGCATGTTAAAGGGACCATCTTTCTCAATTCTACATCTTGGGTCAAAACATTGGGAGGGGTCTTTCTCTATTTCAAAACTAACATCATCGACGACCTCCCCGTTGTCAAGTGCTTCACCATAATCAAATTCCTCATCGGAATCTGAGTCATAGAAAGGACTTTGTTGTTGCCAATCTATCTCATTATGCTCTAGGTGATTTCGAAAATGGTGAATGGGTGAGGGGTTTTGTGGGATCGCGTTCTCAATTTCAGGATTGGGAATGGGTAGTGTGAAGAATCTTCGGCGGAAGACACGTATCATGGTGAGTGATGGATTTTACGAACAAAGGTCACGAATAATAGGGATAGACTACGAGAAAGCTAAAAATGAGAAAAATTTACTTGATAGGAATCAAGCAAAGAAACCTAAATGAGGTAGACTACTAACTAGCTATTCTATTCCCCGGCAGCGGCGCCAAAAACTTGATAACGCTACACGCGTCGTTCGGGGTCAAAGGAACTTCCTTTCCTTCGAGCAAGTTTTATAACACCCTAGGCAGTGAACCTAATCGTTTTAGTGTAGTATTAGGGTAAGCCACGGGTATTGATATCATTCTCTAGGGGAATAGGAATGCTAGTGAGAAGTTACTACGCTAAGGTTGGGGTTGAGGAAGATTATTTTTGTGCTTTTTATGTTTT
Organism: Chrysanthemum makinoi; assembly: GCA_910596185.1. Lineage (NCBI taxonomy): Eukaryota > Viridiplantae > Streptophyta > Magnoliopsida > Asterales > Asteraceae > Chrysanthemum > Chrysanthemum makinoi. The sequence goes on from OU343216.1 coordinate 152,165,171, forward strand.
TTAGGAAATGGAAAGGTACGAATCTCGAGGTTTGGATTTGGGGGTTGGTATTTCTACCGATTACTCTACTTATCTAATTATCTAATCTAATGGTGTATGTAGTCTATGTCTAGTTATTGTGGTCTAAAGATGTGTTTACTTAGGTTTTCTTACTCCTTAATTATCTCCTATTGATGGTTGAATTTTCACGTCCTTATTCCTAATCGCGTTGTGTGTCTAAAGTCGTAGGGTATGCGTTTGTCCCGAACTCTTTGAAACTACCAAAGGGTCTCGTCTACAAAATCTCTAAGAATTATAGACTCTAACTTTAAAGTACTCATTGGATGGTTTAGCCTACAACTACTCTAGGCGTTATAGTCTAAGGTTCACAAAGATTAATCAAGCATTAACTACACAACGAATGACCTATCGCATTACTAGATCATTAACAATTAAGATAAGAGACAACCAATCAATATTCAATAATTAAGTTTCATATTCCCTAAGCAAACACACAAATAATTAGCCGGACATGGAGAACATGCAAGCATACACACAAATAATTGAAGACATAATTGAATTAATGAAGTAAAACACTTATCTTGGTGTAAGATAGGGTTTGGAACCCTAAAATACTGTACAAGACAACATTGGTTCGGTTTAGGTTTTTACTCCAAAAGACTACACACTAATACTGAAAAATTCGGATTCTATATATAAGATTACAATCGCGACGGCGTCACCTTATGAATTGTGACGCCGTCGGTTAGCCATCATTAGGGTTTCGTCTTGGCCACGTTAGTCTTGCGACGGTGTCACCTTATGATTGTGATGCCGTCCCCTTCAGTCTTTGACGCCGATGGATCAAATCTAGGCCCGTCTGAGTTGCGACGACCTAATCTTTTAAAGCATGTCCGTCACAAAGTTATGCGATGCGGTCACGGATAACACGACGCCACACTTGTAGAACCCTTTGGCCGTCCCCTTGTATTTCTGCAGTCTGAGTGGCTCGATTCTTGACTTTGGCCATTTTCTTCGTATATCCGCGCCTTTTCGTCCAAATAAGTATCATTCCAGAAATTTGCCTTCGAGAGACCTAAAAAGTGAATAGGAACGATATTAAGTAATAACGGATACAAAAGTGATCAAATAAGGGCTTAAACGACCCCTCAAAAAGGTACATTTTAAAACCTTGTCAGTTTTCAGTCGGACAGTTCTGTGATGCAGATTTAGAGGTTCCATTTTGGAGAAATGCATGCTTCGTTTGAAACTTGGATGGCATTGATCTATTAACTGGGAATCGTGACACACACTTGTATACTATCAACATTAACCAAATGGCATCTTCATCACCAATATGTCTTATGACACGAGCATCTGGAACAAAGTCCTGGTTATGGCATAGAAGATTATACCATCTCAATTTTGACACTATCAACAAACTTGCCAAAGACAACATCATTAACGGACTTTCCAAGTTCAAATACACCAAGGATCACTTATGTCCATCATGCGAACAAGGAAAAAGCAAAAAAGCATCATATAAACCCAAATACGTACCTTGTTCAGACGCAAAGCTGCATATGTTGCACATAGACTTATGTGGCCCAATGAGAGTTGAAAGCATAAATGGGTAAAAGTAAATTCTTGGTATCGTCGATGACTATTCAAGATATACATGGGTTAAATTTTTGAGATCAAAAGGCGAAGCACCAGGCATCATCATCACCTTTCTGAAGCATATTCAAGTACTTCTTCAAGCTCCAGTAAGGGTAGTAAGAACAGACAACGACACATAATTTACAAATCAGGAGTTAAGAACTTATTTTGAAGATGTTAGAATCACACATCAGACATCAGTTCTTAGAATTCCACAGCAGAATTGGGTAGTTGAAAGAAGAAATCGAACTCTTGTGGAAGCTGCTCGCTCAATGCTAATCTATTCTAGTGCACCGTTATTTTTATAGGCAGATGTTGTTGCCACTGCTTGTTTCACTCAGAACCGATCCCTAATCCATCCAAGATTCAATAAAACCCCGTATGAAATTGTGAACAATAGAAAACATGATATCTCTTAGCTTCATGTGTTTGGTGCTTTGTGCTATCCAACGAACGACAGAAAAGATCTAGGAAAACTGAAAGCTAAAGGTGATATTGGAATCTTCATTGGATACTCAGATAACTCGAGGGCATTCAGGGTGTATAACAAAAGAACTAGAAAGATAATGGTGACGATGAATGTGAATTTTGACGAACTTTCATAGATGGCTTCTGAGAGACTTGCTCTAGAACCCGCTTAACCCGATGGCTTCTAATCAAAACAGAATAGGACCCACACTTAACCCACAGACTTCTGAACACATCAGTTCAGGACTCATACAACAAAGAGCTCCATCAACTTTTTCTGACAAACCTTCAGAACAAGAATGGGAGAATTTCTTTGAGTTAATGTTCGATGAATTGTATGGTGGAACTTCGACAAATGCATCAAACCATCATTCCGCTGCATCCGCTCAAAATCATCTACCACCACTACCAACAGAAGATGCGTCTACTACAGTCGAAACCAATGCTCCAACTCTATCAACATCATCTAGATCTACTCCAGTTCGTGCAACCGTTCTACCAATAGTTGATGAAGACGTATCATTTCAAGAAGAACCTAAACAAAACCAAATTGATGCACCGTAGATGAAAGACGTATTCGAAAACCCGTTTGCTATGGAATCAGCTAGGTCATCTTTAAACTTACGATAACCATCTAACTCACATACGTTAAACCAACGGTATCCTTCTACTCTGAAGTTGACAAAAGACCATCCAATTGAACAAGTTATTGGTGAACCTTCAAGGCCAATTCAGACGAGACTCCAACTTGCCACAGATTGCGACTTGTGCATTTACCTTTGATCAATTAGAAATAAAGAACTATTGGGAATTCTGCTAAGTTAGAATTATGCTGATGTTTCTGCCGAAGGATTCTGCTGAAGTTCAATGTTTATGCTGAAGAACATAATCTGCTGAAGTAGTATAGTACGTAGTTTGTTTCTGCGGAGATAGTTATTCCGCGTATTCTATAGTTAGTTAGGATATGCATGAGCTTTATTAGGAAGTGATTATGTATATCTTATTTAGTTTTATGTTTATACGTTTCTTAGAAAACAAGTTAGGGTTCCCTGTGTATAAAAGGAACACAATAGTATGAATAATATACGAGTTGAAAAACATAGATTTAGTATCAATATAAATATCCATAGAGGATCAACGAGTTCTTAGTTATTCGTGCTTGTACTTGTGTTTGATTTCCGCTAAAGAATACAAGTAGTAGAGATTTTCTCTTAGGTTGTTTGTGATTACATAAGCAATACTAACGATCTAAGAGTGCTCAAGATCTATCAAGGTCTAACGTTTTAACAAGTGGTATCAGAGCCTCGTGAGAGTCTCTACGATACTAAGAACAGTCTTTTCTTAACACCTATACAACCAACACAACATACACCATGCCTGGATCAGCAAATGATATCGAAGTCACCAACAACCAAAACACCACCCGTCTGCAACAACTAAGTCTGTCGAATAGCAATGCTAAATTTCCATACCTCAAGAAGGAGGAGTACGATTTATGGGCAATGAAGATGAAGAACTGGATCTCCAACATTGATTGGAATCTATGGGAGATTGTAAGGAAGGGGAACAGTTTGAAGAGAACTACCACAGATCTTGATGGTAATCTTATTTATGTTCCTCCCAAATCTGCTGAAGAGTTACTAGCAGTTCAGAGAGAAACCAAAGTTAAATCGATTCTTCTTCAAGCTATTCCTGAGGATCACTTGAGTGATTTTCACTTCATGAATGATTCTAAGGATATATGGTTGGCCATCAAGGCCAAGTTTGGAGGGAATGAGGAGTCTAGGAGAATGAGAAAATCGATGCTGAGACAACAGTTTGAAGACTTTCAAATCTCTGAAGAGGAAGGAATTCACAAGGGCTATGACAAGTTTCATAAGATTTTAAGTCAGTTGAATCAGCTTAAGGCAAAGCCAGATAATGATGATTGCAATTCTAAGTTTTTGCGATCTTTACCTCAATCCTGGTTACAAGTAAGCATTGCCTTAAAAACTAAAGGTGGGCTTGATATGATTACATTTGATGAGCTGTACAACAAACTTAAAGCTCTTGAGCATAATGTCAGAAGTCCCTTCCGTTCATCAACCACTACTAGTCACACAGCATTTGTTGGGGCCTCCACCCCAAAGATGATCAATGCTCCAAGTCCAACTACCACTCCATCAAGTTCTCAATCTAAAACTGGTGGTATAATGGAAGATGTTCTTGGATCCTTCTTTGCTGATTATGACCCTCAACAGCAACTGGCATATGAGGATTTCGAACAGGTGGATCCACTGGATATATAGGAGGAGATGAAGTTGAAGTGGCAAGTGGCCATGCTCTCTATGGACATCAAGAGATTTGAGCGTAAGGCTGGGAGGAAGTTTGGTTTCCAGGGACGAGATCCAGCAAGGTTTGACAAAAAGAAGGTCAAGTGCTTTACATGTCATCAGATGGGACACTTCTCTAGAGAATGCAAGGACAGGAAAACTGGTGATGAAGTGAGATACTCTTCATATCAGCAGAATCAGAGGGATGCTGGAACTTCAAAGACTGGATCCTCAGTTGCTATGGTCACTTTAGACACTAATGTCGACTGGAAGCAACATGAGCAGGAGAATGATGAAAGCTCAGGTGCTGATAATATTGGGTTGCTACCAAGTTGTACATCAGAAGATAGGCATGATCAGATTGCCTTGATGGGCATCTCTCAGGTACAAAATTGTTTGTTTGGTTGTACTGAACGTTATAATGTACTTAAGGAAGCATATGATATTTTGAAACCTAAATATAATGAATGCTATGTTGAAGTTGAAGCTTATAAACAGGCATTAAAAACATTAGAAAGACAAAAGGTTTGGTTTCAGAAGAATCAAATAGCTTATGATGAGAAGATTAGGGTGCTAGAAAGTGATCTAGAATGTACTAAAAATGACTTAAAAAGGACTGAGAAATTGAAAGCTGATGTGGTTTCTGAAAACAATGTGTTGAAAGAAAAATTAGATGCCGAAATCGCTAGACATAACAATTGGCAAAAAGATGGTCTAAATCTAGCTAAAGAGCTCTATGCTAGTCAATCTCCTAATACTTCAATAGGTTTAGGCTTTAAGAAATATATAGGATTAGAAGCTAGAGATGACACACGTAAATCAACACCAGCAGGATTAGCTAACTTTGTAAAAGAAGGTGATTTACACGCTGTACGTGGATTTATTAGAGGAATACCTATGCCTGTTGACCTTTCCATTACTGTTGACTTTGATGGATCACATCATCTTTATGGCAAAAAGTCAAAAGACTTGCCAGACCCTGATTCTTCATGTACTGATTTTGTCTCTTGCTCTGACAGTGACAAATCTTCTGATCAAGCGTCTACTTCTTATGCCAGCTGTAATTCAACTGATAAGTCAGACCTACCCAAGACCTCACCCAAGCCTGCACCCAAGACTCCCTACAAGCCTTTTAGAGTTACTGCTAAAGAATCATCTTCCAGGCCAGTTTCCTCTAAAGACTTGTCTTTTAAGTCTTTGCATAATAATTCTGTTAAAAACAATTCTTTTCATGGTTTTTGTTTAAATACTTCTGCTTGTAATAGAACATCTTTTGGTTTGAATAAATCTTCTAAACAGAAGACATGTTTTGTGTGTGGTAGTAAATCTCATTTAATTAAGGATTGTGATTTTCATGAACAAAGAATGGGTGTAGGTGCTGGAAAATCTAGACCAAGGTGGACTAATGTTAATGCAATACCACCTTATGTTCCACAAGCAACCTATGCATCTCCTCCTTTTCCTTGGAGAAGCTCAGTTGCTAGACCATATGTGCAACCAACAAGTTCATATTTTAATAATGGTTATTGGCCTAGATATGTTGACTCAATGAATGCTGGGAAAGGTTATAGGGATAATGCTGTGAAGCCCTCAGCAGGTTGCTCTTTGACTCAAAAGGGACCCAAATATCAATGGCAACCCAAGAACAATAGTGGATCTCATAAATCTGCATGGTCTAAATCTTATGATCCACAAGGCAGGTTCAAGTCAGCAATGACTTGAGCCTCCATAGTGTACTAATATTTTGTATATTTTTGTTGTTGTTGTAGGATCATCCTCTTAAGCATAAGGAAGTTGGCATTGTTGATAGTGGTTGCTCAAGAAGCATGTCAGGAAATAGAGATATGATGCATAACTTTGTACCCATTGAAGGAGGAGGAAATGTGACTTTTGGTGGAAGTGATGGTAGAATCACTTGGAAAGGCACCATCAAAACACCTCAACTGGACTTTGAGAATGTGTACTATGTAAACGAACTACAACACTTCAATTTGTTCTCAGTCTCACAAATCTGTGACACCAAGAACAAAGTATTATTCTCTGAGGATGAATGTCTTGTGCTATCTAAAGGCTTCAAACTCCCAGAAGATACATCAATTCTGCTGAGAGTTCCTCGTACTCACAATCTTTACACATTCAACTTAAATGATGTTCAACCAGAAGGTGACCTAACTTGTTTGGTGGCTAATGCATCCCTGGATGAGTCTACAAAATGGCATAGAAGGATGGCTCATGTAAACTTCAAGACCATAAACAAGCTTTCTAAACTGGTTCTTATTGAAGGACTTCCTTCAAAGGTTTTCACCAATGAACATAATTGTGTTGTCTGCAACAAAGGAAAGCAACATAGAGCCTCTTACAAAGCTATTACTGCTGTGAGTGTTATCTCATAACCTCTTCAGTTACTGCATATGGATCCTTTTGGTCCAACTCAAGTCCACAGTATTGATCACAAGTACTTTTGTTTGGTAATCACTGATGGATTCAACAAGTTTTGTTGGGTGTTCTTTCTGAGAACAAAAGATGAAACATCTCTAGTATTAAGAGAGTTTATTACCCTTGTTGAAAATCATTTGAACAAAAAGGTTAAAGGAATCCGGTGTGATAATGGGACAAAGTTCAAGAATGCTGTATTGATAGAACTATGTGCGTCCAAAGGGATAAAAAGGGACTATAGCAATCCAAGAACCCCACAACAAAATGGGGTGGCTGAACATAAGAATAGGACCCTAATAGAGGCAGCAAGATCCATGCTTGCAGACTCTAAGTTACGCACAATGTTTTGGACTGAAGCAGTTGGCACAGCTTGTTATGTTCTGAACTAGCGATTGTATCTATCACTAGACCTCCTTTCAAGACACCTTATGAACTTCTCTATGGGAAAGTTCCTGCTATTCATTACCTCTAACCTTTTGGATGTCAAGTGACTATTTTGAATACTAGTGATCCATTGGGTAAATTTGATGAGAAGGATGATGAGGGATATATTGTGGGTTATTCGGCTCATAGTAAGGCGTATAGGGTATACAATTTGAATGCTAAGAAGATTGATGAGACTTTGAACCTGAGATTTATTGAAGACAAGCCTAATGTTCAAGGACAAGGTCATGTTTGGTCATTTGACCTTGATTACTTAAACCGATTATTTGGGTTATTCTAGACATATGGCTAACCAACATGCAGGTACACAAGTGTCTCCCACTGACAGTGCTGCTACTGTAAGATATAACTTTTCACATACATATCATAACATTAACACAAGGTAGCATATAGATGGAATTCAAGAGAGAGAAAGTTAGAGGTTTAGGGAACTTAGTGAGAGAAAGTGAAAGATATTATTATGAGCTCCAACTCTCTACCTTGGGAGGTAGAGAGTATTTATAGTCTTACATAAAACGCCACACATCGGGCTGTGGATCAGGCATACAGTGGGTAAAGACCCGTCCGTCCTCCACGGTGTTACTTAACTAAATACTACTTAACTTAATATTACTATGACTACGAGCTTTCTAACGATTACATATACTTGAGGTGACCGACTCTTTAATACATGGAATTTCTAATTCCTAACAATCTCCCCCTAAGGGAGGTCACCTCAATCATGCACTAAAATTACATTGAATACAAACAGATATGACATTAACAATTGTTCTTGCATTCTTGATGTAGTCCTTTGTTCCTAAGCTCGTAGTCATTGATTCTTCACATTGCATGTTTGGTTACTTCAAGTGGAGGTCTTTCGATCCACGTGATAATAATTTGAGCCCGCTTTGGAGATCATCAGCTAATAGAAAATCTCTGATACATCCATTGTGGTGTTGGTATTATGTGATGTTGTGACATTCGGACCGACATGCTCACATTCGGGATCATGATATATTCTCATCAGAGTAGCGGAAGCATTCGTTGATTCATGATATTGGCGCAGCCAGTAGCAGAAGCATGGCGTGAAAATATCAGAGTCATTGATGCACTAATCATGATTTCTTTTGAGATGAATGTGTTAGGTGAGCATGCGGCTATGGATTGACCGCTTCATTTCGATCAGGTACAAACGCGGGGGTGTACCGCATAAGACAGTTAGCATTAAAGCGCACGAAAGTGTCTTTGATCACTTTCGATGAATTGAGGTACACGCCCCACGGTTCCCCGTTGATCAGTACAAGTACTGCCTGTGATCAGGTATAATTCCGAGGAATTTCCTTGACAGGGTTTCGCAGGTGCTCTAGCCGTTCTCAAACCGGAACGTCTCAAAGAAGACAACACGGAGTGAGTGAACCAGCGAATTTTCGTCCACGGATTGATGAAAAGAGATTTGAAAAACAATCGTGTATTGCTCAATAGAAATTGTTTTGCAATATAACGAAGGTTTTAATGAAAATCAATTATCAATCATAAAACACCTTTTGATTTGAAAAATTAGTACACGGTCGACGTGCTAATGAAAAGAGTTTTAAAGCACAAAGACCGGTTTTTTCAAAGGTATCCGTCAATCCATAACTTGAACCAGGATTGATTCAAAAGATTGAATCGCCCCATTGTTTTCTTCAGCTTGTCACATGGTTGATCTTGTATAATAGATCTCACATGCCACCTACCAGGAGCTTGTTAGATGTTGGCTCCAGAAGGCTTTCCATCTTCATTGTGAATATGTTTGCATATCACTCAGATGTTCCGGCAATACCACAAGGATAATGCGTAGGACTCAAGATATAATCTCTCTTTCCACATTGTGTGAAACAGAGAGTCTTCATTGAAAGTGTCCTAATGAGATTTATTGATGATCTCGTGGCTCTAGACTCAATTTGTGCATATTTGGATCCTGTGCGGGAGACTAGGGAGAGGGTCTCCTTCTTCAATATCAACAATCTCTAAGAGAAAGTCGATAGATAATGTCGGTTCCCGTGAGAATGAAACAAGTCCTTTTAAGAGGAACTTGAGTGGTTTGGGAAGTTGAAGTGCAGGCGTCCTGGGTCCATGACGTCTTTGTCTTCAATACCGATGTTACCATCAGTAGCATATGAATTGAACCGGTTTCTGCCCTAAGGTTGAATAAATGGAGGGCTATTTGTTTTCACCCTTTCTCATTCAATTCTTTTTAATTCTTCAACCCCTTCAGTGCTTACCGAGACTTCATAGCTAGAACCTTGTTGGGTTTATTCCAGTACTAGCTCAGTCTCAGTCTGCACTCTTCCCATATCTCATTTTTCTCCTTTTATCATCATACCTAAGAACTCTACACTATCTAGTGGATTGTCCCTGGGTAGATCCCTCCGGTTCTGGCGGATCATGGGAACAAATACCTAACCTTATCATCCTTATATCACCGTACATAAAGTAAAGTTGGTCGGTCTATTTGGTATTGTTCATCTGCCATTGGAACCAATTGAAAACCATTTGAAAATCAATTCAGATACTTGTGATATATTATCAAAGCATTTTGTACCTGAATTGTTTTTGATATTTTAGAACGAGAACTCCCCCTCAACATGTGCATCAAGTATTTGAAAATGTTTTGCACACGGAGGCAAGAGAAAGAATTAACTTCTTTGATTACCATTTTCTAAAAGATATCAACATCACTTCCCAAATCGAATCAAGTAGATAAAGCATTTTGGGGAAGGATGAGGTTTTCATGATTTTGCTCCCCTCAATATGTGCTTCTAGGTTTGAAAGGAGTTTTACACATACTAGAGGGAACTTGCACATTGAGATAAATGATCACGTTTCAAATTATAGATGCTCCCCCTCAATGTGTACATGGAAAATTTGAAATCGTTTGTCACTTACGGGGAGGCAAACATGCTAATCACTTAAGAAACCATTTATCGAATTATCAGTTTAAATCCATTTAAATCACAACTTCTCCCCCGATCACAATTATTAAAACATTTGAGATTTGTGATCTCTTTAGATTTAAATTGATTTTGAAAGCTTTTAAGGAGAATTGTGACTTGATTATGAAAGCTTTTTAACTGATAAGGATCTAATGTTGAGATTTTAAACTCCATTGGTTAAACATGCATGTACATCTTTTGAAAACAATTTAATGCCAAATAACTTTTTAATTTAATTGAAATCATTCTCCCCCTCAATCAATGACATAGGTTGTTGATTGAGCGATAGAGATTTTGACAGATAAGTCCTGATGATTATCAAAAATAGAGACCGAGTTATTTTTCAAAGCATTTAGTTTTCAGCAGATAAATGTTATAGAATCGGAGCATGGAATTTGAAAACATGGTAAAACATGGCTCTGTTCTTTCTTTTAAAACCGGGTTTTTGCCTGAAAATGACAATAAACCATTTTTTTCTCTTTCTCTCAAACATAATTTTTTGTTTTTTTTTTTTTTTTTTTTTTTTTAGAATTCGACCAACATCTAAAGTCCCGTGTCATTCTTTGAATGACAGCACAAAGACCGTAGATATTATCGAACCGAGAAAACGCATGACAAAAGACAATATTTTTGAAGATTTTTTTTGAATTTTTCAGATTTTTATGGATTTTGAAGGTTTTATAATTTTGTATTTTGATTTTTGAATAGATATATACAAGAGATAGATGAAGATAGACCTTTACTCCTCGTCTTCCTCCTGAAGACGTTTGAGAGTATTTGGTTGAAGGCTTTTCAAGCCAAGACGTGGAAGAATAAACTCAAAACGTGCTCTTGGAAGAGCTTTGGTGAAGATGTCCGCTAACTGATATTCAGACCTCACAAAATATAGTTCCACCACACCTTTTCCACTTGTTCCCTGATGAAATGATGTCGAATGTCGATGTGCTTTGCTCTTGAGTGTTGAACGTTGTTGCATGAGAGAGCAATAGCACTTTTATTATCACAGTACAGAGGATTTTGTTGAATTCAAAGCCATAGTCAGATAATTGAGATCTCATCCATAAGATTTGAGCACAACAAGATGACATGGCTATGTATTCAGCCTCTGTAGAGGAAATAGAAGTACTCATTTGCTTCTTTGAAGACCACCTCACAAGCTTATCACCCAAAAACTGAGCACCTCCAGATGTACTTCGACGTGTATCTTGACAACCTGCATGATCGGCATCTGCATAGGCCGTTAGTGACATACCGGTGTCCTTCGGGTACCATAGTCCCATATTGATGGTTCCTTGGAGATACCGAAAGACCCGTTTAACTGCTTCAAGGTGCTTTTAGTAGGCTTAGCCTGGTATCTAGCACACATGCAAACAGCGAACAAGATGTCCGGTCTACTAGCTGTGAGGTACATCAGGGATCCAATCATACTACGATATTTCGTTTGGTCAATCATGATCCCCGAGTGGTCCTCATCTAGTTTGGTTCGATCAATCATGGGGGTGTCAACAGGGTCACATGAATCAAATCCAAATTTCTTTAAAATCTCTGTTGCATATTTAGATTGATTTATGAAAATGCCTCCGGGACTTTGTGAAATTTGTAATCCCAAGAAAAATGACATTTGTCCCATCATTGACATTTGAAACTTAGAACTCATTTCATTAGAAAAACGATCACATTCCATTGGGTCGGTCGAGGCAAAAATAATATCATCAACATAAATTTGAACATGAGTTAAATGTTTGCCTGACTTCTTGGTGAACAATGTAGGATCAACTGCTCCTTTACTGAATCCGGTTGATAGAAGAAACTTTGACAGTGTATCATACCATGCCCTTGGAGCTTGCTTTAAACCGTAGAGAGCCTTCTTAAGACGATAAACGTGAGTAGGATGCTCTTGATTCACAAATCCTTCAGGTTGGCCGACGTAGACGACTTCTTTAAGATCTCCGTTCAGAAATGCCGTCTTCACATCCATCTGATACACTACCATGTTCTTACTAGCAGCGTTAGCCAGAAAGATTCTGATTGCCTCGATTCGAGCAACAGAAGCAAAAGATTCTTCAAAGTCTATACCCTCCTCTTGACGATATCCTTTAGCAACTAAACGAGCCTTGTTCTTCAACACATCACCATGCTCATCAAGTTTTACTTTGAAGATCCATTTGAGAGCTATAATCATAGCACAGTCTGGAGCAGGTACTAACTCCCATACATCAAGTCGATCAAACTCATGAATTTCATCTTGCATGGCATTGAACCAGCTGTCTTCATTCATGGCGGTTTTAACATCTTTTGGTTCGATCTTAGAGTATACGGAGTTGAAGAAGCACCATAAGGCATCGGTTGCAAGTTGTTTCCTGGGTTGATACAGACGAGAGGGATTTCAAATGATGTTGTCTAATGGATGATCGTGAGTCCATTTTCTAAGGTGTTCATGTGGCAGTTGTTGAGGAACTGAGGTAGCTGAGTCGATGTCTCCTCAAGAAGATGGTTCGATGATGATTCAGGAGCAAATATGTTTTCAAATGGAGCATCCTCGGGAGTAGCAAAGGGATTAACTTCATCATTGATGCCAGAAACATTTCCATGATGTACATTTGAAGAATGATGATTTGTTGATGAGACTGAAGGATCGCAGCAGTGCTTCTTGACTTAAAGATATTGAGACTGAAGGCTTGACTTCATTCACAGGAATATGAGCATCCTCTGTGCAGGGAATCATCACCTCATTAGTGTTTGAATCATACAATTCATCAAACATAGGATCAAACAATTTCTTTACATCATCTTCAGATGGAGGTACATATGGAGTTTCTTGAGTAGAGTTTGGAACAAGAGATGAACCAATGGGACTGTCTTGAAGTGCGGGTCCTGAGCTGGAGGTTGTGGGAGCCATTTGACCGTCAGCTCATCAAACGTAACGTGAATGGTTTCCATGATATGTTGGGTTCTTTTGTTATAGATTCGGTATCCCTTTTTGTTTGGTGCGTATCCTACAAATACTCCAATGTCAGCTTTAGCCCTAAGTTTCCATAAGTCTTGACCCTCATTAGTTGGATAGCACAATGCACCAAACACACGAAGGAAAGAGAGATTAGGTTTTCTGTTGTGGACAAGTTCATATGGAGTTTTTCCATGCACGGTGTGGATTAGGGAACGATTTTGTGTATAGCATGCAGTGGCGATTGCTTCAGCCAGAGAAACATTGGAACCTTTGAGTAAATCAACATTGTTCTAGCGGCTTCAACCAGAGTCCGATTTCGTCTTTCAACTACACCGTTCTGTTGAGGAGTTCGTGAAACACTTCTTTGATGACTGATTCCAACACTTTCATAGAATTCATTAAGTTGTTTGTTGACAAACTCAGTTCCATTGTCGGTTCTGACAATTCTGACGGTTTTGTTAAGTCGAACCTGAAGTACTTTGATGAGTTTGATGATGATATTCGGAGTTTCATCCTTTGTCCTTAAGAACTTGACCCAGGTGAATCTAGAGTAATCATCAACCACAACTAACACATATTTCTTCCCAAAGATATTCTGTACCTTCATTGGTCCACATAAATCCATATGAATCATATGAAGAACTTCTGTGACAGAGTTAGTAGGTTGGGGTTTATGGGCATATTTCTTGCTTTTTCCCAATTGACATGCAGAACAAAGATGATCCTTTTCATACTTTAGTCTAGGTAAACCTACAACTAGGTCCTTTCTGGAAAGATCGTTGATGGTGCCGAAGTTCAAGTGATTGAGACGACGGTGCCATAACCATGACTTTGTTTTTGAAGCCTTTGATAACAAGCAGATTGGAGAAGCTCTCATCATGTCATCGATAGAGATGGTGTAAAGGTTTGACCCACGAGTTCCTTTTAACAGTTCCTTACCATTAAGATCTCTAACAAAGCAGGTATGTTTTCTGAAGGCAACTTCTAGATCAGAGTCACAGAATTGACCAACAGAGAACAGATTATGACCCAACCCTTCAACATAGTAGACTCTCGAGATGACACTATCACCAACAACATAATCTCCATAACCCATAATAGCACCGAAATGATCATTACCAAATCTAACAGTCCCGATGAACTTGCTCACGAAGTTCATGAGCCGCGACCGGTCTCCAGTCATATGCTTGGAACAGCCTGAGTCCAGGTACCACGAACGATTTGAACGATGCAGTTGAACACAGACAAAATGGATAATCGGATAATTGGGATCCCCATGCAAGAATGGGTTCCACTTGGTTAGAAACAGTAATTGGAACACCCACATCAGAATCAGAAACATCCATATCAGAAGTAGAAGTAATGGAATCATTGGGAATAGATGCAATGTCGGTGTCTGTATTTGACCTATTCAAAGTATGTTCACTTCTTAAGGGAATAGTTCTACCAGTAGGCATCCATTTTCTAGTGGGCATAATCTTAGCAGTTGGAGAACAAAACTGATTATTCTTATGGCCAAAAGGTATCCAATAATAACCTATCTTTATAAAAGTTCTTCCTGTGGGTTTCCCCTGTTTTCTAACAGTCTTTCGTTTTTGCCTTTTTGCCTTATTTGCACGATTATTAGCATTAGCAATTTTAACGGGGCATTTGACAGCATTAGACAAAGCATTCACACCACATTCATGATTAGCAACAGAATTCAAGCATACAGCATTACAAGGTTTGCAATAGTATCAGAATCGAATTAATTACAGTACGCCTAAGGCTAATACTAGAATCAACACGATTCGTTTTATTCAACTCAAGCCTAAAGTTCCTAGATTGGTCTTCTACTCTCTTCCAATGCACATTCTTATCTTGCAAGGTCCTATCATTCCTTGTATTGTCTTGAGACTTTGACCTGCTCGCTTTAAAGTCACTGATTACTCCTATAGAGGGAATGGGAACATTAGTTGGTTGATCTAATTTTGGCATTCCTGAACTTGATGTGCAAGGATCTGAAGTACTAGAAGGCACATTAGTGTATACTTTAAGACTGTGATTTGAGCTTTTTGCAGCACACTAAAGTTCACTTTCTTAGCACTAACATATCTGAATCGAACTACTTGAAGGCACATTAGTGTTTCCTTTTTAAGACGGGCATAGAACGGATTTACTGCTTGGCACTAGGCATAGAACAGGGCATCACAGCTTTGCCTTTTGCACCTAAGGTTAAGGATTTTGGACATGTGGCAATTACACATTCTAGCAACTCTTGAGATCGTTTGGCCCGGAGGCAAGCAAACCTAATTTCACTATCAAGAGGTTTGTTAATGAAATCCTCTTCGACAATCTCACGGAGACATTCTAGACTATCCTTAAGGTGAGCACAGTAGATTCATGAAAAGCATGTTCATTATTCCTAAGATGAGGAGGAATATATTTAACTGGCACAGTGTATTTGCAATCTAAGGGTGACTTTGAGACAACATTCTTATTGAAAACAAGTGGCAGTTTCCCATTTCCCGGACTTCTCAGATTCTCAATTTCCTTTTGTAAAGACGTTATTTTTTCGTTGTTTTGGTCACGGGTGACTTTATTGAATCATATAACTCTTTAAAATGTCGTTTAACTTTTCATTTTCTTCTAGAAAACTCTCGTTTTCCTTTTGTAAGGCATCAACTAAGTTTTGAAGATGAAAAGTTTGAGAATTCTGAGAATCTAAAGGAGGAGGCATTTGGGAGCCTGTCATATTGTTCGTTTGACCCTTTAATTGAGAGATTTGGGCTTTCAACTTTCTGATCGTGTTGAACTGAGCTTGAATCTGTTCATCACGTTTGTTAATTTGAAAAACTGCATCAAACTCTGGAGCATCTGAGGATGTCTTGATATTTGAAGTTTTGACATTTTCTTTAAGATGTTGATATTTTAGTTGTAAATTAAAATGCTCAACTTCTAGTTTAGAAAAATGTTTAACCAAATTGTCGTGATCATCCAGTTCAATTTTCTCGTTTAGTTTAGAATTAGTTTTTTCAAGCTCAATGACACGATCATGGGAGACTTTCAGGGCCACAGATAGTTCATGAAATTTGGAAGCATTAATAGAGCAATTTGAAGCAGTGAAAAAGATATCTTGAGCAACACATTCAGTAATAAGAGTCTCATTTAAGGTATGCAAGTTCTTCCTCTCAATCTCATTATATTTTAGTGCACGCTCATAATCACTAACTTCAACTACCATTGCATCAAATTCCTTTTCCATTTCTTTAATATCTGATTTTGTCCCCTTTTTAAGACTCTCAAAATGATCTTTTAGTTGTTTAAAGAAAGGCATGACCTCGGTTAAATAACATTCTTTCATTTGCTCAAAACCCCTTTCCCTTCAGTTATCCCAGTGGGTGTGATCCTTTTCTTACAAGTTTTCTCAAAATCGGTAAATAGTTGAAGAATAACATATTGACTGATTAAGGTCTTGCTCTTAGTGGCAATAGTTCTAGGAACTAAATGCATTGGTGTATTTGGAGGATACACACTCGCTTTAGGGAATTTCCTACAAGGGGGATTCTTTTCAACAAGATTTTCAACTTTTGCAAGTCCATATACTTTTTCCAGAACACTTGTTCAGGGGTCAGCAATGTTTGAGGCTTAAACATGTTCAAGGAAATCCAGTTTTCCTTCTTGTAGTCATGGGGAGTGATAATAATCTTTTTCTCTTTGCATTTCGGGTCATCTAGTTTTTGTTCATCCTTTCCCTAGTGACTTCATATGATTTCTTATCTTCCTCAGTGCACTCAACGCAACTAGGTTTCTGCCTAGGCTTAAGAATTTCATTACCATCATAAAGCACCTTATGAGCATTTCTAGCCTTTTAATTACCTCTGGATTAGGTTCCTCAACAAGGGGAATGCTATGCTTATCGCTTAAGACTCGATGTTTAGTGACCATGTGAGCAGTTTGAATGGTGTTTCCTTGTATGTACAACTTGTTCTCAAGTTTGTTTTTCAAAGTTTTCAGATTAGAAAAATCTCTCAAGAGTTTTGATTCCTTTGCATTAAATTCTTGCTTAAGCATTTTCACATTTTCTTGAAGTTCTTGTTTTGGTTTAGATGTTTTAGAAAGTTTTTCTTGCAAGGAATTTAATTCTTGTTTCAATACTTCTTCTCTAAACTTACTTTTTCTAATTACTGTACTTACTTGGTTATCCATTTCCTGCTCACGAGTGGTCAACTCAAACTTAGCACGTTGTTCATAAATAGCAACACGTTCTTTTAGGCATTTAGTTCAGACATAATGGAATCATCAGGGGCACATGCAGTGTATTCATCAAAAACATAGTCATTGTTGACTGAGAAAAGATGCATCACTTGGTACAACTTCACTTTCACTTTGTTTCACATACTGATCATATGGGACAATATTGATATTACCCATATTTTCAATATTTGATTCAATAGTTTCAGTTGATTGTACTTTGTCATGCATCTGGTGCACATCAGCATCATCGTATAGTTTTAATACCTCTGAGATGAGCTTGTCATGGGATGGCCCAGCTAGTGATGAAGAAGAGACCTTGGGAGAAACCATTGGAGAAATGCTAGCCATAAAAATTGTGTGTGCCGTAGGTCCATCATCCACATCGAGTCGTATTCATCACAGTCAGCGACTTGAAAGGCATTCTGATGACTGTGACCTATTCCTGAATAGGCTCGTCATCCACATCTGCATCATAGGTCTTGGCAGTGCCCTCAGCAAGAAACAGCAATTCCTCTTCATCAGAGTAGCACCATTGTCCTGAGCTTGAGCAGAGCATCTTATCTCTGAAGTAATCAGCATTCTGTAGACGCTTTGGAGATGTACAGTTCCTTGCAATGTGTCCCTCTCCACCACAGTTATAACATTTGATGAGCTTAGTTTGACCTTGGTTACCATTCCTTCCTCGATTCGGGTTTCCAACATAACCTCTCCCAGCTCCACCTCGTCCCTGATCATACTGTCTTCCTGAACGGTTGCACCACGATCCTCCCATCTTTAATAGTGGCTTGATTGTGTGGGTTAGATGCAGTTCTGAGGTTGTTGTGGTTTGGGGAGAGTATTCATGTTTTGACTGATGAGAAGAGCTAGTTGATTAATGAAGCTACCCACGTGAGATCAGCATCAGCTTGTTTGAACATAGGATCAGGAATGAGTTTGTGATTACCATTACCAAAGGGTATGACTTGTGATGCTTTGGTTGTGATTCCGATGTTTGAGTAGAAAGCTGTAGAGTCATTAGACGAGCTTGTCTCTCCCTGGGGGGTTTGAACTGATTGAGAATTAATTTTCAAACATAGCATGTCTCTCATTCTGAAGGAGGAAGGCATAGAGTTGCTCATAGTTTGTATTCTTCAATCCTTTAGTGAGCTTCACAGCGGTAACAACCTTGTGCCATTCGGGATTCATGTTGTTCACAAATTTTGAGTTCAACTGAATGTTAGGCATAGTCATTCTGATGTTCCTCATGTCATTAACTAACTTATGAAATCTCACATAGTACTCATAGACCTCTCTTGGTTTCATCTTGAAATGCTCAAATTCGTCATAGAGTGGGATTCTCTGTCTTCCATAGTTAATTCAGAACCTGAGAGAAGCATCTTAACATTGTCCCAAACTGCCTTAGCATCTGTGTTATGATTGATCAGCTTGTAGATGTCTTTAGGAAGACCTTGAAGAACAATGTTTGAAGCCTTGATATCTGCATCAAATCTCTTTTTATCCTTATCATCAAGCTCATCATACATCTTAGGTCTGTCCATTCCGTAAACAGGAGTACCATCTGCATTAGTATCAAGTATGTCTCTAGTCGTCTCAACTCGATATGGTCCTTCATCAATGGATTTGAGAATGTTGACACCATTTTCCTTTCCAAGGCAATACAGTCTAATTCGTTGAGCCCAAGAGTCGTAGTCAGTTCTGTCAAGCATGGGTGGACGAGTACCTGAGCCAGCTGCTTGAACATCCTCGGCAACAGTGGAGATGACAGTGGGAACGTTGGTAGACATGTTAACAAATTATACGGGATTTTATAACTCTATGATTAAACCGGGAAATAGATTCTTTCACGGGATTTTACTGAATCAAGAGAAAACCGTAAACAATCACTCAAGACTCTAGATGATAAAATACTAAATCACTAGAAGATAATGCACTAAGTCGCTAGAAATTAATGCACTAAGTCGCTAGAAATTAATGCACTAAGTCGCTAACCCTTAATTCGCTACACCCCTAAGTCGCTAGAGTCCCAAGTCGCTAACAGAAAAGCAAGTCGCTAAGTAGTAACTCGCTACAGACCAAGTCGCTAACCAAATTTGGGCAGCAATTCGCTACACAAGTCGCTAGAGACACAAGTCGCTAAAGAGCAACTCGCTACTGACCAAGTCGCTACCACAAGTCGCTACCCGTAGTGGAGAATCCACTACTTGTACTTTAACTCGCTAGATCTAACTCGCTAGCTCCAACACTGTAAGTCGCTACAAAAATGTGAAGCAAGTCGCTACCAAGAAAATATTTCGTGAGCTAAGTCGCTAGCTTGAAAAAACCATATAAATCTCACTTTTCAATCCAAAAACAACCCAACCAAGATGATTCAAGCTTACTAAATGAAAACCTAAACACTTTTGATGATTCTAAACATAAAAGTACCAACAAAATTCAAACTTTAACACAAGAAATCAACAAATGATGCAAAAACCACTAAACTTTTTCAAACTCAAAAACCACCTAAAAATCACTATATATCCAAAGATGTGCACGATATGATCTAACCTTGGCTCTTGATACCAATTGTAAGATATAACTTTTCACATACACATCATAACATTAACACAAGGTAGCATATAGATGGAATTCTAGAGAGAGAAAGTTAGAGGTTTAGGGAACTTAGTGAGAGAAAGTGAAAGATATTATTATGAGCTCCAACTCTCTACCTTGGGAGGTAGAGAGTATTTATAGTCTTACATAAAACGCCACACATCGGGCTGTGGATCAGGCATACAGTGGGTAAAGACCCGTCCGTCCTCCACGGTGTTACTTAACTAAATACTACTTAACTTAATATTACTATGACTACGAACTTTCTAACGATTACATATACTTGAGGTGACCGACTCTTTAATACCTGGAATTTCTAATTCCTAACAGCTACCATGAATGCTAATTCTGATAGTGAGTTTGAGGATGATGAGCATCCTATTATTGTACCTTCTTTCTCCCCTAACAATTTTGTAGGTGATACTTCCAAAGTTACTACTGATGAGAGTGAAGATGAGTCCAACTATGCAGAGGACCTTGCTAGGCTTCAGAAACAGGAGTATGCAGCTAATCTTGAAGCTGAGAGGATGTTGAGGAGATTGCAAGAGAAGCAATCAGTGGAAATCATCATTCTGCTGAAAGTTCCTGTTTCTCCTATCATCACCAAATCTGCTGATAGGCATGTTGTTTCTACTCCCGTTTCTACTAGAGTGTCAACAGACTTGAGAGAACCTTATACACGTTTTCCAAGTCCTTCAGATCTTGGTCATCATCAACCTAAAGTGGCATCTTCGCACTCACCTTCCTATGACACTGATTTTGAGCCTACTGTGACTAATCTTGATACATCCATTGATGTCAACACTAATGCTACTAAAAGGATGAACATTGCTCATCCACAATCCAATATTATTGGTGATCCTCATGCACCTGTTAGAACTAGGGGCAAAGTAACAAGTTCTAAGTATGGTCAAGTAGCTTTTATCTCTTATGTTTCAACTCAGCAGAGAGACAATCACACAGACTTTGATCATTGTCTGTTTGCTTTTTTTTCTCTCAAGTGGAACCAACCAGTTTTACTCAAGCTCTTGAAGATTCAAGTTGGCTTGAAGCAATGCAAGATGAGATGCAACAATTCAAAAATCAGCAAGTTTGGATATTGGTGCCACTACCTGATGGGAAGTATGCAATTGGGACAAAATGGATATTGAAGAATAAAAGAGATGCAAGGGGTGTTGTCATTAAAAACAAATCCAGATTAGTAGCTCAGGGGTATAGACAAGAGGAGGGGATTGATTATGATGAAGTGTTTGCACCTGTTGCTAGAGTAGAGGCCATACGGATATTATTGGCTTATGCATCTTACATGGGTTTCATGGTATATCAAATGGATGTTAAAGATGCATTTCTGTATGGTGAGACAGAAGAGGAGGTTTATGTCACTCAACCCAAAGGATTTGAAGGCCCAGATCACCCAAATCATGTGTACAAGGTAGTTAAAGCTCTCTATGGACCACAGGCACCAAGAGCATGGTATGCTAGGCTTTCATCATTTCTGGTGAAGCATGGCTATAGAAGAGGTGCCATTGATAAAACACTTTTCCTGAAGAAGAATTCCACAGACATCATTCTTGTGCAAGTTTATGTGGATGATATTATATTTGGCTCCACTAAAGAAGCTTGGTGCAGGGAGTTTGTGGGAGTTGATGAAGGAGAGTTTCAGATGAGTGCTATGGGGAGCTTACTTTCTTTTTAGGTCTTCAAGTTCAGCAGAAACCTGATGGTATCTTTATCAGTCAGGACAAATATGTGAGGGACCTTTTAAAGAAGTTTGGTATGGAAAGTGTCAGGACTGCCACAACACCTTATGAAGCTCCAAAGTCAAAGACCAACAATGAACCAGATCTACCTGTGAATGTTCATTTATACAGATCTATGATTGGTTCATTGATGTATCTAACAGCTTCTAGGCCTGACATCACTTTTGCTATGAGTGCTTGCTCTAGACATCAAGTCACTCCACTTGCTTCCCATCTGAATGCAGTGAAAAAGATCTTAAGTATTTGAAAGGCCAACCCCATTTGGGCCTTTGGTACCCAAAAGAGTCTCCTTTTAAGCTGGAAGCATATAGTGATAGTGATTATGCTGGTGCGAATCTGGATAGCTCATCTACTGAAGCAGAGTATGTTGCTGCTGTAAATTGCTGTGGACAGGTTCTTTGGATACAAAATCAATTGTTGGATTATGGGTATAACTTCATGAACACAACAATTTTTATTGATAATCAAAGTACCATATGCATTGTAAAAATCAGTTTTCTCACAGTAGAACTAAGCATATTGAAATCAGGCATCACTTTATAAGAGATGCATATGACAAACATTTGATAAAAGTGGTTAAAATTCACACAGATGATAAGTGGCAGAATCTGTTAACTAAGGCTTTTGATGGACCAAGGGATCAACACCTTGTGGTCCATATTGGTATGCTTAACCCTTAACTGCAAAGTTTAAGGGGAGGCATAGGCCTCAGGGGAGGCATATGCCTCAGGGGAGGATTTATGTTGTAAACTTTGTATATTAGTTTATATATTTGCTAACACTAACCCACTAATGTTCTTTTAGTTTGTCTTGGTTTGGTTTGTGTGTTTCTCTGTGTCTGTTTTGCAGATTGCATATTTCAGTTCAAGTTCATCAAGTTTGATTCTTTGAAAAATGGTCATGTAAGCTAGAAGCTTGTTTTCTACTGAAGCTAATGACTGAAGTGAGCAAATTGTTTATACTGAAATATAAGTACTGAAGTGATAAAAGTTCATCTACTGAAGACAAGTACTGAAGTTAAAGATGCTCATTCATTCAAGATACAGCTTACAGCTTACAGCTTACAATGCATACAATCAACTTCAAATGGAAATACTAGATTCATAACTATACATGATCTACTGAACCTACACTAAGTTCCTATCATCTACTAGCTCATATCATCTATTCCAACTGCTAGATATGCATGACCAGGATATGCATGACCAGTACGACGAGCTAAGGATCAAAATGGGAAGGATGGATTGATGAAAACGAAGATGATGAAGATGAATACAACAGATGGATGTGTGATATGACATTGTCTTTTGTGCTTCATCTACTGGTTTCACCAAAAAGCAATCAATCCATCTTCCTTTGGCCCTTCCCCTTTACGATATGAGATGAAGCACCAAACCATGGCGCAGGAAGAGCGAACACCACCTATTTAGGTTGAGGTGGTGGAGGTTGAGGGTGTGAAGTTATCTCCTTAGTGGAGTCATCAGAGTCATTAGAAGACTCACTTGGATCCACTACACTGTCATCTTCAGAAGAAGGGAGAAAGGTGGATTTTCTTGCTCGTGATGTTTGTGGAGGAATATAGAGTCGCCAAAGGTTAGTATCATCACTTGATGATGATGATGATGATGGAGAAGAGGTTGGATTAATAACCTCTGGTTTGGTATTCATGGCTGATTGTGATTGATTGTGGTTTGTGATGAAATTAGGGTTTTGTGATGAAAATTGGGGATAAATGATATATGTGAAGTGTGCATTGGGATTGTTATATGCGGAGGATCGAGGTTTAATGTAATTTAATGTGAGTTGGGTGGCATAGTAACGCTCCAGATATTTACTGAGGATATCTTTTATCTTGGGTGATTTCTGCTGAAGCAAATTACTTCAGCAGATTGACCGTGTTTCTGCTGAAGTGTTACCTCTTGGTTAAAGTTGAATTACACATAAGATATAGTCAACATAAGTTCCGTTATTTTTTACTATAATTTAGGCAACTTCTACTAACCCATTATTTGCATATCCTCCCTTCAATTTAAACGATTCCCTCTTCACTTACATTCAAAACACTTTCGGTTTTGTGATTCTTAACCCTAACTTACATTATTACACATGGCACTTCAATTGAAGAAAGATCATAACAAAGTTGCTTTTCTGGGAGAAGCAAAGGGTGATGATTTGTATAAGCCAATGGTGGAGTTCTTGAAGAGATCCAAGATTCATTATGCTTTAACGCATTCTCCGGAAGTTGTTTATGAATCATTGGTTACACAATTTTGGGCAACTGCTGCAAAGAGGAGTGATACAGAGATCATGGCTATGGTTGACGGAACAGAGTATGTTGTGACAGAGGAGTTGATAAGGAGAAAGCTTCGTTTGGATGATGAGAATGAGGTTTATCATTCTAATGCTGTGGATATTCTTGCTGGGCTGAGAGCTTTTGGATATCAGGGAACAAGGACTGATATATGGTTCAAGAGTCAGTTGTGTCCTATGTGGAGGTTTTTGGTTCACACTTTGCTTAAGTGCATAAGCAATAAATCAGGAGGATGGGACCAATTTTCTACTCAATTGGGATGTGGTATTGTATGTCTTTGTCAGGGTTTAACTTATAACTTTTCTAGGTTTATTTTTCATAATATGGTTGAAAATATACATAGGAAAAAGCATAAGTTTTTGATGTAACCTAGGTTTCTTCAAATGATTTTGGACATTACTACCCAAGCCCAAGTCTTTTGTCCCATAGGAGCTTTATCTGCTAAACTGTTTGCTTCTATGAAAACTCATTATGAGGGGGCACATCATCCTTTACTAGCAGCTATGTTGCCTCAAGGCAATGATGAGGATAATGTTGTTGGTGATACACCTTCTACAAATATTGTTGCTGATGGTAATCCATCAGTTGCCATTGATGAGGGCCCTTCTACAACTGCTGAAGCAACTCATGTTTCTCCTGACCAACCTTCACCTACACCTTCACTAGACCTAGTTTATAGTCACCACTACTACAAGTTACTCTTGATGAGTTTGAGACTGAGCTTAATAGACTGATCACTCCTAGTCCTGTTAGGGATTCAGTTGATGATGGTGTTCCATTCATTGAGCATGTTGATATTTCTTCTGAAAGGCCCAATGATGCTCCCATTACCAGAGCAATCTGCGGTAGAGCTGAGGACCCTATTACACTTACATATGTATATGCTCTAGTGAACAGGTATGTGGCTGAGGTTGCTGATCTCAAAAAGGAGCTTACTGAGACTAAATCTACTCTTGGTGGTGAGATTGTAGAGTTGCAAAGAAATGTTAAGGACTTAGAGGACCAACTTGGGAATAGTTGCAAAAGAAAGCTAATGGTTTCTTCTGATGAGGAGCAAGAGGATACGCAATTTGAGTCACTTGATATTTTGGCTGATGTGGCTCAAAAAACTCATGTTTCTACACCAGTTGTTAATGAATCTTCAAAGAACAAGAAACCCATTATATTTACTAGAAGAAAGAGAAGACAGTATTTGAGTGAGGATTCTTCTGAACCTTCAAAAGTTTCAGGTGTTGCAACTGCTGATGTTCAAATGAGGATGTTGCTCTTGAACATGGTATTCTTGTGTACCAGGAACAATCGGTCCTCCACCTTCAACAGATAATTACGAAGTCTTTCTTGCTGGAAGAAGTTTTACATTGGATCCAGTGATGTCTTCTCGCTTTGTTGAAGATCTGTCTCACATGTTTCTTGATCTAATCGGATGTTTCTTCTGAAGTACCTATGAGTGATACTTTTCCAGTTGATGTTGTTCATAAGTCTGCTGATCAAGAGAAAGGAGTAATGATTGAAGATGAGCTTGGTCAGTGCGGTTAGTGAGCGGGAAAAGTAAGCACAAGAAAGAATGTTGGCGAGGTGTGTGATTTGAAGAAAAGTGATGAATTGGCTAAGCAGTTGCGGTGAATCTACTTCTAATTTGCATCTGAGAGCGAAAAGGCTGGATGCTTTGGCTACCTCGAGATCCACGATGCACAATGGGATGTTTATACTGTAGTACAGGATCCTACACTTGCTCGAGTATCTTAGGTGTAGACTTTGACGGTGAAATTTCTTTGCACAAATGGTGGCCCTTGGACAAAATGAAACAAGTTGCATCGACAAAAAGCTCTTCTTGCACAAAAAGCCAAAGCTAGAGAGACCACTCTTGCTTGCCCAAATAAAAACATACATGAGAACTATAGTGCTTATTGAGTTCTACTATCTTTAATTACGGTTTGAAAAAGAAAAGCAAGTCTACCGCTTACCGATGATGATTCGCAGAAGATGTATCAAAGGATCATGAAGCAGTGCACCATCTTCTAAAGGAGAATAGTTGATAGTACGGATCTCCCACGTGCAAAGAGGCCTAAGGCAGTTGGATTGTAGAATAATTTTGATGATGTTACACCTCGGATGGATCCTCATTATTAATCCTAAAGCATCTTGTAGCTATACCTTATTGAAAGGGTTCAATCCTGGCTGAACCACAAAGTGTTTCTTCTACATCATTACCTAGTGTTGCACCAATTGATATAGAAGGAGAAGAGATGGGTAGAAAAGTTGAAATTAAATTTGCTAAAGCTAAGAAGGCAAGAGTGATGCTTGAGAGAATGTATGAATTGAGAGGTGTTGTTCCAGTTAAGTCTATTTCTTCCATTCCTTCTACAGATGTCAATGAATCTGAGGAGCTACCATGTTTGGGAATCTATATACCAGGTAGGAGGAAGAAAAGGATTTCTAAACGGAGACCTGTTTCATTATGGAGATCTGTGAAAACATATAGGACACACACATCTAAGGTTAAGAAATCTCCTCAGGATGATTCTTTGGATCTTAAAGTTGATGAATCAACTTTCATTAGATAGGATCTGGCGATGTTTTTCTGAAGGCTCTCATGATGTGTTTAGCGGTAGGACTCGGCCGAAGGACAACTTAATACTATTTTTAGGCTGGACAAATCTTTTATGCAGTTTAACTTTTTAAAGGAAATATTTCATCTGGTGGATAGACAAGACTTGAATACTCTGTATGGTCTTGTTACTAAGAATTATGATACACATACACCACAGGGTTCTGGTTTATACTTATTGGGTAATCTTCAAGTGTTGTTTGATTCTCAATCTCCAAATGGTAAAGGGTATAATATTTGGAAGAATTCACATAAGTGGAAGGTTGAGACTTCGAGAGTTTATCATTTGCCTTGTGTGCATGTGGTGGAGACAAAGGGTGGGATTACTGTTTGTATGTTTCTTTGATAGATTTATCCCTTGTCTATGAGGATGATGGAGAGAATGCCTATCTGAGAAGTTGGAAGTTCCTCCAGATCCAGTTGGTAATGATAAGTTGCATATTTGAACAATGTGTTGAAATCATTAAGACCAACCTTCTTGCAAAGCATCATCTTGATTGTGGTATTAGTATAGTTTGTAATATTTGTTTTCTTTGATTCTTTGTTTTGTTATGGTTACAAAAAAAAAACTATGTATATTCTTTGTTTGACTAACTTTTATTGTAGATTAGTTGTACATTTTTATGGTTATTAACTCACCAGATGTATCTTGTGTATGTCAAAGAGTTGGCTAGTCCAAAGGGTACAGGCTGGTAAAGACATCAAATCTGTTGATATTTAATGGTTTGCTCAAAATCATAGGGTTTGCAACCACCCATACTGCTTAATTGAGGGATGTATGGTCATCAATTCACCATGGTTTATTCCTTTTTGGAATCCAAGAATTGGCTACCCCACATGTATATGGATTGTGGTAAAGCGGTGGAATACCATATTTGTGTCAGTTCACCAATCATAAGAATTGACTAGTCTGTGAGCGGCTCTGAGGTAAAGACATATCAAATCCGTTTATGGTTCGATTTGCTAATAATCGAGATGGTTATCAGTGTACCATAGTTTTTAGAACAAACATTTGGCTACTCTAGTAGTGATGGCTATTGGTAAAGAGACATCAAATCCATTATTTTCCATGATTCACCTCTAGGAGTTAACACACACGGATGTGATGAGAATAGTATGAAACTTATGTTTTGATGTACATGTTGTCATTTGTTGCAGCTGAAGAAGCTGGAGCTTTAAGATTTGTCATCATCGAGTGTCATTGTTTTGTTTCTTTGTTCTTTGGTGTTAAGGTACAATCCTCTACGGCGTTGAAGATCTATCAAGCGGAACTTAACCAAGTCAAATTCGGTTTAGGGGAGGATTGTTGGGAATTCGCTAAGTTAGAATTCTAGCGATGTTTCTTGCCGAAGGATTACGCTAAAGTTCAATGTTTATCTGAAGAACAAAATGCTGCTGATAGTATAGTACGTGGTTTTTTTCCTGAGGAGATAGTTATTCAATTATTCATAGTTAGTTAGGATATGCATGATCTTTATTAGGAAGTGATTATGTATATCTTATTTAGTTTTATGTTTATACGTTTCTTAGAAAACAAGTTAGGGTTCCTTGTGTATAAAAGGAACACAATAGTATGAATAATGTACGAGTTGAAAAACAAAGTTTTAGTATCAATATAAAGATCCATAGAGGATCAACGAGTTCTTAGTTATTCGTGCTTGTACCTTTGTTTGATTTCCGCTAAAGAATACAAGTAGTAGAGATTTTCTATTAGGTTGTTTATGATTACATAAGCAATACTAACGATCTAAGAGTGCTCAAGATCTATCAAGGTCTAACGTTTCAACAAGAACCAAACATTAGGAGGCAATGGTAAGCAGCTTGGATAGAAGCGTCTGGGAGAATTCTCAATCGTCTACATGACTCTTGGGATTTGGTTCCAAGACCAATTGACATTCGTGTCATTGATCTCAAATGGTTATGGAAGAACAAAAGGATGAAGAAATAGTAATTCTCAATAAAGCTCGTCTTGTGGCCAAAGGATCTGACAAGAAGAAGGAATAGATTTTGAAGAGTCATTGTAGCCAGGACATGAAGCGTCAGGATATTCTTAGCCTATCACGCTCACAAAAACATCACGGTTTATCGGATGGACATTAAAGACGCATTCTTGAATGGAACTACGAAAGAAAAAGTGTATGTGAGTCAGCCAGAAGGCTTCATTGACATGGAACATCCTGACTACGTCTACAAAATCAAAAAGGCAAGAAAAAGTGTATGTGAGCGTGGTATGACGAATTGTCCTCTTTCTTGCTCAAAAACAATTTCACCGAAGGAACTGTTGATCCTACCTTGTTTACTCGAAAATACAACAATGATATTTTGATTGTTCAGATTTACCTGGATGACATTATTTTGGGTCCACTAATCCGAATCTTTCAAAATATTTTGAAAATCGCATGTAAAGCAAATTTGAAATGTCCATGATGGGGGAACTAAAGTTTTTTCTTGGTTTACAAATACATCAATCCCCTTATGGAATTTTCATTAATCAATCTAAATATACAAATGAAATTTTGAAAAATCATGGTATGGATAATTGTGATTCGGTCGGTACATCAATGATAAATTCACCAAAAATTAGAGCCGATACATTTGGGAAACCCATCGATCCGAAGAAATATCGGAGCATGATTGGTTCTCTCAAGTACCTCACTGCTAGTCGACCCGATATTCATTTGGTTGTTTGCGTATTAGCCTGCATTCAGGCAAAGCCTGGTGCACCTCGAAAGAGGTTAAGCGGATCTTCGATACCGAAGATATCCATTCACATGGGAATTTGGTATCAGAAGGAATCCAGTTTGATCTAATAGCCTGGAATGCGGACCACGCGGTGATCAAGTTAAAAAAAGTACATGGGAGGCACAATTTTGGGTGAAAAGTTAGAATTTGGTCCTCAAGAAAGAAGATTATCTGCACTTTCAACCGTTGGCCGAGTATGTGTCTCTCTGGCGTGTTGTGCTCAAGTTCTATGGATGAGAACACAACTCATAGATTATGGCTTTACTTTCGATAAAATACTTATGTACTATGACTCGAAAAGTGCCAATATGCATATCGTGCAATCATTCATCACTCAAGACTAAGCACATTCGGTCCTGCAAGCTTCATAAAAGAGAGAATGTAGAAGAAGGTGCTTGTTGAATTATTTTTGAGAGAGGACAGATTACCAACTCGTAGCCGATTATTTACTAAAGCCCTTCCAAAAGAAAGGTTTAACGATTTAGTTAGAAGAATTGTAATGCGAAGCCTAACCTGAGTTAGAGCGTTTTCTCAAATCTTCTTGAAAATGATTTTTCAAAAGCCATTGTAAATATTTTTGAAAAACAAAATACAAAATTTGAAAAACCAGCAAAAGAAAAATATAAAAATATAAATCTTTCAAAAAATACAAAAACAATATAAAATCAAAAAACCAAAAATATTCTTCTCACGACATGTCTCTTATATAATTGATATTTTGTACGTTTCTAGAAATGTCATTTAACAATGATACGGACATGTACAGATGCTTGAGCGAGAGTTCTTTAAATGTTTTTCTAAAATATGTTGTTTCTCAAAATTTCTTTAAAAATGGCTTTCGTATACTTCATATGGCTTGGGACTAAAAGGATGACTTTTGATTATTTCAAATCAAAACTCGTGTTTCTAAAGAAAATCTGAGTAATGCGCAGCGATTACTACATTTAAAGCGGTGAGAAATCATCATCATCGGAGAACTTTTCAAGATTGTTCAACAAGATTTTTCAAAATCTTTCAAAATATTTTGTGCTCAAGATAACTCCCTCTAAAACCCTTTCTGAATATGCTTTATTAAAGGGGAGTATAAAAACAAAATGTTCAATTTCATGCTAAAATCAAATCCGTTTGTCTCCCCAAAGATTCTAAAATGTTGTTGTTTAGTCGTTGATATCAAAAATATCGAATATGCTATTTTGAAGGGGAAGATGTGATTAAAATGTGATAAAAATGTTTAATGATCGTTTTTTGAATCACGAAAGAGCTCGACTCAGTCATAACCAATGAATTGACGAGAAATCTAAGTCAGAAAATTTACCATTTCGAGAAACTTTCTATGAACTTAACCATGATGGTTAATAATTTCAAGCTAGTTCTCTAGTGATGTAAACGTGTCTCGAATCAGTCTTGTTCATTTAAAGTCGATCAATTCAAAAGTCGCGAACTCTACCCCTCGTATGATTTAAGCTAAAACAATATAAGCACATGTGAAGGGGGAGTGTTTCTGAAAATACAAAACTATCAAGGGGTTAAAAAAATATGTTTTATAACTATAAACACTTTGCGAGATTTTCAAGAAAAAAGGTTTAATGGCAACATAGGATAGTCATGGAGCTATAAGGTGACTAAGGATAGGAAAATCCGTCCTATGATCCGCCAGAGCCGGAGGGATCTACCCAAGGACAATACCAATATTTAGTATTAGAAGTCCTTAGGAATGATTGAAAAAAGGAGTAATGTGAGAAAGGAGAAAGAAGGGGTTGAAGAATTAAAAAGAAATGTAATGAAAAAGGGTGAAAATAAATAGCCCTCCATAATCAACCTTAGAAATGGGTTAATTCATCATGCAACTCTTGGTTGTCATTTAGATGGCGGTATTGAAGACAAAGGCGTCATGAACCCAGGTGTATACTTGCACCTAACCTTCAAGCAACTCAATTCCTCTTAAAATGATTTGTTTCAATCTCACTGGGAACCCTACATAATCTATCGACTTTCTCTTAGAGATTGTTGGTATTGAAGAAGGAGGCCCTCTCCCTAGTCTCCGCTTAGGAAAACCAAAATGCACTAATTGAGTCAAGAGCCACGAGATTCATTAAAAGATCTCTTAGGAACACACAATATTTCATCATTTGTGTTCAACAAAAAGGACACAAGTGATATATTCTAGAGTCCTATGCAGATCTTAGCAATCTGCCAAAACATTTATGAGGGGATTCACAATAGTGATCCTCAGTGATTGAATAGAAACTCTGCGGGTCAAATCAACGACCACGACGGTCACCGGTAATTTTATGGATTCGCTTAGTGTCTCAAATGGTCTACGGTCATGAAGTAATGCTTCAGTGTACTTCAGTGACTCACCTGAATTATAGATATACTTTGGTATATCGTGTTAGCCTAATTGAGGGCCTCCAGTTCAGGAACAGCCTTTGTAAGTATTAGAGATGTGTTTTCACACTATCTTTGTTAACACCTCGACATTCGAACTTATAAGTGCTAGAAATCCCGCTAAGGAGAATCCTTTCACGAATTGAATCCTCAAGACGTGGGTCATTACTTGAATCTATTCATGGTAATGATAACTGTCCCTCAACGGGATTCGGACGTCGTTCGCCCGACCAAGGTGAATGGAATCAAGACATTCATCGATTATAACAATCGTAGTGGTAAATTCTTTAAGAAAAGTCCACAATGATCGATTGGTGTTTTCAACTAATATATTCATGTAGAATGCGATGGTGTTCCTGGAGGAAAGACGCACCATCTTCCCATGCTCATAACATCATACATGAAAGTTCTCACCAAAATCAAAGGAAACACAAAGTTAAAAATGATTCTTCGTCAAAGAATCTACAAAGTTCAAAGACTACAGAACTTCACATCTTTGCAATTTCAAAGTCAAAAGAAGTGTGAGCATGGTGGAGAAAGACGTGGATACACCTATCCCTACGAAGTTGACAAATGGCAGACAACACCATTATCTGATCACAAAGCATGAAGGAACAAAGAGTCAAGACTATTCTATGTCAACACACAAAGTTCAAGCTCAAGAAAAGTAAAGATCTTAACGTGGAGCATCTTTGAATGACCACCCCTTAGAGGGAGATTGTTAGCCTTAATAATAATTAATAGAAGTGATGGTCATTCACGTTTAGGAACTTTGTAACGTGTGTTAGATATTGTACCAGAATAGTCAACGGGCTCGTGGATTAGGCTAAGCTAAATGGTTAGAAGTTATGTTAAGCTAGCCTTGTATAAGTTAATGTAACCTAATCCAATCCAAGTCCAACTCGTGGCCCATGGCCAAGCCCATTAGGGTAGTTTTACTCTTAGTGTAAATACTGTTAGATATTGATTTTCATAAACACATAACAAATCACAAGTATGAGGCGTATGGTTTGAGGTTTTAGAGAGAGAAAGTGGAAGAGTGTTGGGAACTTAGTGAGACAAAAAAAATGATATTATCAAGCTCCAACCCTTTGCCTTGCTAGGCAAAGGGTATTTATAGGTTCTTACAATACACACCTCCTACTGGGCTATGGATCGGTATACGAGTGGGTAAAGACCCTCCGTCCTCCACGGTGTTGTAACAAACTACTTACTAACATTAAAATGACTACGACTACGAGCTTTCTAACGAATACATATACTTCAGGTGGCTGACTCTTTAACTACCGGATTTTCTAAATCCTAACAATCTCCCTCTAAGGGAGGTCACCTCAATTTACATAGATTACAAACAAATATTAAATTTTGGGTGTTCATAGATTCCTGATTAAGTTCTTTGCTCTGTAGCTCATAGTCTTTGATTCTTCATGTTCCGCATGTTTTGTTCTTTCAAGTGGAGGTCTTAAGCGATCCGTGATGATGATTTTGAGAGCGGCTTTGAGATCATCCACCCATAAATCTCTGACTCTTCCTTTGCATTGTTGCGATCATGTGACGTTGTGACCTTTGGACCGGCATACTCACATTCTGGATCATGATATCTTCTTATCAGAGTTGCGGAAGCTTTTGTTGATTCATGATATTTGCAGCAGCGTAGCAGAAGCATGGAGTGAAAATATCAGATTCACTTTGATGAGGATATGCACTTATCATGATTTCTTTTAGATGAACGTGATGTGTGAGCATGCGGCAATGGATTGACTCCTCAATTCTGATTAGCTGCAACCGTCGGGGGTTCCTGCATACAAAAATTAGCAATAAAAGTGCACGAAAGTGTCTTTGATCTCTTTTGTTGAATTGAGATGCGCGGCCCACGGTTCCCAGATTGATCGATACAATCTTTGCTGTGAGCAGGTATAATTCGAAGAATCTCCTTGCCGGGGTTTAGCGGTTGCTTTAGCGTTCTCAAACCGGAGCGTCTCCAAAGACAACGCGGTGAGTGAACGGCGAATGAGATTCACTGATTGATGAAAAATTGATTTGAAAAACAATCGTGTATCGCTTAATTCAAAGGGTTTTGCAGTACAACGAAGGTTTTATTAGAAAATCAATTATCAATCATAAATACCCTTTTAATTTAGAAACATTAGTGCTCAATCGATGTGCTACAGAAAAGAATTTTTAAGCACAACGACCGGTTTTTCAAAGGTATCCGTCAATCCATTTCCTCGACCAAGGTTGATTCAAGATTGAATCGCCCCATCGTTTCTATCCAGTTGTCACAAGCTTGATCTATTGGATAGATCTCACATGCCACCCACCAAGAGCTTTTTTTTGTTGGCTCTAGAAGGATTTCCATCTTCTTCATGAATATTTCAACATATCACTCGGATGTTCTGGCAATACCACAAGGATAATGAGTAGGACTCTTAAAATATAACCTTACTTTCCACATTGTGTGAAACAACAAGTCTTCAAGAATAATGTGTCCTAATGAGATTTATTAATGATCTCTTGGCTCTAGACTCAATTGTGCACTTTTGGTTTCCTATGTCGGAGACTAGGGAGAGGGTCTCTTTCTTCAATATCGACAATCTCTAAGAGAAAGTCGATAGAATATGTAGGTTCCCCGTGAGAATAAAACAAGACTTTTTAAGAGGAACTTGAGTAGCTTGGGAAGTTTAGTGCAGTGCGTCACTGGGTCCATGACGTCTGAGGGTTATTTCTTTTCACCCTTTTCACATTCAATTCTTTTTCATTCTTCAACCCCTTCAGTGCTTACCGAGACTTCATTACTAGAAATTTGTTGGGTTTATTCCAGTTCTAGCTCAATCTCAGTTGGCACTCTTCCCATATTCTCACTTTTTCCTTTTTCCATCATACATAAGGACTTCTACATTATCTAGTGGATTGTCCCTAGGTAGATCCCTCCGGCTCTGGCGGGATCGTGGGAACGAATACCTAACCTAACCATCTTTATATCTCCATGCATAACATAAATTGGTCGGTATTTTGGTATTGTTCATTCCGCTTTGAAACCAATTGAAAATCAATCAAGGTACTTGTGATAAAAAATCAAAGAATTTTGTACCTTAATTATTTTTGATATTTTAGAAAAGCTCCCCCTCAACATGTGCTTCACGTATTAGAAGTTGTTTTAGCGCATGGAGTCAAGAGGACTTTGAAATCTAAGATTAAGAATGAAAGATCCAATCTTTTGATTAACATTTTCTAAGATTAAGTATGTTGGACTCACTCCTAAACTAGAATTCAAGTGTTAGTAATTAATATGTAATTGTTAGCTTAATATGGCCTTTATGTTTGTTATTAAGCTAAGGCTTATGTAGAAGGCCCATAAGCCTTGGCCCAAGTCCAATAAGGAAAGGAAGGGACTAGGAGTGTTGCCCTAGCTCCCTCTCCTATAAATACCTTTGTAATACCCTCACTTGAGGTTGGTTGTTCATTTTATCACTTCACCTTACGCATAACCTTTCTATTATTCTTATACGTGTGTTTGTGATTGTGTTCATCCGATCTCTTCTTATCTCTTTCTTATATTGATGCTTGTGTTACTAATATGGTGACCTAACAGTGGTATCAATCGCCAAATAGTTGAGTGAAACGGTTTTGTTTTTGAAGTTATTTTGTTCTACGCCTAAGTCTCGGTGTTCAAACTTATATACGCATTAAAAACTTAACTTTTACACTTTTCAATCCAAGATTCTTGTACTTTCAACGTTTTAAGGTGTTAAAATATCTGTTTTGGGTAAAAAGTTTCAAACTTTACGCGTAGATCATTGTTTTTAAACTTGATTTTATATGTGGGTGTATATCTACGCATAAGGTGTTTAGAAGTTTTGGATCATCAAGTTTCATACTTTTTTGTTATTTTGGTGATATTGAAGCTATTTCATCACAAAATCGGTTTGGAAACATCGGTTGAGAAATCATTTTTTGGTTGATTTAACGCGTAGCAAAACCCTAAAATTACGCGTAACTCATCCTTGGTTTGATCTTGAGTTTAGTGTTTTCTCATTTTTTCTTGCTTGGATTAAGCCTGAAAACACTTCGACTTTGGATATCCTTTACACTGTGATAGTGTAAAAGATTTTTTGGGCAAAACCCTAATTTTACGCGTAATCTCAATCTTACGCGTAGAACTCGTAACGCATAAGATTATTCTTACGCCTAAGCTCTGTCTTACGCACAAGTTAATCCTACGCCTAAGTTTCTCACGGCAACTTTCGTTTCACGCATAACTTTAGTGTTTTTCTCTCATTCCTGCAGTAAGCTAATCCTACGCGTAACTATTGCATTGTATCTTTGGTGTTTTTACGCATAACTGTTACTTTGCCTTTACATGATTTCTACGCCTAAGGATACTTCATCAACAACGGTTCATTCGACTACAAAGATCCATTTAACAACACAAGTTTTAAACATGTCACAACCACCATACTCTAGCTATTTTCCTTACACTTATAATCAACAACAACAACAAATAAGTCCACAACATCAACAATTTAATCATCAACAACAAATTTATCAACAACAATTTAATCAACAACATACTCCACAACTTGGAGCAATTCCACAACCACAAATGGTTCAACCACCACCTAGTCTTCAAGTACAACCTTACACAAACTTCTACAATCAACATCCATCCAAGAGTACTATGAAGGAACCGACATGGTTTGGCAAGATGTGTGAAGCCTTAAGTAGCCAACAATCAATTCATGAAGCTGGCTCACTTGATAGA
The DNA here is from genome assembly GCA_910596185.1 of Chrysanthemum makinoi. NCBI lineage: Eukaryota > Viridiplantae > Streptophyta > Magnoliopsida > Asterales > Asteraceae > Chrysanthemum > Chrysanthemum makinoi. The sequence goes on from OU343216.1 coordinate 152,201,772, forward strand.
CCTCCAATGCTCACTCCCAGAAATTATGATCAATTGGTGATAGGTTCTTTAGGTTTGTGATCTAAAGAAGCCACATAGAAAGTTTCTAAAGAAGGTCATTATGGAAGGTCCATTTCAGATGCCTCTTTTGTTGTCACACCAGATCCTAATGCCAATCCACCAAGAGATTCTGTCACCAACATTGCAACTGTCTCAGACCTCACAGGTGATGAACTTCTACATTTTGAAGCCGATGAACTAGCAATGCAATACATCCTTTTGGGATTACCAATCCGATCCTTCGAAGTGTTGATGCTCAAAAGACTGCTAAAGCAATGTGGAACATATTCATCTTCTTATGGAAGGCACAACACTCAATCAGGAAGACATGAAATCCAAAATCTACTTGGCTTATGAACACTTCATGATTGAACCAGAGAGACATTAGAGTCATATCATCATCGCTTTTCAGACATCATCAATGGTTTGGACAAGCACAACATCATCATGCCATGAATTTCTGTCAACACTAAGTTCCTAAGTATTCTTGGTCCAGAATGGGAGAAGTATGTCATTTTTCTCCGTCAAGCTAAGAATCTTCATCATGCTACATACGGATTGTTGTACGACTATTTGAAGCCTCACCAAAAATAAGTTGACAAAGAAAGTTTATCCGTGGACTCGGCTCCACAGTCACTTCCGGACAATCAACAACTTCCTTTGTGGCTCAAACTAGTATTCCTCCTCAACCCGCTCCTCAACCAACTACAACAATTACACCATATAATCCATCACAACAATAATCTCAAGAAACTCAATTGGTTTCATACAACAACAACACTGATCAAGCACTTTACAGTGAATCCAATGAGGATATTGAAGCTTTTGATGCCCTGCAACAAGGATTTGTCATGATTGCTAGAGCCTTCGGCCGATATTCCAACATCCAACAATGCATTCGTACCTCATCCAACACAAGAATCGGGCTATGGTTAACAATGGACGAGTTGAAGTTCAGAATCGTGGTAATGTTCGTCAGATGGGAGGTGGTCCAGGGTTTAATGCTATGGGAAGGAATAACATTGGTGCTCCGCAACAACAAAGGGCTCAAGTGGTTGAACAAGGGAATGCTCAGAATGGGGCTAATGGTCTTCGTTGTTATAACTGTAATAAGAAGGGTCATCTGGCTAATGCATGCCCTAAGCCGAGGACAAGACACAGTGCTTATTTCAAAGAGGCTTTGCTCTTGGCTCTCAAGGATGAAGCTGGTAGAACTCTTACCAACAAGGAACAGAGCTTTATGGCAGATGCAGATTCTGATGATGATATGGAGGACTTGCAGGGCATGCTGCGCATGATGTTGATGGCAAAAATGCAAGCACTACACATGAGTGACACAGGCCCAGTGTATGAAATTGATGGCTTGTCTTAGGTACCCGAACAAACCATATTCACCACTGATCTAATATCTCAGCCAACATCTGAATCCGGCAAGGCTCAGAATGTTCAAAATGAGTCGTCCACATCTCAGTGTGATGATTCTCAACTAAACCCCGTAGTTACATTTGACGATCAAGATGATCTTATGGTTAGCTTTGATACTCAAATTGACTCCTTGGTTATACTTGAGGATCTGAATAGTGATCATGGTGTGACTCACGTTGAACCAAGCTTTACTTTTGTCGGATATTGATCTCTTACTTAAAGACCAACAATCCTAAATGGATGAATGTTATGCATTAAATCAGAAAATTACACAGTAAAATGCCTTGTTAACCAGGGATATTGAATGCTTAAAACGGCAACTCAATTTTTTTAAAACTCAAGAAAACCGTGAAAAAGGTTTTGAAGTCGCTTTTGCTAAATCTCATCAAAATGAACAATCTTTAGAACGGCAGTGCGTGATCTAGCAACGAAGAATGTTTTGTTATCTCAAATAGAACAACTAAAACATGAACATAAACAACAAATTAACGCTCTTACTTTGGAAACTAAAAAAGCCAAGGTTGAGTTGTTAACTTGTCAAAAACAGTTCTCTGAGTACAAAAAGCATTCCACGAAACAAATAGATAACTATCTTGAAGAAATTGTCGACTTACAAAACAAAATCAAAGAGTTTCGTAATGTTGTTTATAAACATGGTGAGTCAATCACAACTATTCAAAAGTTTACTTTTAAACCAAATCCAAATGGATATGGACCGATTCTTACTGATTACAAACCTAAGTTTTCAAAGAGAGCATTTAAACGAAATCCTGAAGTTTATAGTGCAGAACATAGAATTGATGATTCAATTATGACTGTTGTTGAATATAATCACATGGAGGAATTAGATCTGATGACGAGTCGGTCAAAAATGGAAAATGTCGTTTATAACAAACCATTTAACTATTCAAAAGCCGTAACTTTTGTCACACAACAAGATACTTCTAACAAACCTTTGGTTATCACACCAGTTTCTGAAGTTAGTCCCCAACACAATGGTTGGTATGTGCTAAAACACATACCTTTTCATTATCAAAACTGACCCAAAACAACCAAGAAAGAGCCGTTTATTGCTAATATTTGTGGTTTTCTTGAGTTTGTGCTTGTGCAGGTACGGATATGCAAAAACACACAAAAAGGAGCTAAATCATATGTAAATCCGAGCACGAGAGATCAAGAGAGCTTGATGGCCGGAAGGTCGAGATTGTGCATTTTGGAAGATTTTATTCTATGAAGATGATTTTTAGAAGTTACAGTCAAGTTTGAAGAGATGTCGAGATCAGTCCCTGGACTTTGAGTATTTGGCAGTTTAGACCCTTGAAGATTCAAATTTGGCAAACATGGTCCTTGGTTTATTTGAGAATGACAAAAACAACCCTTGGATTACATTTTCAGTTTTACACTTTTGGTCCCTGAAATTTGGGTTTGTACATGAATGGTCCTTGAAATACTACTTGGGTACTAAACTAACTTAGTCCAATCCTTAATATACTCTTGGCCCAAGTTTAATCCAAAGCCCAAAACTAATACCCGGTATAACCACTCAACCCGGTATACCCAACCCGTTTCCCAACCAAACCCGGGTCAAACATATCAAAATAATATAAACAAAAAGCCCCGCGCCCAAATCCACCCCAAATACCAGGTTCTTAGAACCCTAAAACACCCTCGCTATCAATTAAGCCAATTCACTATCATTAAGGGTAATTATGTCCTTTCCTCTGACACACAGCGACACGGATGCCACTTGGCAATCCGTGTGTCATTCTCTCAAATCCTTGGCCTCACGATTGGTGTAAACTACGTGGAGATGTAAATCCAAGGGATGAGATGAAATGGGATTGATCTAATGGTGGAAACGAGCTCAAGAGAAAGCACATGCTCAACTTCTGGATCCTTCTATTAGCTCAAGCAGTTGGCTATATAAAGACCCCTGATTTCACCTTGTAAAGTGAAGTAGTGTAGTGAGAGAAAGTAGTTTTAGGAGTAGAGTAGAATATGATTTCTGAGTAGTCTTAATTTGTTTTCAGTAAAATTAGTTTAATTCAAGTATTTGTAATTTCATTTGAACTCTTATTAATTCAAAGTTTTATTTCAGCTTTAGTTCTCTTCAAAATTATATTACTGTTAAATTGTTTCAACTCAGCTTATTATTGATTACTTGAGTATTTCAAATACATTTTAGCTCACTACTCAGAAATTACAAGCAAGTCTCATATTATTCACATAAAGTTACCTGCAGATGTGTTTCTGAATTGCTGATACATGGATGAATTTGGGTTGTTTATGATAGAATTTGGGTGGAAATCAGTGTTAGGATAGTGGTCAGTTAGTTTCAAGTACAAACCATTGTGGTTGGACCTGTTGTAAGTGGTTATCTCTTGCATATTTTTTTTACATAATCTGTTTTACTCTAATATGTTTCTGCACAATTGAGTTGTTTGATTTTGTGAACTTTTGTAGTTTAGATTTATGAATTCAGTGATAATTAGCTATGGTAGATTGAGTTTCAATGGTATATTAGGATCATCTAGTTATTGTAGCTTTAAAATTACATTTCAGTTCTTAACTAGTGTTTGGATCATGCTTATTCTTGGTAATTTAGCTAAGTTTTCATGATATAATTAAGGTAAGTAGTTCTAGCATTTGATAAGTAAGTTTTAGTGATCATCATTTTCAGTTTTGCAAAGCAGTTTTGAGGTTCCTAGAGTGGTCACTGTCATCCATTTTATTGATTAAATCCTTACTGGAGTTAGATCAGTCTGTTTCATAGCTTAAATGGTTAATGTTTTGCTTAAATCTTTGCTCATACTTGTAGTCTAGAACCCTTAGATCACTTTCTTTGTGCTTTAAGAAGCTTTTAGTTTGGTAAATTGTAGCCTGCAACTGTTCTATTTGCCATCTCAGATCTGTTTCTTCAGTGAACACTTTCCATTTAGCCATTTAGTATGTGATCTATAACTTCTTCATTATAAGTCATCTTAAGCTGTAAATTTGGATAAATGATCTCTGCTAGGTGGGCTTGAGTCCCACACTTTTAGTTTTCTCTTTAGCTTCTAGGATAAGCAGTTGCAACTGCTTAATCAGTGGGGGTCAGGTAGCTTATTTGCTTTAGTTTCAGTTGGCCTTAAACTTGGTAGATCACTGTTTAGGAGTTAGGAGTAGTTGCAAATGGTTTCTTTAGAGTATTTATAGTATAGTTTAACTTCTGTAATCATTTGGTGTCATTTAGTGCTTATTAGCTTATTCCAAAGTGCTTATTCCATATCCATTTACATAGCAGCTCTCAATTCTTCCACATAAGCCCAAGTTTTTATATTTTTTATAGATTTAGAATATAATTTTAGAATTTTCCTGAAGTTTTCATAATTTTTAGCTACTGTTTAGTTGTTTTCTTATTTAAATTCAGTTTTTAATCATTTTTAAATAGCTTTAATTGCAATTAATTAAGAAAAAATTCCAAAAAATAATTTTTCAATTTTCTCAGTTTAAGAAAAATATCAAAAGCATAAAAAATATTTTTCCTTATTTTTCTCCATTTATTTGGTATTTTTCACAATTTTAATTAGATTTAAATAGATTTAAATTCATAGAAAATAGGAAATTAATCTGAAAAATAAAAATTTAGGTTTGAAAATTCTCTTATGTTATTTTAGATTTTTAGAAATTAGTTTCATAATTTTCCCTTAAATTTTCATAATCTTTAGTATTTTAATTTAGTTTTAATAGTTAAAAATTAGTTTTTAATTTTAATAAAATCAAGAAAATTCCTAAAAATTAGTTTTAATTCATAAATAGTTTTCTAATATCATTTTTAGAGTAAAAGTAATTTTAGGTTATTTTTAGGATCTAGATTAGACGTACTTGCATTTTATTCGCGTTTCGTTTAATTTCGTATTTGCGTTTTAATGTAGATTTGCGTAGTTTGTCTTAGTTCTTAGGTTTTCCCCATATATTTTAATCCTATATGCTTTCCTTATCCCGTAGTTTAGAAACTTCATTTTATCCCCTTCTCTTATTCAAATCTCGATAATCGAGACGTGAGTTGGAAATTCCATTCAACCCTCGTTCGGAACGATCTCGGTGCTCAAACCTAACGTTTGAGTTAGTTACGTACTACTACACTTCTCATCTATTATTGATCAGTGTCCGAACCGTTTTAAGTTTCTTACGATTAGTCATTCACAAGTGGCTAGCTTGTGTGAGTTAAACTTGACGTTTCGTGCATATCAATTTTTGGCCCGTAGGGGAGGCTTGTAGCGAGTTTTTATTCCGTCTCGAATCATTTTGAAGATCCTTCCCAGAGTGAAGTTACCGCGTTTTTATAAATATATATTTTTCAAAAAACCCAAAAACATTTAAAAAACCTAAACATTCTTCCTAGAGTGTTTACAAAAACCATAAAAATTTTAAAAAACCAACAAAACAAACCCGAACGTTGATTGTTACGTCGGCTCACCTTGAATGTACAACCTATACGGGGTATAGGGAAAGTCTTGACATTAAATTGCGGTGAAGAACGATCCACTCTTCGTTTCCGCTCCGCTTGCGCGTACTTTTGAGAGCTACCGAGCACCCGATTGACGTGAAGGTTACAAAAGATTGTGTTTTCAAAATTTTCTTAAAACCCCAAAACATTCTTCTTTTATCCTCTTAACCCGATAATTCTTTTCTTTTACCCTCTACATGTTTAATTCTCACGGAGACGATTTCTTTGAACGTCGTGTTTTTCTTAACAACGTTGAAAAATTTGCAGCCTTGTCAAAAATTTTGAAATATAATCTTGATGAACCCTCGATTCCTACTCCCTCTCCGGTGTGAGGAAATGGAATATGTTTCGAGCCGAGATGAATCCCATCCAAGAACGAGCCTATCCAGGAAATGGTGGAAATAGCTAGCTTTCTTATCCGGATAATTCTTCGATGTATCAGCTCTTGTGCATATGGTACAGCGGACCCGAATATGGTGGGAATTGTCCCGGTTGTAGCAATGGAAAATCTGGAACCGAATTTCACCACAATCCTAACTATGAGACAACCGATTTCCTTAACCAATCCCCATACCATGAGACGGAGTCATACTCGTGTGAGTACTGTGGAGGTCCTCACCAAGGTTTTCAATGCCAAACTCAAATTAACAATACAACCTTTGGTTATGAACCTTATCCATATACTTCACCAAAACCGTCACAACAATCATCTGTTGTGAGCATTGTGGAGTCACTTTAATTCCGATTGTCAAATGCAGAGTCCAATTGTTTACGAGCAAGTTCCTTATGACTATTCTTATGACCCACCTCCATAATACCAAGAAATTCAACCACAACCTCCGATAATTTCTCCATAAATTCAAAGATGTTTTAAAATACTCGAATAGTTTGTTAATAAACATGACGAAAGTCGAGCATCTCGCAACGAAGATCTATGATAGAATTACTCGAAGAAGAAAAACGAGCAGCTCAGATTGAAAAGTGTCTTGAAGAAATACGAATTGAGGAGCAAGCACTTAAAGAGCGTGCCCGATGGCGAGACTTACATCGATGATGATGATGATGAGGATTCCATCCAAATGAAAGAATATTATGAAAGTTTCTCATTTGAACCACTCCGTTTCGATCCTTTCATTTGACCCTTCCCGCTCACGCCGGTTGAGAGAAGTGACGTCATTTTGGAAGAGGTCTATGATTCTATTTCTTCAAACATTGTTGAACCCGTTGACTCTCTCATATGGGGACGAGCCTCTTAGTACTATTCCGGAAACGGAATCGTCTAGTGTTGAGAGCCTTATCCCAATCGAGTCAGAGGTTGTAGAAGATATTTGTGATGAGCCTTCTCTTGATATTTCGAATGATCATGATGAGATGTTTTCAGATTCCGAGGATGTATCGGCATGATTGTGATTCGCTTTTATGTGATTCTCTTGACATCTCCGAGTTTACTTCAGGGATTTTCTCAAATCCATTCAAGGATGACTATACCTTTGCGAAGTTAATCCTCTTTCGACCAAGATTTTGAGTCGATTCGAGACCACAACGGAAGTGGTGGATATTGCTAGCTCGAGCACACCACTTGTCCCATCTCGTGTTCCGACCTTTCTCTCCTTCAGTGATGTTATGCAAGATGAAGAAAGTGATGAATCCGACACTGAAGATATTATGGAGATTGATGAATTGACTAAAGTGGTTGAAGACGATATTCTTGATGATCCGCCTTATGATTCTGATATGGAAGAAATCGACTTATTTCTTGATGATCCAATACCACCGGGTATTGAGAGTGACGGGTGCGACTCTAATCAAGATATCCTTTTTCTTGAAAGCTTGCTTAATGATGATTCTCCTTCCTCTGTTGAGTCGACCCTCACTTATCCCGTTGAGCACACATGTGAGGACAAGATTTTCAACCCCGGGATACGCGTTGATGAGTTTTATGCTAAAAATCATTCGAGATAAGGATCCTCCCTTGGATGCCTTCGTTGATGAGCCTTTGAGCCACACCTTTCTGTACCATAGACTCCGTTCTTCTTTGGAGTATTCTCTTATTGATCCTTCATCCCTTCGTCCGCCCGCAAAACCACCGGATGATGGATCCTTATTACATCATATGCCTTATCCGCACATTTTCTTCTCCACCCAACCCACCCAGTCTCATTCTTTCGGGAATGAGGACACCGTTTTTGACCCTGGTATCTCTACCACTTTCTTCCCCATGGACAAATGAATTGGGGACGAGTGGGGCTAGCGACTTCGTTTAAACGATGGCGCTTAGTGGGAGGCACCCCATGCTTATCCATCTATCTTCTTTCTATTTTCTAATAAGTGGCCGAAGGGCACCTCTTGATTTCTCGTGTTTGGTTGTTTGTGATGTTGTGTAGTTTTTAGATATAAGAGACTCTCGTGCTCGAAGTTTGTCATTTTCTCTACTCGAGTTTCATGATCGATGCTGATAGAAATCCGATATCCTAATCTTATCGACTAACGTTTATCTTCTAGCATACTTAATAAACGGCTTTTAGATTTTCGTTGATACCCTTGGTTTTAAACATTGAGGACAATGTATCGTTCTAGTCTGGGGTAGGGTAATCTTGATTTGATTTGACCTTGCTTATTTCATTGTGTTTCTCTAACCCGTTTTTCCTTAGAAAATAAAAAATTGTGCGAAAATGTGAAAATTTAAAATTTTTTTGTAAGCTTTTGTTAAGTCTTTTCGATTGAAAATTTGGCTAGTCTCTTAGACAAGAAGCTATAAAATGCGAATTCTAGCTCAAAAGGCCAAGATTTTGCAAGTTTCCCTGAGTGACTTTAAATATGCATGACTTGATTTCAATAGACGAAGCATTTGCTAAGTTAATATATGTTTTGACACCTTGTTGACTTTCCGCTGGTGAGAGTAGGAATAGAATTGACTTGGGGTGGTGAAAGCCCTAGCTTGTTCCTTTAACCATAGATAATCTAAAATTATCGGCTAAGCATCTGCGGATCTCATTATTTGGGATTTTAAATTTGCAGAGATCGAGAAATGACAGAGTTACTTATGAGTTTAGATGCTAAGCGTGGAGTAGTTGGTTCTCTTTAGAGCCCATCGAAGGTACTTATGGCTTTTTGTTCCCACAAAATTGTTTCACCACATATCTGTCTAAATAATTAGAGATGTTGAGTTTTTGGCGATAGTTAGTTCTTTATCTTCTTTAAAGAATCTTTGTTTTAAAAATTGGGTACACATCAAGGATCCGTAATAAATAAATGAGTAATCTGTGATAAGTGATAAAGTAATAAGTAAAGTTGTGAGCTGCGGTGTCGAGATCGGACCCTTGGATCTTTAGCCAGGATTGAGTGAGGTCTTAGCCTAGCCAGCCGGGATTCTCATTTCATGAAGCCTATAGTCTTGGAATTACCCCGTGAAGCTCCGTAGTTCATAGCTCATACACGTAAAAGTCCAAGTATAAGTTCTATATTAAAAAAAAAAAAAAAAAAAAAAAAAAATTGATGAATGAAAAATGAAAAAGTCAAAAGTATAAGTGAATAAAAATTCCTTGATGTGGACCTCATTTTTACGACAATGGTTCTTGAGGAAGGCGGATAACTAATTATCGACTTAGCTTTGTATCTTTATCGGAATAAAAGTTATCGAAACGAGAATTTGAAGAAATTCATTTCTCACAAAAATAAAAAAATCTAGAGGAAAATAGGAAAATGGGAGAAAAAAGTAAGTACATAAGTAACTTCCATGGGTAGTGTTAGCATCTAGAATCATACTTAACAATGATTTTGGTTTTACGCTTAGTTTGGGACTTGTGAAAATGAGGACGATGTATTCTATCCGTTATGGTCACTTCGATGTGTTGTGTTTCTCTACTTGATCCTAACGTGTCGTTTGAAAAATGTTGGAGTTATTGATCGACATGAAAGTTCAACAAACCGTCATTCATAATCGGAATGTGCTTAATCATAATATCTACTGGTGAATTAAAAAGGTAAACAGGGCGTTTTTAGAATTAAGGGTGTTTAGTCTCTTTTGAGGAATCTTTGCTACTTCTTCATAGGTTTAGTAGAAAGAGATTGAAATCGTTTTAGAAGCGTGAGTTGATTGCATTGTGTGAGGACACGACAATGGTTTCGTCTGGGGTATTTTGGTATGTGCTAAAACACATACCTTTTCATTATCAAAACTGACCCAAAACAACCAAGAAAGAGCCGTTTATTGCTAATATTTGTGGTTTTCTTGAGTTTGTGCTTGTGCAAGCGGATATGCAAAACACACAAAAGGAGCTAAATCATATGTAAATCCGAGCACGAGAGATCAAGAGAGCTTGAGCTGAGCCGGAAGGTCGAGATTGTGCATTTTGGAAGATTTTATTCTATGAGGGTGATTTTTAGAAGTTACAGTTAAGTTTGAAGAGATGTCGAGATCAGTCCCTGGACTTTGAGTATTTGGCAGTTTAGACCCCTGAAGATTCAAATTTGGCAAACATGGTCCTTGGTTTATTTGAGAATGACAAAAACAACCCTTGGATTACATTTTCAGTTTTACACTTTTGGTCCCTGAAATTTGGGTTTGTACATGAATGGTCCTTGAAATACTACTTGGGTACTAAACTAACTTAGTCCAAACCTTAATATACTCTTGGCCCAAGTTTAATCCAAAGCCCAAAACTAATACCCGGTATAACCACTCAACCCGGTATACCCAACCCGTTTCCCAACCAAACCCGGGTCAAACATATCAAAATAATATAAACAAAAAGCCCCGCGCCCAAATCCACCCCAAATACCCAGGTTCTTAGAACCCTAAAACACCCTCGCTATCAATTAAGCCAATTCACTATCATTAAGGGTAATTATGTCCTTTCCTCTGACACACACTGACACACGGATGCCAGCTTGGCAATCCGTGTGTCATTCTCTCAAATCCTTGGCCTCTGATTGGTGTAAACTACGTGGAGATGTAAATCCAAGGGATGAGATGAAATGGGATTGATCTAATGGTGGAAACGAGCTCAAGAGAAAGCACATGCTCAACTTCTGGATCCTTCTATTAGCTCAAGCAGTTGGCTATATAAAGACCCCTGATTTCACCTTGTAAAGTGAAGTAGTGTAGTGAGAGAAAGTAGTTTTAGGAGTAGAGTAGAATATGATTTCTGAGTAGTCTTAATTTGTTTTCAGTAAAATTAGTTTAATTCAAGTATTTGTAATTTCATTTGAACTCTTATTAATTCAAAGTTTTATTTCAGCTTTAGTTCTCTTCAAAATTATATTACTGTTAAATTGTTTCAACTCAGCTTATTATTGATTACTTGAGTATTTCAAATACATTTTAGCTCACTACTCAGAAATTACAAGCAAGTCTCATATTATTCACATAAAGTTTCCTGCAGATGTGTTTCTGAATTGTTGATATTTGGATGCATTTGGGTTGTTTATGATAGAATTTGGGTGGAAATCAGTGTTAGGATAGTAGACTGATAGTTTCAAGTACAAACCATTGTGGTTGGACCTATTGTAAGTTGTTATCTCTTGCATATTTTTTTTACATAATCTGTTTTACTCTAATATGTTTCTGCACAATTGAGTTGTTTGATTTTGTGAACTTTTGTAGTTTAGATTTATGAATTTAGTGATAATTAGCTCTGGTAGATTGAGTTTCAATGGAATATTAGGATCATCTAGTTATTGTAGCTTTAAAATTACATTTCAGTTCTTAACTAGTGTTTGGATCATGCTTATTCTTGGTAATTTAGCTAAGTTTTCATGATATAATTAAGGTAAGTAGTTCTAGCATTTGATAAGTAAGCTTTAGTGATCATCATTTTCAGTTTTGCAAAGCAGTTTTGAGGTTCCTAGAGTGGTCACTGTCCTGTCCATTTTATTCTGATTCTGTCCTTAACAGGTTAGATCAGATCTGTTTCATAGCTTAAATGGTTAATGTTTTGCTTAAATCTTTGCTCATACTTGTAGTCTAGAACCCTTAGATCACTTTCTTTGTGCTTTAAGAAGCTTTTAGTTTGGTAAATTGTAGCCTGCAACTGTTCTATTTGCCATCTCAGATCTGTTTCTTTCAGCAGACACTGCTCCATTTAGCCATTTAGTATGTGATCTATAACTTCTTCATTATAAGTCATCTTAAGCTGTAAATTTGGATAAATGATCTCTGCTAGGTGGGCTTGAGTCCCACACTTTTAGTTTTCTCTTTAGCTTCTAGGATAAGCAGTTGCAACTTCTTAATCAGTGGGGGTCAGGTAGCTTATTTGCTTTAGTTTCAGTTGGCCTTAAACTTGGTAGATCACTGTTTAGGAGTTAGGAGTAGTTGCAAATGGTTTCTTTAGAGTATTTATAGTATAGTTTAACTTCTGTAATCATTTGGTGTCATTTAGTGCTTATTAGCTTATTCCAAAGTGCTTATTCCATATCCATTTACATAGCAGCTCTCAATTCTTCCACATAAGCCCAAGTTTTTATATTTTTTATAGCTTTAGAATATAATTTTAGAATTTTCCTGAAGTTTTCATAATTTTTAGCTACTGTTTAGTATTTTCCTTATTTAAATTCAGTTTTTAATCATTTTTAATTAGCTTTAATTGCAATTCATTAAGAAAAAGTTCAAAAAAATAATTTTTCAATTTTCTCAGTTTAAGAAAAATATCAAAAGCATAAAAAATATTTTTCCTTATTTTTCTCCATTTATTTGGTATTTTTCACAATTTTAATTAGATTTAAATAGATTTAAATTCATAGAAAATAGGAAATTAATCTGAAAAATAAAAATTTAGGTTTGAAAATTCTCTTATGTTATTTTAGATTTTTAGAAATTAGTTTCATAATTTTCCCTTAAATTTTCATAATCTTTAGTATTTTAATTTAGTTTTAATAGTTAAAAATTAGTTTTTAATTTTAATAAAATCAAGAAAATTCCTAAAAATTAGTTTTAATTCATAAATAGTTTTCTAATATCATTTTTAGAGTAAAAGTAATTTTAGGTTATTTTTAGGATCTAGATTAGACGTACTTGCATTTTATTCGCGTTTCGTTTAATTTCGTATTTGCGTTTTAATGTAGATTTGCATAGTTTGTCTTAGTTCTTAGGTTTTCCCCATAGATTTTAATCCTATATGCTTTCCTTATCCCGTAGTTTAGAAACTTCATTTTATCCCTGATGAGTGTGTAAATACTCGTCATTTTTGTACAATATAAACTGCAAAATCATCTGAAAACACTCAGAAACACATCAAAATGATCAAAATATCACAAATCATGTTTTATGTGTTTTAAAAAGCAAAAATATCAAAATCAGATGAAAAACATATCAAATTTGCAAAATGGCAGTTTAGTCCCTCAAGTTTCAAAGTTGTCAAAAACAGTCCTGGCACATAATTTCAAAAAGAAAAGTCACCAAAGGTCCTTTTAAAATCAAAAGTTGTCAAATTTAGTCCTTTGGTGAATAATATGAAAAGTTTGAGAAAATTACAAAAATGGTCCTTCAAGTTTCAAAATTGGCAGTAATGGCCCCTGGAAAATGTGAAAATGGCAAGTTTAGTCCTTGTACTTTGTGAGATTTTCAGTTTTAGTCCTTGGAGAAACTTTTTCTGAATTGGCAGCCTAGGTCCTTGAAGTTTCAGAAGTTACACATATGGCCCTTGAATTATTAAGCCTATCATATACCCAATTGGACCCTGCCTAGTCATTTGGACCCCTGTCAAAAAGCCTTTTGGACCCCCCTTGATTATTAGCCTGCCCTGGTCAACCACCCAAGTCAAACAAATACACCCCTTGGCGCGTTTTTCTCATCCCCTTCAATGCTCCCTAACAAGCACAACCTGACCATCCTCCCCAACATATCACTATCTTGTTCCCTCCACCAACACAAACTACAAAAATCATTAAATGATTCCCTCACCCTCACTCAACCTCCTCTCATTTGCCAAATACATGTTTCCCGACAAATTTTGATCAAACGGCTAGAGTTGAGTCAAAGCATCCAGGTGAAATAAAGGTGGGAAATGCTAAAGTCAGTGGAGAAGCAGTTTGGAAGTATAAAAGATGAAAGGCTTGGTGGGAGTAGTTAGTTATATAGTTTTTTTTCTTAATGTCGTTTTAAAATCAATGTTTTAGTTTTAAGTTCAAATATGGTAATCTCACTTTATGTATCTCAATCAAGTTAAATTATCATTGTAATTCACTTTTTATCAATAATATTAAGGTTCTGTTTAAATTCATGTTTTCAAGTTAACTGTTGCAATCTCAGTTTCATAATCCTATGCTCAAGCTTTTAGAAGCTTATGTTTAAGCTCAAATAAGTTGTTTAAGTTCTTTATAAGCTTTTGGAAAGCTTGCAAACCGATTTTTAAGTTTTGTTCCATGGTCAACATAAGTCAACTGTGATGCCAAGAATGGGAATGGTGATGATTTGGGTTGATGCTGTGGTACTTTGGGGTTGGAATAGAGTAGGATAGGGTATAGTGGGTTTGGTTTTAGTTTGCTACAACAGCTGGACATTTGTAAGCTTCTTTCCAATTTACATTTTTCATCCTCAGCTTGCAGCTTTGTGTTGGTTTTTTGCAAAGAGTGGTTAGAAATGGTTTAGGTTTGCCTATTTAGTGATCATTGTAGTATTTGAACTTAGTTTGATAAATATCTTAAGTCATCTCAAGAGCCTAAGTAGTTTTAATTGCAAAACAAGATAAAAGGTATGTTTGGATTTGGTATTTAAGTTGTGCTATAGGTTTATGTAGTAATTTGTATCTCATTGTCCCATGCTTGTATATCTGTTTTGTGCTCATATTAGTCTTAATCTTGTGTCTGCAAGGGCTCAAAGTCAAATCTCACCTTAGTCCATATCAACATTCCCATGTTGAAATTTTGTTAAAACAAAAACTTATTTTGTGTTCACATTTCATAATTACATCTTGCAGTAGTCTCATTACACCTTATTACATTAATATAAGTCTTTAAATTCAGCTGCTAAGTTCATAGAAGTCAAACTTTTAAATTTGTATAAAAAGTCAAATTGCAAAATTTGCTTTTGCACCCAAATGGAAAGATTTTTATCGTACTCATTTCTTGGTCAAATCAAGTGAATATTGTTGCTTTTAAAACCTCTCTTGGTCTAGTTTATGTTTGTCATTTTTTCATAATTTTGTAAATTTTTCTTAAGCTCTTTATTAGCTTGTAAAAATGGTGATTAGTGCCCTGCAAGTGTTTCACCGCATGGGCTTTTGCAGAACCTGCGTGACTCTTTGCCACAAGCTCATTTGAGCTTTGGCAAGGTCTGATTTTTGGTTTGCATATACCCGCTAGGTCTAGTTCGTCCCACTGTTTTGAAATTTCAGCTTATTTTGAGTCCTGTGGCAGTAGTTTAAAGTGTAGACCACTCATCATGTTTTAGCTTATTAGATCAATACATCAAATCTGTTGAGCTTGTTGTTTCATAGGTTGGAGCTTGTTGAAACTTGTTCCATTTATGTTCATTTAGCTTATTATAGCTTCTTTATCAGTTTGGTAGCCTTTGGAGTGCTTTTGGCTTATCAAGTGCTTATTTCAATAAGCACCTTTCATCAGTTTCATAATCTTGTACACAAGCACCTGTTTTTATATTTTTCTCAGATTTATAATATAATTTTAGAGTTTTCTTGAATTTTTCATATTTTTCTAAGTCATTTTGCTATTTTTCTTGATTTTTATTAGTTTTTAAGCACTTTTAATTAGCTTTTAATACAAAAAATTCAGAAAAGGTCCAAAAATTTAAGTTTTCATTTTTCTTAGGTTTAGATAAATATAAAAAGTAGAAAAAGTAATTTTCCATATTTTTCATATTCATTTTGTAATTTTTAGTAATTTAATTAGTTTTTAATAGTTTAAAATTCCTAGAAAATAGAAAAATAATCAGAAAAATACAAAAATAGTTTTGAAAATTCTATTTTGATATTTTAGATTTTTCTAAGTCTTAATTTTATTTTTCTAGCTTTATTTCACATTTTCTTGTATTTTAGGTAATTATTTAATAGTTAAAAATAGTTTTTAATTAGATAATTAGTTTTAAAAATAATTTTCTTTTTCCATAAATTTTCTTTTATCATTAGGTTTGTAAAAACATCATTTTCATATTTTTAGGGTTAATATTGTGTAAGTTTTACTTTTTAATTTGTACGTCGCGTAGTTTTTAATTTCGTTTTATAAAACATAAAACAAAAAACATCATTTTAATTATAGTGATAGCGTTTATTTAATAGATTTTATCTTTTAAATTTCCTTTAATTTGCATTTAAGCCGTTGTAATTTGTTGGCTTTTCCTTAGTTATAATCATAATTCATAATCTCTTTTTCGTTCAAACTTCTCGATCACTACTCGTTGATTGATCCATTGCATAGCTCGCTGGGACATAACGACCCGGGGAGACCCTATACTCCTCTGATCTTCATTGATTTCGTGCTTAAGCTGTTAAGCTGGTTACGGTCCATTCACAAGTGGCGTTTGTGTGATTTAGCTTGACTGTTTGGCGCGATCAAATTTTTGGCGCCGCTGCCGTGGAGTCTGGCTTATAATCTTACATCAGCGATTAGTGATTTGGACATTCACTCTTTGTTCATACCATCCATCTGTATATGTTTATATTTTCTTAGCCAAAACCCCAAAAATACTCTTCTCATTCCTCTTATCCGTATGATTCTATTTCTCTTACCCCCTCGTACCATTTGATTCTTCTCTTCTTTAACCTCAAAACCGTTTAATTCTTCATCTCTTATCCCTCTTATCTGTTTAATTCTCTATGTCATGGTATTTGACATGTTCCTGGTGTGGAGGTCCATTTAACGGTAGAAATTGTCGGCGATGTACCAATGTGAGTTTCGGAGACAAATTTGTCGGTAATCCCGATCCCATTTCAAATGAAACACCCGATTTTTCATACCTACCTCCACAGCCCCAATACGAATCCTACTCATGCGAGTATTGTGGGAATGATTCTCATTCGGTTTTGATTGCCACCACAGGTCGCAGTGTCTATGAGCCGGAACCATGTTACAATCAGAACTTTGGTGAAAGTTATTGTCCCAATTATCTCTGTTGTGAGAATTGTGGGGGTCCTCATGCGACTTTTGAATGTCAACCGGTGAATCAAAATTTTCAAAATTCCAATTCTCCCGGTTTTGACAATTTCCAACCCCCACAGTATTCCATCAGTCATCGAGACTTCGAGCCTTCACATCATTTCAATGATTTCGAGGAGTGTAATCTTCCTCAAAGTTCTGAAGAAATACGCATTCGAAAGAAACTGCAAATGAAAAGAATGGTGTGTAAGCTTCAGTAGATGAATATAAGAATCAGATATGATGATGATGATGATGAGGATAGTATTCAAATGAAGGAATACTATGATTACGACGAGGAGAGTGTTACTCAATTGAACGATCTTATTTCTCAACTCCCTCGGTCTATTGCTATCACACCTATCTTACCTATAATTGCTTCCAAAGACTCTCTCATAATGGGGGACGAGCCTCTTAGCACTATTCCAGAAATGGAATCGTCTAGTGTTGAGAGCCTTGTCCCAATCCAAAGTGAGTCCGAGGTTATCTCCGGTAATATGTGTGATGAGCCTCTTAATGGTGATTCTTCTCCTCCTCTTGACATTCCATATGATCATGTCGAGATGTTCTCTGATTCTGACAACGATTGTATTTCGTTTGACGATTCTTTATCCTATGGAGACATCGATTATGTCGAGGAGATACCTTCTGAGCTAGTTAGCTTAGAAGATGTGAGAGATTCTGATGATCTTGAAATTAAGGATGAGGTACCGTGAACAATTGTTCAATATAAATCTCCTCGTTTCTAAGATCGAATCATTTTGTGCTAAACCAGCTTCATCTCCTATCCCCGTTTTGGATAGTGACTCTACATTGGACAAGCCCGAGTTTGAGGCTTTTTCCAATGATTCTTTTCATGAAGAGTTCTCCGGTGAACTCTCTCATGACATATCTCCTCCGGAATATGATCATTTCTATTTTGATCTTGAGGATGATATTGGCTTGGAGGAAGGTGTGCTCTATCATAAGAGTTTGCTTATTGATGATACTACCTTCACCCTTCCTCCAGATATGTCTACATTTGAGGATGACGAATGGATCCTAATTGTTATAAACATCTTCCTTCCATTCCTCACTTATGATGTGTCTTCCTCTCTTCTTCACTCCTTCGGGAATGAGGACACTATTTTTGATCCCGGCATTTTCAATTATCATTTTTGAGCCGTTTCTCTTTATATCTCATCGGTGTGGAACTTTCGCGTGCTTCAAATGTTTATACAAACATCTTGAATGAAAGTCCGATGGAGATTGTTTCTTCCACCTTGCTTCCCCATGAACCAATGAATTCGGGGTCGAGTCAAGCTAGCGACTCGGAAACCAAAAACAGTAGCACACACTATATGGGTTTTCACCCATATTTCTGACTTCTTTCTATTTTCTACCACCCTAGTGTGGGGGGGGGTTGCCCCACATGTTTTCAAAAAAAAAAAAAAAAAAAAAAAAAAAAAAAAAAAAAAAAAAAGAATTTTCTTCTAAATAATGGCCGTAGTATTTCCCTTTTACGTTCTTTGTTTCAGCATAACCGTCGGTACTTTGAATATTGAGGGCAATATTCATTTCTAAGTGTGGGGGGGAATTCTCACGAATTTTATCATATAATTATACCAATTCCCCCGTTTTTGGCCAAAATTTTTTTTTTGGAGTAAGTGTTTTACACTTACTCATTTGGTTATCAGTCCGCCATGTTTGATAGACTAAAGGATTGGCTAATCCAGGAGCAAACGGCTCTTGGTAAAGATTTATCAAATCCGTTTATATGGCTTGCAATTTGCCCAAAATTGTATGGTATTCAACTCACCATATCCTAAAAAGTGAAGAGTTGGCTAGCCCGCAAGGTTATGGCTTGTGGTAAAGGCAGTGGAAAATCCATAATTGGTAATCAGCTCACCAAAGATAATTCTGATAATTTATCTAAGAGTTGGCTAGTCCAGAAGGGACGGCTTACTGTAAAGACAAATCAAATATGTTGGAAGCTGGTGGTTTGCTCAAAATCACATGGTTATCGGTGTACCATGGTTCTTACTTGAACTGAAACATTTGGCTACTCCAGAAGTAATGGCTTCTGGTAAAGAGATCAAAACCATTAAGTTTTTCTCAGAAGATTGCTAGGGACTAGCAATAGTTTAGTGTGGGGGATTGATGAGTGTGTAAATATTCATCATTTTTGTACAATATAAACTGCAAAATCATCTGAAAACACTCAGAAACACATCAAAATGATCAAAATATCACAAATCAGTGTTTTATGTGTTTTTAATGCAAAAATATCAAAATCAGATGAAAAACGTATCAAATTTGCAAAAATGGCAGTTTTAGTCCCTCAAGTTTCAAAAGTTGTCAAAAACAGTCCCTGAGCACATAATTTCAAAAGTAAAGTCACCAAAGGTCCTTTTAAAATCAAAAGTTGTCAAATTTAGTCCTTTGGTGAATAATATGAAAAGTTTGAGAAAATTACAAAAATGGTCCTTCAAGTTTCAAAATTGGCAGTAATGGCCCCTGGAAAATGTGAAAATGGCAAGTTTAGTCCTTGTACTTTGTGAGATTTTCAGTTTTAGTCCTTGGAGAAACTTTTTCTGAATTGGCAGCCTAGGTCCTTGAAGTTTCAGAAGTTACACATATGGCCCTTGAATTATTAAGCCTATCATATACCCAATTGGACCCTGCCTAGTCATTTGACCCCCTGTCAAATAAGCTTTTGGACCCCCCTTTATATTTAGCCTGCACTTGGTCAACCACCCAAGTCAAACAAATACACCCCTTGGCTGCTTTTCTAATCCCTTCAACTCCCTGCTCACTCAAGCACAACCATCCCTCCACCTCAACATATCACTATCTTGTTCCCTCCACCAACACCAAACTACAAAAAATCATTAAATGATTCCCCTCACCCTCACTCAACCTCCTCAACTGCCAAATACATGTTTCCCGCCAAATTTTGATCAAACGGCTAGAGTTGAGTCAAAGCATCAAGGGTTGAAATAAAGGTGGGAAATGCTAAAGTCAAGTGGAGAAGCAGTTTGGAAGTATAAAAGAACATGAGAAAGGCTTGGTGGGAGTAGTTAGTTATATAGTTTTATTTCTTAATGTCGTTTTAAAATCAATGTTTTAGTTTTAAGTTCAAATATGGTAATCTCAGCTTTTATGTATCTCAATCAAGTTAAATTATCATTGTAATTCACTTTTTATCAATAATATTAAGGTTCTGTTTAAATTCATGTTTTCAAGTTAACTGTTGCAATCTCAGTTTCATAATCCTATGCTCAAGCTTTTAGAAGCTTATGTTTAAGCTCAAATAAGTTGTTTAAGTTCTTTATAAGCTTTTGGAAAGCTTGCAAACCAGTTTTTAGAAGTTTTGTTCCATGGTCAACATAAGTCAACTATGATGCCAAGAATGGGAATGGTGATGATTTGGGTTGATGCTTGCGGGTACTTTGGGGTTGGATTAGATTAGCATAGAGTAGGAGTGGGTTTGGTTTTAGTTTACTACAACAGCTGGACATTTGTAAGCTTCTTTCCAATTTACATTTTTCATCTCAGTTGCAGTTTGTGTTGGTTTTTGCAGTAGTGGTTAGAAATGGTTTAGGTTTGCCTATTTAGTGATCATTGTAGTATTTGAACTTAGTTTGATAAATATCTTAAGCTGGCTCAGTAGCCTAAGTAGTTTTAATTGCAAAACAGTATTAAAAGGTATGTTTGGATTTGGTATTTAAGTTGTGCTATAGGTTTATGTAGTACTTGGTATCTATTGTCCCATGCTTGTATATCTGTTTTGTGCTCATATTAGTCTTAATCTTGTGTCTGCAAGGCTCAAAAGTCAAATCTCACCTTAGTCCATATCAACAGTCCCCTTGTTGAAATTTTGTTAAAACAAAAACTTATTTTGTGTTCACATTTCATAATTACATCTTGCAGTAGTCTCATTACACCTTATTACATTAATATAAGTCTTTAAATTCAGCTGCTAAGTTCATAGAAGTCAAACTTTTAAATTTGTATAAAAAGTCAAATTGCAAAATTTCTGTTTTGAGCCCAAATGGAAAGATTTTTATCGTACTCATTTCTTGGTCAAATCAAGTGAATATTGTTGCTTTTAAAACCTCTCTTGGTCTAGTTTATGTTTGTCATTTTTTCATAATTTTGTAAATTTTTCTTAAGCTCTTTATTAGCTTGTAAAAATGGTGATTAGTGCCCTGTGCAGGCAAGCATTGCCTGCCCAGGGCTTTTGCAGAACTTGCAGCCCTTGCCACAAGCTCATTTGAGCTTGGCAAGGTCTGATTTTTGGTTTGCATATACCCAGCTAGGTCTAGTTCAAGGTCCCACTTCTGTTTTGAAATTTCAGCTTATTTTGAGTCCTGTGCAGTAGTTTAAAGTAGACCACCAGTTCCTGTTTTAGCTTATTAGATCAATACATCAAATCTGTTGAGCTTGTTGTTTCATAGGTTGGAGCTTGTTGAAACTTGTTCCATTTATGTTCATTTAGCTTATTATAGCTTCTTTATCAGTTTGGTAGCCTTTGGAGTGCTTTTGGCTTATCAAGTGCTTATTTCAATAAGCACCTTTCATCAGTTTCATAATCTTGTACACAAGCACCTGTTTTTATATTTTTCTCAGATTTAGAATATAATTTTAGAGTTTTCCTGAATTTTTCATATTTTTCTAAGTCATTTTGCTATTTTTCTTGATTTTTATTAGTTTTTAAGCACTTTTAATTAGCTTTTAATACAAAAATTCAGAAAAGGTCCAAAATTTAATTTTCATTTTTCTTAGGTTTAGATAAATATAAAAGTAGAAAAAAGTAATTTTCCATATTTTCATAGTTCATTTGTAATTTTAGTAGATTTAATTAGTTTTTAATAGTTTAAAATTCTAGAAATAGAAAAATAATCAAAAAAATACAAAAATAGTTTTGAAAATTCTCTTTTGATATTTTAGATTTTCTAAGTCTTAATTTCTTTTTCTAGCTTTATTTCACATTTTCTTGTATTTAGGTAATATTTAATAGTTAAAAATAGTTTTTAATTAGATAATTAGTTTTAAAAATAATTTTCTTTTTCCATAAATTTTCTTTTATCATTAGGTTTGTAAAAACATCATTTTCATATTTTTAGGGTTAATATTGTGTAAGTTTTACTTTTTAATTTGTACGTCGCATAGTTTTTAATTACAGTTTTATAAAAACATAAAAACAAAAACATCATTTTAATTATAGTGATAGCGTTTATTTAATAGATTTTATCTTTTTAATTTCCTTTAATTTGCATTTAAGCCGTTGTAATGTTGGGCTTCCTTAGTTATAATCATAATTCATAATCTCTTTTTCGTTCAAACTTCTCGATCACTACTCGTTGATTGATCCATTGCATAGCTCGCTGGGACATAACGACCCGGGGAGACCCTATACTCCTCTGATCTTCATTGATTTCGTGCTTAAGCAGTTTAAGCGGTTACGGTCCGCCATTCACAAGTGGCGGGCTTGTGTGATTTAGCTTGACTGTTTGTCGCGCATCAATCCCCTTCTCTTATTCAAATCTCGATAATCGAGACGTGAGTTGGAAATTCCATTCAACCCTCGTTCGGAACGATCTCGGTGCTCAAACCTAACACGTTTGAGTTACCCGTATATCTACACTTCTCATCTATTATTGATCAGTGTCCGAACCGTTTTAAGGTTCTTACGGTTAGTCATTCACAAGTGGCTAGCTTGTGTGAGTTAAACTTGACGTTTCGTGCATATCAACGGGGCAAAAATTAATGGTCCTTTACCTTCACTTAGTGAAGTAAAAACTAAAGCCGAAAGTTGTCGCGTTATCAAATATTTTGACCCTTTCTTATCTGACCTCAAAATTTTGGAACCTGAGATTGAATTTCATTCTGAAATAAAAGTTCAACATTTTCAATCGCCAATGGCGCGAGAACAAAGAGATATTCTTCAAAAAACAATTTTACCCCATATCAAAAATTTAAAAACTTGTGCACTATATTGGGAAAGGTATTTTCACAAGGAACTTGGCCTCATGAAAACAGTTTTCGAGAAAACAGAAACATCGATTTCAAATACTAAACGTAAAAGGAAAATGTTGAGAAAAGATGTT